>CM039726.1:39153530-39753530 GCA_022539455.1 Dendrobium nobile
AAAGCATAAACAAATAAAACCTTAGAACACAATCACTTCCAGCTCAGCTTAAACAGGACACAACAAGTCCTTACATTCATCCTCTATAAGCTTCATGTTCTCTTCAATATTTTGATAAGTTATAAAGGTTTTATCAACCGCTTCCTCCGTGGTCGTTGTCTCCCATTGGAGTTCTACTAGTTGCCTCACAATCTCCTTTATGTTTACGTCATTCAACACTTTTTTGCAATAGTTAGAACAACTTAAGGAATTGATGAATTATATGCATTGGATCTATAAACATCAGTTAGAACAACTTAAGGAATTTAATTTAGTAAGGATTTGGTTTTGGCTAACAAAAATCATTTTTGGTCCACTTGGTTCAACCCAAATGGCTAAAATAGGTGGTCTCTTGAGCTGAAGATTTTTTTGATGACTCTTTGAGATCCAATGAGCTGTCCCCACTAGATTGGTTTAATGGTTGGTCGAAATTAGGAGTTTAAAATTTTTGAAGAGTATAAGGTGAGTTTTTATCTACTATAGTTGACTTGGTTAGCAAGGTTTGACCAAGGGTTAGTGATGGGTCCAATTCATTCAAAATGATGTTTTGGACATGTTGGACGTGGACCCATGCAATGGGAAGGCCATTTAGTTCAAAATGCATATTTAAGATCTAAAGGGGCAATTTGCTGAAGGTGGTCACAAAGTTTGGCGGGTTCTTCATATAGATAATGTAGTTTAAAAGGGGAAAAAATGGAAATTTGGCCTACCTAGATAAATTTGGTAAACTATTGTTGAACAAGGCTTGTAATTCTTTTTTTAATGCACTCGAAATAATATTTTGGATATATCGAATGAGGTTGAGTGGCTTGGTTTAACTAAGACAGTTGAAGTTTAATGGAAATTTAGTTTTAGTGGTTTAGGGGTTTTAGGGTTTTATGGTTAATACTGGCTAACAAAAGTTACACGATGGATCAATGCATCATGCTAGTAATGATAGTCATGATCAATGAGTTCGGAGAGGCTTTCAAGGTCAAAAATCACTATGTGCTATGTTCAGTGGTAAAGACAATAAACATTTTAAGGTTTTAGAACCTATGGAAATGCTTTGAGTTTTAAATGATATTGATTTTGAAATGCATTCAAATTTATTTGGTTCACCCTAGGGACATACCTAATTAATATGCAAGTTCTAGATAATGAATCCATGGTCATTTGGCCAAGTTTAAGGGTGATGGAATTTTATCCAAAATTAGGTTATTGACCAAGGGGTTTTGGGTTTTGTTTTAGCATTGGATTTTAGAATTTTGAGTTGTCAATGAGTTTAATTAATTTATTTGATTTAGATTTGGCTTAATAAATGAGTTATAGAGTTTTTATTTAAGACGCTTATATCATTATCAATCATCAATTATTGTCAGTGATTGAATAATTAATTAGTTGATTATCACTAGGGACTATTAGCTAATGGACTAAATCTCTGATACCTAATTGATGCAATCTAAATCACAAAAAAAAGACTTCCTTCCATAAAATATAAGCAAACAAAACATTGGAACACAATCACTTCAAGCTCACATTAAACATGACACAAGTCCTTACAACTTACAATAAAATATGATACAACAACACTTCAACTTTTAATAAAGGATGACACAACAATACGTTAGAACTTAAAATAAAACACGATGCAATGACACCTTACAACTTATCAAAGTTTTGAGAAGAAAGATGCAGGTAGGAATACATATAGGAGAACACTAAAAAAGCATTTGATAACACTCCTTTTCAATATAACATAAACATGCACAAATATTGAAAACTTAGAAGGAAACAAAACTTAAAATATTTATAAGAAGGCATACAAAACAACCAAATAACTAAATTAAAATACCCTCAGAACAACCTTATAAGGTCACCTCCCTTGCAAATCATGAAAATAGTGAATGGTGCTCAAAGGAAAAATCAAATAAGTGGTTCACCATAGAAATTATGATCCAGCTCAAATTGGCGTTCCTACAGCAAAGACCAACAAATGGGGCACAACAACACTATACACTCACAATATTTTGAGAAGAAAGATACCGATGAAAGGAAAATCACGGAGATAAGATTAGATAGAAGATCGAGACGAAATAAAAAAAAGGAAAGGTTGAAGAATATAGCTCACAAGCTAAATAACCCGTAGGTTTTAGGTGATTTTACCAGTATTAATAACAACCAACCTCTTCCAGCAACAAAATAACCCATGTATATAGGAGAAGATGGGGAGAAATGATCACAAATTGCTCACTTAATTATTGCCCAAAATAACTAATAGAAGCCTCTAAAGTTAACCCATATAACTTAGTATAGGCAAACAAAAAGTTCTAACCTAACAACCAACAACAAGAAAAATAAGGTTAGCAGCATAGGGAAAAATAGGACAACAATCTGGGGAAAAATAATAATAGGAAAAATGGGACAACAGCATGGGAAAAAATAACTAGTATAGGTAAAGACAGTAGTAGTGAAAATGAGACAATAACATGGGGAAAAATAGCCAGCATAGGGAAAGAGTTTGGCCAAGCTCAATAAGCAAAACATGACAAAATAAATACCCAACTAACTACCTAAGATGTTAAATCAATACAAGTGAAAACCAAAACTTCCTAAGAGCACTAAATCCAAACATGACCATGGGTTGTTTTTCATCATAGGTCCATACAAAATAAACTTATATAGCATCGAAAAATATCAGAAAAAAAGAAATGAAATAAAAGACAAAATGATAAAACATGATTCCATCAATTCTCACATAGTGGAAGAATCTCATATTCTAATGAGAATGCTTCAGTCAACTGCTGGTAGATATCAGGATGATGATGCTGCAACTCCTCATCTTTAGCTATCAGTCAGGGGGATGTCCATTCCATTTAACCAAGAGTTGTCGGTGCACTCTATGTCTTGTTTGAGTAGTAGGGATATCTACAACATCATCAAGAATAGTAATGGTAAAGTCCCACACAACTTTATGCTTTTAACAACACCTGTTAATGTCTTCTCTAAAATGGAAGGCTTTTTCTCAAAACAAAGCTTTATATGATAAGTGATTGAACAAACTCTTTCAAAAAGCTCAACATCTTTTGATAGAATATTGCTAACCAAAGTATCATTGTAAAGGAAAATAATGGATGATAAATATTTACTTAACGTAGTTAGATTTGTCAATTCAAGTTTATCATCCCTTATAAGCTGCATGTTCCCCTCAATATTTTGATGAGTTTTAAAGGTTTTATCAATAGCTTCCTCTAAGGCCATTGTCCCCAATTGCAGTTCTTCTGCTTGCTTCACATTCTATTCTTCTATATACTTCATTCAGTGGTTATTTGTAACAAACAGATTTATCAACATACTGTAATGTAGCCTCACATTTCAAGAATAGCATCTTCTCTATTATTCCTTACACGATCATGCATCTCTTTGCCAGTATGTATTTGCACCTCACTCTTTCTTCAAGTACCTCATTTTTCACATGCTCTATGCAAGTCATCAACTTTGTCTGCTGTTTTAGTTCAAATTTATCCACAATATTATCGACTGGATAAATGATAAACTGAGCATCTTGAAGAGCATAGCTTGAATGCATTTCTTTTTTTTAGGATGTTGCTTCTTAGAAGAAAAATATGATAATTTACATCCAACATTATGAACTGAATCAGGATTAATTGAAGAACCAACTTAATCAATAGGCATTCTCAGATGTGAGTTTTGCAAATAATTAGAATCTGCTCGTTGGAATATAGATGTCACATTATTGGATCCCATATTTTGTTTCCAAATAGATTTGCCTTTTCAATTTAGTGCAGCCAGGGTATTAGTCATTTCTTCTATTTGTTGTTGTAGGTTAACCTTTGTTGCACAAACATATATTTCCAATTTCTTTGTTAATTTTTTTAAATATCTATTTTTTCTTTTTTAAGTCAAATGAAGACTCGCCCGACAACCTAAATCTCTGATACCAAGTTGATGCATTCTAAAAATAACTAAGATCGTAAACAAAGGACTTCCTTCCATAAAACATGCACAAACAAAATCTTTGAACACAAATAATTCAAGCTCACATTAAACATGACTATACAACAAGTCCTTATAGTTTACAATACTTAAACATTCAATAAAACAAGACACAATAATATCTTAGAACTTAAAATAAAACATGATGCAATGACACCTTACAACTTCTCAAAGTTTTGAGAAGAAAGATGCAGGTAGGAATGCAAGTAGGAGAACACTAAAAAAGCAATTGACAACACTCCTTTTCAATATAATATAAACATACACAAATATTAAAAACTTAGAAGAAAACAAAACTTAAAAAATTGATAAGTAGGCACACTAAATAATCAAACAACTAAATTAAAATACCCTTAGAATAACCTTGTAAGGTAACCTCATATGCAAATGATGAAAATAGAGAATGGTGCTTAAAGAAAAAATCGAACAAGTGGTTCGCAACAGAAATTATGATCCAGCTCAAGTCAGTGCGCATCTGGCAAATACCAACAAACGGGGCACAACAACAACTTACACTCATAATATTTGGAGAAGAAAGATTCAGGTGGAAAGAAAACCGTGGAGAGAAGATTAGATAAAAGACCGAGATAAAATAGAAAAAGTAAGGTAGAAGAAGATAACTCGCAAGCTAAATAACTCGTAGGTTTTACTGCGATTAACCAACAACAATAACAACCAACCTCTTCCAATAAGAAAATAGCCCCCCCCCCACACACACACACACACATATATATATAAGAAGAAGGGGGAAATGGTCAAGAATTGCTCACATAATTATGCCGGCCAAACAACCATTAAAAGCCTCTCAAGTTAACCCATAGAACGAGGAGTTCATGAACTTAGTATAGGAAAATAATAAGGTCTAAACCTAACTGCCAGCAACAGGGAAAAAAGAGCCAGCATATGGAAAGAGTTGGGCCAAGCCGAATAAGCAAAATAGGCCAAAATAAATATCCAACTAACCACTAAAGAATGTAGATCAACACAAGTGGAAACCAAAGGAGTGAAACCTCCTAAGATCACCAAATCCAAACATGATCATGGGATGTTTTCCATCATAGGGTCATATAAAATATATTTAGCCTTTTTTTTTTAACATACAAGAATTTGTGGAGCTCATCATGTCTGGAAGCACGGGAGAACGTTCTTTTGCTGATATTCTTACTAGTCTTCGATATATATCATCCAAAAACATAAGGAAAAAAGAAATAAAATAAAATACATAAAATGATAAAAAAATTATTCCATCAATTCTCCCCTTGTGAAAGAATCTCATATCCTGATGAGAATGCTTAAGTCATCCGGTGGTAAATATCAGGATGACAATGCTTCAACTTCTCATCACCAACTGTCAGTCAAGGGGATGTCCATTCCATCTAACCAAGAGTCGTCGGTGCACACCTTGTCTTGTTTGAATAGTACGGTTATCCACAACATCACCATGAATAGTAAAGGAAAAAGTCTTACACAACTATATGCTTTTAGCAGCACCTATTAATATCTTCTCAATAATGGAAGGATTTTTTTTTTTTCAAAATAAGGTTTTATTTGATATGTGATTGAACAAACTCTTTCAAAAAGCTTAACATATTTTGATACAAATACTGCTAATCAAAGTATCATTGTCAAAGAAAATAATGGATGATAAGCATAACTTAATGCAGCTAGATTCATTAATTCAAGTTATTTATCCTCTATAAGCTGCATGCACCCCTCAATATTTTGATGAGCTATAAATGTTTTATCAACAACTTCCTCCATGGCCGTTGTCCCTAGTTACAGTTTTTTTGGCTGCCCGACAATGTAAATTGTTGATACCAAATTAGTGCAATATAAATATAAATATAAATATGATCGCAAAAAAAAGACTTCATTCCATAAAGCATAAACAAATAAAACCTTAGAACACAATCACTTCAAACTCACCTTAAACAAGACACAACAAGTCCTTACATTCATCCTCTATAAGCTTCATATTCTCTTCAATATTTTGATGAGTTATAAAGGTTTTATCAACCGCTTCCTCCGTGGCCGTTGTCTCCAATTGGAGTTCTTCTAGTTGCCTCACATTCTCTTCTTTTATGTTTACGTCATTCAACATTTTTTTGCAACAGACAAGTTAATCAACATACTGCAACGTCGCCTCATCTGATCGCCTTTTAAGAATAGTAAGTTCTCCATTGTGCCTTTCATGGTCGTGCATCTCTTTGTTAGTCTGTGTTTGCACCTCTCTTTCTTTTAATACAACGTTTTTCACATGCTACCAACCTATCCAAGACTTTAACTTTGTCTGTTGTTTGAGTGTCAAATTTATCCACAATATCATCAGCTGGATAAATAATAAACTGATAATCTTGAAAAGCATAGCCTGACTTCATTTTTTTTTTTTGAGGATGTTGCTTTCCAGAAGGAAAACATGACAACTTACTAATAAAATTATGAACTGAATTAGGATAAATTAAAGAACCAACTTCATCAAAATTCATACTTTAAAGTGAATTTTGCAGACAGGTAGAGTTTGTTCGTTGGAATATAGATGTCAACTTATTGGATCTGGCATTTTGTTTTAAAATAGATTTGCCTTTTGGATTTAGTGCAGCTAGGGTATTAGTCATTTCTTTCATTTGTTATTATAGGTTAATAATTTTACAATGGAGTGAAACTTCATGTGATAAGCATAATCATGGGTTGTTTTACATTATAGGGTCGTGCAAAATAAACTTATATAACATCCAAAAATATAAGAAATTAGAAATAAAATAAAAGATATAAAATGATAAAATATGATTCCATAAATTCTCCCCTAGTGGAAGAATCTTATCTCTTGATGAGAATGCTTCAGTCATCCGCTTGTAGATATCAGGATGATGAAGCAATGACTCCTCATCTTTAACTGTCAGTCTGGGGAATGTCGTTTCTTTCTAACCAAGAGTAGTCGATGCACTCTATATCTTGTTTGAGTAGTACCAATATCCACAACAACATCAGGAATAGTAAGGGGCAAAGTCCCACACAACTTTATACTTTTAGCACCACCTATTAATATCTTCTCAATAATGGAAGATATTTTTTCAAAATAATGCTTTACATAATATTTGATTGATCCAACTTTTTTAAAAAGCTCAATATCTTTTGTTGAAATACTGCTAACCAAAGTATCATAGTCAAGGAAAATAATGGATGGTAAACCTTTACTTAACGCAGTTAGATTTATCAACTCAAGTTTTTCATCTTCTGTAAGATGCATGCTCCCCTTAATATTTTAATGAGCTATAAAGGTTTTATCAGTATCTTCCTCCATGGTCTTTTTCCCCAATTGCAGTTCTTCTGGCTTTCTTACATTCTTTTCTTTTATGTTTACTTCATTCAATGGCTTTTTGTAGCAGGCAGGTTAATCAACATACTGCAACTTCACCTTATCAGATCACCTTTAAATAATAACAACTTCTCCATTGTGCCTTTTACAGTCATGCATCTCTTTGTCAATCTGTGTTTGCACCTCGCTCTTTCTTTAATATATCGTTTCTCACATGCTACCAACCTATCCAAGACTTCAACTTTGTCTGTTGTTTGAGTCTCAAATTTAGACTAAACAGAGTATCTTGAAGTGCATAGCCTGACTGTATTTCTTTTTTTTTTTTTGAAGATATTGCTTCCACAAAGGAAAACATGACAACTTACTACCAATATTAAAGATACAGGTAGAAATGCAAATAGGAGAACACTAAAAATGCAATTGACAATCTCCTTTTCAATATAACATAAGCATACACAAATATTGAAAACTAAGTAGGAAATAAAACTTAGAAAATTGATAAGAAGGCACACAAAATTACCAAACAACTAAATTAAAATACTCTCAGAACAACCTTGTAAGGTCACGTCTTATCCAAATCACGAAAATAGAGAATGATGCTCAAAGGAAAAATCAAACAAGTGGTTCGCCACAAAAATTATGATCCAGCTCAAGTCTGCGTGCCTCCGGTAAATACTAACAAATGGGGCACAACAACACCTTACACTCACAATATTTGGAGAAGAAAGATATAGGTGGAAGGGAAACCGTAGAGAGAAGATTAGATAAAAGACCGAGATGAAATAAAAAAAGTTATGTAGAAGAAGATAACTTGCAAGCTAAATAACCTGCAGATTTTAGTGCGATTACACCAACAACTATAACAACCAATCTCTTCCAGTAGCAAAACAACATATATACACACACACACACATAGGAGAAGTAGGCTAGAAATGGTCAAAATTGCTCACTTAATTATGCCGCCAAAACGATCAATAGAAGCTTCTGAGGTTAACCCATATAATGAGTAGTTAATGCACTTAGTATTAGAAAACATCAAGTTCTAAACATAACAGCTAGTTGCAGGGAAAAATATGGTATCAGCATAAGGAAAAAAAGGACATTAACATAGGGAAAGCCAACAACAAGAAAAATGTGATAACAACATGTGAAAAAACAACAAGCATAGGAAAAGAGTTGGGCCAAGCCCAATAAGAAGAATAAGGTAAAGTAAATACCCAATTAACCACCAAGGAAGCTAGATCAACACAATTGGAAACTGAAGGAGTGAAAGTTCCTAAGAGCACCAAGTCCAAGCATGATCATTAGTTTTGTTAACTTGTTTTGGAGCCACTATCCCATTCAAGTTGTTGGTTTTATTCACTTGTTTGGGTGCCACTATCCCATTCAAGTTGTTGATTTTTCTCACTTATTTTGGAAGTCACTCTTCCATTTATCAGTTGGGTTCATTCCCTTGGATCTTTCTACATGGGATTGTTCTATTATGTTCTTTCTCATATTGATGTCATGATAGTTTTACCTTGATTTTACATGAGTGTATTCGTCTTCCTTTCATATCGGTGCTTCTCTACAAACAGATCCATGTGAAGAGTTTTCCCTTTGGTGTTACTTGTGGATTCCTATGTTCAGGAGGTCCCTTTTGCCACTCCATTTCCTCTTCACACCACCTTTAGACCCACAGTCGGGTGGTTGTTGAGCTTCTCTTTATCCTACCATCAGATATATATGTCAGGTAGGAGCTCTGCTATAGGCACATAAACTCGGCAGATGTGACCTTTGTCCTCTTATGATCACCTCGTGCTTATGCACCGGGTGGTCATTGAGTCTTATTTGTCCTCTTTTGATCACATCGTGCTTAAGCACCGGGTGGTCATTGAGTGTTTTTTGTCCTCTTCTGATCACCTCGTGGTTAATTATGCACTGGGTGGCCGTTGAGTATTATTTGTCCTCTTCTAATCACGTCAGGCTTATCCACTAGGTGGTCATTGAGTGTTCTTTGTCCTCTTCTGATCTCCTTGGGCTTATGCAACGAGTGGTCGTTGAGTGTTTCTTTTCCTCTTCATATCGCCTCGGCATATGCACCGGGTGATTGTTGAGTGTTCTTTCATCTTTTGTACCACTGTTGTAAATATGGTTAAACAGTCATTAGACTTTGGGAAGCTCTTTATTCATTGTTGCGAATATGGTCAGGTGTGTATTGAGGTGTTCTCATTCACCGTTGCGAATATGGTCAGGCGAATATTGAACTCCCCCTTTCTGGTTGGGTGCCCGACAGAGTCCCTGGGAGGCATACTTAACCACCTCTTCATTCCCCCTATTTCCTTTTTCTTATAAGGGGTTACTGAGTTCCTTTTCCTATTCGTATCACCTCAGAATATGCGCCGGGTGATCGTGAAGTGTTCCTGTCCTTTTCGTATCACCTCAACATATACGCCGCATGATCGTCGAGTGTTTCCTGTCCTTTTCGTATCACCTCGGCATATATGCCGGGTAATCATCGAGTGTTCCTTTCCTCTTCGTATCACCTCAGCAGATGCGATGGATGTTCGTCGAGCATTACTGTCCTCTTCGTATCACCTTGGTAGATGCACCGAGTGATCATCGTGTGTTTCCTTGTCCTCTTCGTATCACCTCGGCAGATGCGTCGGATGATCGTCAAGTGTTACTGTCCTCTTCGTATCATCTCGGCAGATGCGCCTGATGATTGGGGAGTCTTCCTTTCCTCTTCGTATCACCTCAGTAAATGCGCTGGGTGATCGTCGAGTGTTCCTTTGTCCTCTTCATACCATCTCGGCAGATGCACTAGGTAATTGTCGAGTGTACATGTCCTCTTCGTTTCATCTCGACAGATACGCGAGGTGATTGTTGAGTGTTGTTGTCTTTTTCTTATCAGCTCGGTATATGCTCTGGGTGATCATCGAGTGTTCCTGTCCTCTTCATATCACCTCAGAAGATGCGCCAGGTGATCATCGAGTCCTCTTCGTATCACCTCATCATATGTGCCAGGTGATTGTCGAGTGTTCTCGTCCTCTACGTTTCATCTCGACTGATGCGCGAGGTGATCGTCGAGTGTTCTTGTCCTCTTCGTATCACTTAGGCACATGCATCAGCTGATCGTCGAGTGTTCCCTGTCCTCTTCGTATCACCTCGGCAGATGCGCCGGGTGATCGTCAAGTGTCCCTTATCCTTTGTCACCCTCAACCTCTAGTCGAGTGGTTACTGGCTTTCCAAGCTGTTGTTGACTTTTCGAGTGGTTGTCGAGTCTTTCCTACTGGTTGTTGAGTTTTCCTAGTGATTGTTGACTTTTTGAGTGGTTGTTCAGTTCCCTAGTAATTATTGAATTTGCCCAGTGGTTGTTGATTTTCTAAGCAATTGTTCACTTTCCTAGTTGATGTTGAGTTTGCCTTGTGGTTGTTGAGTTATTTTCCTTACTCTTTATGACAGTTTTGATCCAATCAGGTGAGTTTCAAGTAGTCCTTGTTCGTCATTTCGATCTGGTCAGGTGAACGTCAGGCTTCTTTCTCTCTTCTGTCCCACCATGCTTGCATGATTTTGTGAGCATTGCATGTTTGCGTGGTTGATTGAATGAATGTGTGGTCATTGCATAATTGTGTGTTTGTGGGGTGATCATTATATGTTGGATTGCTCATTGCATGATTATATGATTGTGGTGGGATCATTGAATAATGTATTGGTTATTGTATAAGTGTGTGGTCATGAAATGATTATGTGATTGTGGTGTGATCATTATATGACTAGATAATTATTGCGTGATCGTGTGATCATTATATGGTCGCATGATTATTATATGATTCGATGATTATTATATGTTTGAATGATTGTGGTATAATTTTGTGATTATTGTATGATTGATTTATTATTACATGATTATGTGATCACTGCATGATTAAATGACTCCTGCATAATTATGTGATCATTTTATGATTGATTTATTATTGTATGATTATTTGATCATTGCATGATTAGGTGGTGGTTGTTTGATCATTACATGACTTATTGATTTTTGTATGCTTATGTGATTATATAAGTATTGTGTGATCATTGCATGATTGATTGATTTCTTATTTGCTTGTGTGATTATGTCATTATTGTGTGATCACTGTATGATGGATTGATTATTGTATGCTTATATGATTGTGGAGTGATCACTGTATGATTGATTGATTGTTGTATGCTTATGTGATTGTGGTGTGATCTCTGCATGATCGATTGATTGTTGTATGCCTATGTGATTGTGTGCTTGATCATTACATGATTGTGTGATTATGAGATGATCATTGCATGTTGGATTACTTATTATATAATTGAGCGATTACTGTATTTATTGCATGATTATTGCATGGTCGAATGATTATTTCATAATTATGTGTGCATTATTAATGAAGTGTGCATTTTCGGGTGATCGCCATATGATTGGTCGATTATTGCATGTTTTAGATGATTGTTATATGATCTATAAGTATTGTTTGATTATATGATTTTGTGTGGATTGTTGGTTATGTCACGAGTATGTGAAAATTGTGTAACCATACAATTATTGGGTGATTTAATGATTATTATACGATTGCAAGATTGCATATTTGGATGACCATTGTATGATTGTGTGAGCATAACATGGTGGTACACTTATTGCATTAAATATAAATGTTAGGTAGGAACTATGCTGGAGGCAGATAGACTTGGTAGATGTGACCTTTGTCCTCTTTTGATCACCTCGTTCTTAGGCATCGATAGTCGTTTAGTGTTTTTTGTCCTCTTCTGATTACCTCGTGCTTATGCACTAAGTGGTACTTGAGTGCTCTTTGTCCTCTTCTGATCACCTCGTGCTTACGCACAGGGTGGTTGTTTAGTGTTCTTTATCCTCTGTTGATCACCTCATGCTTATGTACCGAGTGGGCGTTGAGGGTTCTTTGTCCTCTTCTGATCACCTTGTGCTTATGCACTAGGTGATCGTTGAGTGTTTTTTATCCTCTTCTGATCACCTCGTGCTTATGCACCGAGAGGTCGTTGAGTGTTCTTTGTCCTCTTCTGATCACCTCAGGCTTATGTACTAGGTAGTCGTTGAGTGTTCTTTGTCCACTTCTGATCATTATATGACTAGATAATTATTGCGTTATTGTATAAATGTGTGGTCATGGAATGATTATGTGATTGTGGTGTGATCATTATATGACTAGATAATTATTGCGTGATTGTGTGATTATTGAATGGTCGCATGATTGTTATATAATTCGATTATTATTTTATGTTTGAATGATTGTGGTATATAATTTTGTGATTATTGCATGATTGATTTATTACTGCATGATTATGTGATCACTGTATGATTAAATGACTGCTGCATAATTATGTAATCCTTTTATGATTGATTTATTGTTGTATGATTATTTGATCATTGCTTGATTAGGTGGTGGTTGTTTGATCACTACATGACTTATAAATTTTTGTATGCGTATGTGATTATATAAGTATTGTGTGATCATTGCATGATTGATTGATTTCTTATATACTTGTGTGATTATATCATTATTGTGTGATCACTGTATGATGGATTGATTATTGTATGCTTATGTGATTGTGGAGTGATCACTGTATGATTGATTGATTGTTGTATGCTTATGTGATTGTGGTGTGATCACTGCATGATCGATTGATTGTTGTATGCTTTTGTTATTGTGTGCTTGGTCATTACATGATTGTGTGATTATGAGATAATCATTGCATGGTTGAATGATTATTTCATCATTATGTGTGCATTATTGGTGAAGTGTACATTTTTGGGCGGTCACCATATGATTGGTCGATTATTGCATGTTTTAGATGATTGTTACATGATCTATGAGTATTGTTTGATTATATAATTTTGTGTGGATTGTTGGTTATGTCACGAGTATGTGAAAATTGTGTAATCATGCAATTATTGGGTGATTTGATGATTATTATACGATTTCATATGTGGATGACCATTGTATGATTACGTGAGCATAGCATGGTGGGACACTTATTGCATCAGATATATATATCGGGTAGGTACTATGCTGCAAGCACTTAGACTGGGCAGATGTGACCTTTGTCCTCTTCTGATCACCTCGTGCTTATGCACCGGGTGGTCGTTGAGTGTTTTTTGTCCTCTTCTTATCACCTCGTGCTTATGCACTTAGTGGTCCTTGAGTGTTCTTTGTCCTCTTCTGATCACCTCGTGCTTATGCACCAGGTGGTCGTTGAGTGTTCTTTGTCCTATTTTGATCACCTCGTGCTTATGCATCGAGTGGTCGTTTAGTGTTCTTTGTCCTCTTCTGATCACCTCACGCTTATGCACTAGGTGGTCGTTGAGTGTTCGTTGTCCTCTTCTGATCACCTCGTGCTTATGCACCGAGTGGTCGTTGAGTGTTCTTTGTCATCTTTTGATCACCTCAGGCTTATGTACTAGGTGGTAGTTGAGTGTTCTTTGTCCTCTTCTGATCACCTCAGGCTTATGCACCGGGTGGTCATTGAGTGTTTCTTTTCCTCTTCATATCACCTCGGCATATAAGCCCAATAATTGTGAGTGTTCTTTCATCTTTTGTGCCACTGTTGCAAATATGGTCAGGTAGACATTAAATTTTGGGAAGCTCTTTATTCGTTGTTGCGAATATGATTAGGTGTGTATTGAGCTGTTCAAAATTCACCGTTGCGAATACGGTCAGGCGAATGTTGAACTCCCCTTTTCTGGTTGGGTTCCCGACAGAGTTCCTGTGTGGCATACTTAATCACTTCTTTATTTCCCCTGTTTCCCTTTTCCTGTTAGGGGGTTGTTGAGTTCCTTGCCCTCTTCGTATCACCTCGGAATATGCACCGGGTGATCGTCGAGTATTCTTATCCTCTTCGTATCACCTCGGCATATGCACCTGGTAATCGTCGAGTGTTTCCGTCCTCTTCGTTTCACCTTGGCATATGCGCCAGTTAATCATAGAGTGTTTCTCTATCCTCTTCATATCACCTCAGCATATATGCCAGGTGATCATAGAGTGTTCCTGTCCTCTTTGTATCAGCTCGACAAATGTGCCGGATAATCGTCGAGTGTTACTGTCCTCTTCATATTAGCTCGGCAGATGCACCGGGTGATCGTCGACTGTTTCCTTGTCCTCTTCGTATCACCTTGGCAGATTCGTCGGATGATTGTCAAGTTTTACTGTCCTCTTCGTATCATCTCAGCAGATGCGTCAGGTGATCGTCGAGTATTTCCTTGTCCTCTTCGTATCACCTCGATAGATGCATCGGGTGATCGTCAAGTGTTTCCTTGTCATCTTCACATCACCTTAGCAGATGCACCAAGTGATTGTCGAGTATTCATGTCCTCTTCATATCACCTTAGTAGATGCGCTGGGTTATCGTCGAGTGTTTCTTTGTCCCCTTCATATCACCTCGGTAGATGAGCTAAGTGATTGTCGAGTGTTCCTGTCCTCTTTGTTTCATCTAAGTAGATACGAGTCGTGATCGTCGAGTGTTCTTGCCCTCTTCTTATCACTTTAGTAAATGCTCTGGGTGATTGTCAAGTGTTCATGTCCTATTCGTATCACCTTGGAAGATGCGCTGGGTGATCGTCAAGTATTTCCTTTTCCTCTTCGTATCACCTCAGCATATGTGCCAGGTGATTGTTGAGTGTTCCTGTCCTCTTCGTTTCATCTCGACAGATGCGCGAGGTGATCGTCGAGTGTTCTTGTTCTCTTCGTATCACCTCGGCATATGCACCGGGTGATCGTCGAGTGTTCCCTGTCCTCTTCGTATCACCTCGGTAGATACGTCGGGTGATCGTCAAGTGTCCCTTGTCCTTTGTTACCATCGACCTCCAGTCGCGTGGTTGTTGGCTTTCCGAGCAATTTTTGACTTTTTTTGTTGAGCCATTCCTTCTGGTTGTTGAGTTTTCCTAGTGGTTGCTCACTTCCCTAGTGGTTGTTGAATTTGCCCAGAGGTTGTTGATTTTCTGAGCGATTGTTCACTTCCCTAGTTGTTGTTGAGTTTGCCTAGTGGTTGTTGAGTTATTTTCCTTACTCTTTCTGATGGTTTCGATCCGGTCAGGTGAGTTTCGAGTAGTCCTTGTTCGTTGTTTCGATTTGGTCAGGCGAATGCTGGGTTTCTTTCTCTCTTCTGTCCCACCATGCTTGCATGATTGTGTGAGCATTGCATGTTTGCGTGGTTGATTGAATGAGTGTGTGGTCATTGCATAATTGTGTGTTTGAGGGGTGATCATTATATATTGGATTGCTCATTGCATGATTATATAATTTTGGTGTGATCATTGAATAATTGATTGGTTATTGTATAAATGTGTGGTCATGGAATGATTATGTATTGTGGTGTGATCATTATATGACTAGATAATTATTGCGTGATCATGTAATTATTGTATGGTCGCATGATTATTATATGATTCGATGATTATTATATGTTTGGATGATTGTGGTATAATTTTGTGATTATTATATGATTGCTTTTTTATTACATGATTATGTGATCACTGCATGTTTAAATGACTGCTGCATAATTATGTGATTCTTTTATGATTGATTTATTGTTGTATGATTATTTGATTATTACTTGATTAGGTGGTGGTTGTTTGATCACTACACGACTTATTAATTTTTGTATGCTTATGTGATTATATAAGTATTGTGTGATCATTACATGATTGATTGATTTCTAATATGCTTGTGTGATTATATCATTATTATGTGATCACTATATGATGGATTGATTGTTGTATGCTTATGTGATTGTGGAGTGATCACTGTTTGATTGATTGATTGTTGTATTCTTATGTGATTGTGGTGTGATCTCTGCATGATCGATTGATTGTTGTATGCTTATGTGATTGTGTGCTTGGTCATTACATGATTGTGTGATTATGAGATGATCATTGCATGTTGGATTACTTATTATATAATTGAGCGATTACTGTATTTATTGCATGATCATTGCACGGTTGAATGATTATTTCATAATTATGTGTGCATTATTAGTGAAGTGTGCATTTTTGGGCGATCACCGTATGATTGGTCGATTATTACATGTTTTAGATGATTGTTACATGATCTATAAGTATTATTTGATTATATGATTTTATGTGGATTGTTGGTTATGTCACGAGTATGTGAAAATTGTGTAACTATACAATTATTGGGTGATTTGATGATTATTATACGATTGTATGATTGCATATTTGGATGACCATTGTATGATTGTGTGAGCATAGCATGGTGGGAAACTTATTGCATGATTGTTGTGTGATCGAATGCTTGTTGAACATCTTTATTAATTTTTTTGTTGTACCTTCCTAGAGTTATGGAGGTCAATGCCAACACGTACAATTAACTTATCGTTCACCGCACATGTTGGGGTTGTGTTTGTTGACTTCCTTTTCGGTATCGGTCACTTACACATTCTTGTCTTGCATTTTGTAGATTGATCCACCTTGTATGTTGTATCGCTGTGTTGATGAAGGGTCATATCATGTATTCTACCGCAATTCATCATCGGCTTTAGGAATTTATTTCTTTTAATCACATATTGTCATTTATCAGGTTTTTAAAATGTATTATCGGGTTGATGATGATTTTGCTTGTATTT
The DNA here is from genome assembly GCA_022539455.1 of Dendrobium nobile. Classification (NCBI taxonomy): domain Eukaryota; kingdom Viridiplantae; phylum Streptophyta; class Magnoliopsida; order Asparagales; family Orchidaceae; genus Dendrobium; species Dendrobium nobile. The sequence continues at coordinate 39,170,509 of CM039726.1, forward strand.
TGTGTGTATTTGAGCCTTTATTGCGCATATATTTTCATGCATGTGATCTTTATATTGGGACCTCGTTTTGCGAAATGGATTGCTTTCGTGCGTCTGAATCGTTGGGATCTTTCAAATGAGTTCATTCGCGCTCGAATCTTGCATCGCTTGACATGTGTCAAGGATGGAGATCGGAGTACAAGAAGTGTACTGATCAGGTACACAAACATATTCGGTTCTCTCGCATGCGATTCCGTAAAAGCTGACGCCCTCTCCCTCCTCTCGCATGCGCTTCTTCTTTGGTTCGGCCGAAACAAGCACAAGGGACGGAATGAATCGATCCTTAGGCGTATGAGGGGTATTAAGGGAAATTTAGGAAGTAAATTATGTATGTGCCCCTCTTCCTTTCACCTTCCCTAATATCTCATGAAGGGCAAAACAAGTATAAAACTTAAACATCTTCGACGATTTTTAATTTTCAAATAATGCAAAATTAGGTATACGTTCTTTCTATTGTTTTGATCAAAATTTCATGTATAATTTAATAAAATTTATTGTGTCAAATTCCAACGACTTTGATATTTTATCGAAATTCATCGCGGTGCATTAAAATGCGTGTGACGCATCCGATCGACAGTTTTTGGGTTTTACATATAGTAGGCTGTGTGGTTTTAGATATGTCATATATCAGGTGATTAGTTCAAGTTTTTTGTAATCCGATTTGTTAAAGGTCAAAGGGGATTTTCAGTTTAAGATTTAAGTATTAATGTTTTAGGGTGCATTTTAATTAATTTAGTTGGTTGGTCTATTTTAATGCTTCGAGTAGTGTTCTCTGAAGTTTAAGTTGGATTAACGGGTTTTAGAAAGTCCGGGGTCACCCTACCTGCTAGGTTAAGGAGATCCAAAAGGTGACTTTTAGAATAGGTTAGGTTTTGGGCTTCCCGCATTTTTATTAAATATAAGATCTTACAAGGAGTAATTAGACTTTGAGTTTACTGTATTTGGAGTTTTTCACGCAAACGTATAATTTTTAGAATTTTCGAGCCTTAATTATCGAACTATGGTTGACCAAAGAGTTGACTTTTTAATTCAAGTTAATTTCTAGAAAGTTGATCTTTTTAATAAATACTAGATTTTTTATAGAGTTTACTGCCATTTAGTTTACCCAATTTAGATTTTTTTTTAAAATTAGTTATGATTTTTCGAACTTGAGGCATTTAATAAATTATTAAAATTGCCTAATAAAGGGTATTTTAGAAATTTTGATCCAAATCAGCTCCAAACCTCTTGGAATCACCTCCAAAGGTTAGGAATGACCCAAGGAAGAGTTTGTGTTTGGGGAAAATTTGAAATCTTTTATAATTTTTATATATTTAATTTAACTAAAAGAGTATTTTTTTAATCAAAATTAAATTAATGTTCAACTTGAGGGGCTTTTAATTTTTTAAGATTAAGGATTGAGTTCTAAAGTGTTTGATATATTATGGATAATTTTTGGATTTTATTTGAATTTATTAGAATTTTTTGAAGTTATTAGGGCTTAATTAAAAGTTGAATTAGGGTTTGTTAATTAAGTAGCTTAAAGGGCCCTAAAAGTTTCAAGAAAATTCTAGGATATTTGAAATGTCACTAGGTTTAAATGTTTCAAGCTACATATCAATCGGAAATATATCATAGCTCCTAGAATTCTCTCTAAGTTTGCTAGACTGGACCTTAATTATTGTCTTTAGGGTGTCGTTACGTTACATAGGTTTAAATCAAATGTCATGCCTAAACCTGGGGTAACATAAAGGAAAAATACAATAAATCATAGCACACCATGTCTTTAGAACTAGGAGAGTCTAGGCTAAGTGCTCGTGCGTCCTAAACAAGCAAAATAAGATTAAAAAATAATTAAATAGGATTAACGATTTGATTAGTGAATGATTGGAGTCCAATTACTCTTTTGGCTTAAGAAAAACGGTACGAATGCATGAATCCCGCTTTACAGCCATAGGATTTCATTTCCCGTGAGTCAGATTGTAGTTAATCAGATTTTCCATGAGGATAGTGTCAGGATTTAAAGATTTGGGGTCATTATTTTCCATGAACGCAAGCACTCATAGTTAATTACCCCTCTTAACACGTAAGGGAGAACTCTCGATTAAAAATAAAATAACTTTTAGATAATTTTAGTCTCAATAGTGGGGAAAATTGAGGTAAACCCGATCAAGATCCCATGTTTCCGTCGTCAACACTAACAATCATTGACCGTAGCGTCTAGAAAATTTGATTTGCAGTCATGGGTTGCCTCCTCTCAAGGATCCCGAGTAAACTGAAATGGTTGGATATGGGTTTTAATTTTATTGGGAGTTTTAATTTTATTAGAAATTAACTCAAAGATGGGTTTTACAACCTAACTCTGCAGCAAGGCTGCCCATTTAGCTAGATGACCAGTGAGAGTGGGTCTAATCATTAGAAATTTTAATGGATCCACTTTAGATATTAAATGATTTTATGGGATAACATATAATGCCTGAGTTTTTGAGTGGAAAAGATCAATGCTAGGCATTGCTTTTCGATTAGTGAATATTTAAATTCTTCCCCTGTTAATCGTCGACTGATATAATAAAGGGTTTTTTTTTTGTCATCTTCATTTGTTTGTGCTAGCAATGCTCCGAGTGATTCTTTAAGAGTAGCTGTATATATGATTAGGGGTTTCCCTGGGATTGGGGCAGCAAGGATAGGAGGATGTAACAAATATTATTTTATGCTGTCAAATGCCTTTTGACAAGCATCATCTGTAAGAACCAAAATTTCAGGTACAGTTTAAAAATAAAGTATTATAAAAATTAATGTGTTAGTTTAAATAATTATTTGATTAATTTAACTAAAAATCTGAATGGATGTGTGTAATGTAATGGAAGCTTTTGGAAAATGTATTATGATAAGAGGGCGGTTAGAGACTTGTTGGGGCCCACATTTGGATAAATCATATTCTTCTTCTCCTATTCCTGTGTTCGCTGGGAAAGGAGGCGGAGAGCAGAAAGAGTACGCTAGGGGCATTGCTGGAGATTGGAGAAAACTGCATGCAACAGAGAAATACTAGTGGACTTGGGCGGCTAATACAGGAAAAGAAATTGAACCGTTGCCAAGGAGGGTGTGCGGCTGGAAGGAGTTGGCTAGGACAGATTTCCTTCAGCATTACAAGTGCAAATAAGGAGGCATTTAACACAATACTAAAGTGAAGGTTCGGTTGCTGGAAGAATGGAATTCAACATTATTACTTGGAAGAGATATTGGTAGAAACAGATTCAGATTCTTTGGTTGTAGGGAAGTGCTTGTGGGAAGATACATTCAGCTATGGAAACTTAACTAATTGTAGAAAGATTTGCTAAGTTTCAAATATGATTAATGTGCTAAGTGTGCAATCTAATTTATAAAACAGGGAACAATAGGGTTACGAAGAGTTTGGAAGAAGGATCTTAAAGAAGAATAGATCTAGTTAGAGAAAAGGAATTTTGGAAAGAAGGGTAATGATAGTGATTCATTATCTTTTCTAGAATATAAAATCATTAAAGTTTATAGGAATGTATTATAATTCTTATATCTTGATGTATCAGACTTATAATGCAGAGAGGAGAATCTGAAATTGTTTATCAAAGGAGAAAGTTGCGGGGTGTAGGTTTGGAGGAAACTTTTCGTCAAGAATGTAAGTAATGCCAAATTAATGTTAAAGAAAGTTGTGTTATGATGAATTTATTTTCTTCAAAATGTTTTCTCCAAGCTTTTGAATATGATCTACTGCTTATACATTTTGCTATCATATAAGTTCACATAAGGTTTGGTTACATCATTCAAATGATTCTATGTAAGAATGTTGGGAAGAATTTAAAGTTTCTTGAAAATTTATGCATATTACTTATACACAAGATATGTCATGAATGATAATGAAGACTGATATTATATGAATTATGAAAGAGTATTGAATACTAAATTAATGTAAAGTTTGGCTATGAATAATGTATACCTTATCATTTGTAGTTGGGACAAAAGGGTTCCCATATCAGAACTACATGATAAGTGGGGCAAAAGAGACCCCAGGGGCAAAAGGGACCCCAGAGAATTATGAAGCCTGCATAGCAGGTGGGGCAAAAGGGACCCCAAAAGAGGAAAAAGAGACCTCTATGTAATTCAATGACGATAATGCCAGGTTTATCTGGGCTCCATTGAATAATGTTATGAAAATATAGTCAAATCTTTCACATAAAATTTATATTCAACAAATATTTAAAAGATAGGAAAGCATAATATTGATCAAGACTTGTAATATTTCAATAATAATTTTCAATGTTGTAATTATTCATGTTATACTATTTTAATTGCTAATTAATCCTGCATTACTTGTTGAGCCTCATAGCTCACCAGAACTTTCTTCTAGCTGTTGTTACAGGAAAGGGAAAAGAGAAGATCGACGCAAGCTATTTATGCAAGTGTTTCTTCTTTTCATGTTAGGTTAGCTTTTGTTAGTAAGTTTAATTTTCAAGGTTTGAAAGCAAATTGAACATGTATTATTTTGAAATTATTTGGTTTTCCTTAGTGGCTCTGTACTGGGTTTTGGATGAAACTTGGAAATTGGTACATGCTTCCTTTATAGTATTAGATGAAGTTTATATGATCATTTATATGAAGTCTTAATGTAATTAAATCATATTGAGATGTTTAGTGATGGAAATGTCTATTTATTCTTGTTACACTCTACCTTACTGTTTAGGGGTACTGTGGGGTGTTACATCATCCCATATAAAAGGCATATTTTTTTCATTAAACATGCAAATGATTGACATCTACCTGAAAGGTTAGTTATAAACCTTCGAATGTATGCTAATGTACCTTAATTGAACGAAGTTGTTTTAAAGTTTTTGGAGGTGAGATTTCCACGTTTGCTTTAATTTTAGAGGGATCAATTTCAATTCCTCTATGACGTACAATAAATTCAAGGAATTTTTCAGATGTAACACCGAAAGCATACTTTAATAGATTCATTTTCAAATTGAATTTTCAAATTCTTTCGAATACAATCTTAAGATCATTTACATGCTCATGTTGAATTTTACTTTTTACAGCCAAATCATCAACATAACATTCAATATATTTATGAATTAGATCATCGAATATTCGAGTCATCGCTCTTTGGTATATAGCTCAAGCATTTTTCAACCAGAATGACATCACTTTATAGCAATATATGTCATTGGGAGTTCAAAATGAGGTACTAAAATCTTGAAAATCTGACACCCAATAGAATCTTGAAAATCTGACACCCAATAGAAAAGTAAACACTAGCCTAGTCTAGATCTAGAGTCAGTTGTACTAATAAATCATCTAAAGTACATGTAGTAGGTCATGTGGCTGGGGTTGATCCTAAATTGGCTTTTTTGTTGAGATTGTTTGATGTTTGAGTTTCTTAAAGGTCAAAGAGGAGGTTTATGTTTGAATTTAAATATTAATGTATTAAAGCTTGATTAATGGTATCTTAACCACATCTTTTTTCCTGGTTGGGTTCCCGACATAGTTCCTGGGAGGCATACTTAACCACATCTTTATTCCCCATGTTTCCTTTTTCCTATTCAGGGGTTGTTGAGTTCCTCGTCCTCTTCGTATCACGTCGGAATATGCACTGGGTGATCGTCGAGTGTTCCTGTCCTCTTCGTATCACCTCGACATATGCTCCTGGTGATCGTCAAGTGTTTCTATCCTCTTCGTATCACCTTGGCATATGCGTCGGGTGATCGTCAATTGTTCCCTGTCCTCTTCGTATCACCTCGGCATATACGCCGGGTGATCATAGAGTGTTTCTGTCCTCTTCGTATGACCTTGGAAATTGTGCTGGATGATCGTCGAGTGTTACTATCCTCTTTGTATTACCTTGGCAGATGCGTCGGGTGATCGTTGACTGTTTTCTTGTCCTCTTCGTATCGCATTGACAGGTGTGTTAAATGATCATCAAGTGTTACTTTCCTCTTCATATCACGTCGGCAGATGCATCGAGTGATTGTTGAGTGTTTCCTTGTCCTCTTCGTATCACCTCGGTAGATGCATTGGGTGATCGTTGAGTGTTCCTTTTTCCTTTTTGTATCACCTCAGCAGATGTGCTGGGTGATTGTCGAGTGTTCCTTTCCTATTCGTTTAATCTCGGCAGATGCGCGTCGTGATTGTCGAGTGTTCTTGTCCTCTTTTTATCACCTCGATATATGCTCCGGGTGATCGTCAAGTGTTCCTGTCCTCTTCATATCACCTCAGAATATGCGTTCGGTGATCATCGAGTGTTTCCTTGTCCTCTTCATTTCACCTCAACATATATGCCAGGTGATTGTCGAGTGTTCCAGTCCTCTTCATTTCATCTCGACAGATACACGTGGTGATCGTCGAGTGTTCTTGTCCTCTTCGTATCACTTCGGCATATGCATCGGCTGATCGCCGAGTGTTCCCTATCTTCTTCATATCACCTCGGCAAATGTGCTGGGTGATCGTCAAATGTCCCTTGTCCTTTGTCACCCTCGACCTCTAGTCGAGTGGCTGTTGGCTTTCCGAGTGGTTGTTGACTTTTCGAGTGGTTTTCAAGCCTTTTCTACTGGTTGTTGAGTTTTCCTAGTGATTGTTGACTTTTTGAGAGGTTGTTCAGTTCCCTAGTATTTATTGAGTTTGCCTAGTGGTTGTTGATTTTCTAAGTGATTGTTCACTTTCCTAGTTGTTGAGTTTTTCTTATGGTTGTTGAGTTATTTTCCTTACTCTTTCTGACTGTTTTGATCCGGTCAGGTGAGTTTCGATTAGTCCTTATTCGTCATTTCGATCTGGTCAGGCCAACGTCGGGTTTCTTTCTCTCTTATGTCCTACCATGCTTGCATGATTATGTGAGCATTGCATGTTTGCGTTGTTGATTGAATGAATGTGTGGTCATTGCATAATTGTGTGTTTGTGGGGTGATCCTTATATATTGGATTGCTCATTGCATGATTATATGATTGTGGTGGGATCATTGAATAATTGATTGGTTATTGTATAAGTGTGTGGTCATGAAATGATTATGTGATTGTGGTGTGATCATTATATGACTAGATAATTATTGCGTGATCATGTGATTATTGTATGGTCGCATGATTATTATATGATTCGATGATTATTATATGTTTTAATGTTGTGGTATAATTTTGTGATTATTGTATGATTGATTTATTATTACATGATTATGTGATCACTACCTGATTAAATGACTATTGCATAATTATGTGATCGTTTTATGATTGATTTATTGTTGTATGATTATTTGATCATTGCTTGATTAGGTGGTGGTTGTTTGATCACTACATGACTTATTAATTTTTGTATGCTTATGTGATTATATAAGTATTGTGTGATCATTGCATGATTGATTGATTTCTTATTTGTTTGTGTGATTATGTCATTATTGTGTGATCACTGTATGATGGATTGATTATTGTATGCTTATATGATTGTGGAGTGATCACTGTATGATTGATTGATTGTTGTATGCTTATGTGATTGTGGTGTGATCACTGCATGATCGATTGATTGTTGTATGTTTTTGTTATTGTGTGCTTGGTCATTACATGATTGTGTGATTATGAGATAATCATTGCATGGTTGAATGATTATTTCATCATTATGTGTGCATTATTGGTGAAGTGTACATTGCATGATTATTTCATCATTATGTGATCGCTGTATGATGGAATGATTTTTGTATGCTTTTCTGATTATATAAGTATTGTGTGATCATTGCATGATTGATTGATTTCTTATATGTTTGTGTGATTATATCATTATTGTGTGATAACTGTATGATGGATTAATTATTGTATGCTTATATTATTGTGGAGTGATAACTGTATGATTGATTGATTGTTGTATGCTTATGTGATTGTGGTGTGATCTTTGTATGATCGATTGATTGTTGTATGCTTATGTGATTGTATGCTTAGGCATTACATGATTGTATGATTATGAGATGATCATTGCATGTTGGATTACTTATTATATAATTGAGCGGGTACTGTATTTATTGCATGATCATTGCATGGTTGAATGATTATTTCATCATTATGTGTGCATTATTAGTGAAGTAAGCATTTTTTAGTGATCACCGTATGATTGGTCGATTATTGCATGTTTTAGATGATTGTTACATGATCTATGAGTATTATTTGATTATATGATTTTATGTGGATTGTCGATTATGTTACGAGTATGTGAAAATTGTGTAACTATGCAATTATTGGGTGATTTGATTATTATTATACGATTGCATATTTGGATGACCATTGTATGATTATGTGAGCATAGTATGGTGGGACACTTATTGCATAAGATATATATGTCAGGTAGGAGCTATGCTCCAGGCATATAGACTAGGCAGATGTGACCTTTGTCCTCTTCTTATCACCTCGTGCTTATGCACCGAATGGTCGTTTAGTATTTTTGGTCCTCTTCTGATCACCTCATGCTTATGCACTAAGTGGTCCTTGAGTGTTCTTTATCCTCTTCTGATCACCTCGTGCCTACGCACAGGGTGGTCGTTAATTGTTCTTTGTCCTCTTTTGATCACCTCATACTTATGGACCGAGTGGTCGTTGAATGTTCTTTGTTCTCTTCTGATCACCTTGTGCTTATGCACTAGGTGGTCGTTGAGTGTTCTTCGTCCTCTAATGATCACCTCGTGCTTATGCACCGAGAGGTCGTTGAGTGTTCTTTGTCCTCTTCTGATCACCTCAGGGTTATGTACTAGGTAGTCGTTGAGTGTTCTTTGTCCTCTTTTGATCACCTCGGGCTTTTGCACTGGGTGGTCATTGAGTGTTCCTTGTCCTTTTCATATCACCTTGGCATATATGCCAGATGATTGTGAGTGTTCTTTCATCTTTTGTCCCACTGTTGCGAATATGGTCAGGCGGACATTAGACTTTGGGAAGCTCTTTATTCGCTATTGCGAATATGGTCAGGTGTGTATTGAGATGTTCTCATTCGTTGTAATGAATATGGTCAGACGAATATTGAACTCCCCTTTTTTGGTTGGGTTCCCGACAGAGTCCCTGGGAGGCATACTTAACCTCCTCTTCATTCCTCCTATTTTCTTTTTTCTATTAGGGAGGTTGTTGAGTTCCTTTTCCTTTTCGTATCACCTCGGAATATACACCGGGTGATCGTCGAGTATTCCTATCCTCTTCCTATCACCTCAGCATATGCACTTGGCGATCCTCGAGTGTTTTCATCCTCTTCGTATCACCTTGGCATATACGCCGAGTGATCGTGGATTGTTTCCTATCCTCTTCATATCACCTAAGCATATACGTTGGGTGATCATAGAGTGTTCCTGTCCTCTTCATATCACCTCGACAGATGCGTCGGATAATCGTCCAGTGTTATTGTCCTCTTCATATTACCTCGGTAGATGCACCGGGTGATTGTCGACTGTATCCATATCCTCTTTGTATCACCTCGATAGATGCATCAGATAATCGTCAAGTGTTTATGTCCTCTTCGTATCTCCTCGGCAGATGCACCGAGTGATTGTCGAGTGTTCCCTTGTCCTCTTGTTATCACCTCAGTAGATGCGCCAGGTGATCGTTGAGTGTTCATGTCCTCTTCGTAACACCTCGGTAGACATGCCAGGTGATCATCAAGTGTTTCTTTGTCCTCTTCGTATCACCTCGGCAGATGCGTTGGGTGATTGTTGAGTGTTCATGTCTTATTCATTTCATCTCGGCAGATGCGGGTCTTGATTATCGAGTGTTTTTGTCTTCTTCTTATCACCTCGGTATATGCTCTGGGTGGTCGTCAAGTGTTCATGTCCTCTTTGCTTGTCCTCTTATCACCTCAGCATATGTGCCAGGTGATTGTCGAGTGTTCCTGTCCTCTTCGTTTCATCTCGACGGATCCGCAAGGTGATCGTCAAGTGTTCTTGTCCTCTTCGTATCACTTCGGCACATGCACCGAGTGATCGTCGAGTGTTTCCTGTCCTCTTCATATCACCTCAGCAGATGCGTCGGGTGATCGTCGAGTCTCCATTGTCCTTTGTCACCCTCGACCTCCAGTCAAGTGGTTGTTGGCTTTCCGAGCGGTTGTTGACTTTTCGAGTGGTCGTCGAGCCTTTCTGACTGTTTGTTGAGTTTTCCTAGTGATTTTTGACTTTTTGAGTGGTTGTTGAGTTTGCCCAATGGTTGTTGGTTTTCTAAGCGGTTGTTTACTTTCCTATTTGTTGTTGAGTTTGCGTAGTGGTTATTGAGTTATTTTCCTTGCTCTTTCTGACAGTTTCGATCCGATCAGGTGAGTTTTGAGTAGTCCTTGTTCGTCGTTTTGATTTGGTCAGCCGAACGTTATGTTTCTTTATCTCTTCTCTCCCGTGAGCATTGCATGTTTGCGTGGTTGATTGAATGAGTGTGCGGTCATTGCATAATTGTGTGTTTGTGGGGTAATCATTATATGTTGGATTGCTCATTGCATGATTATATGATTGTGATGTGATCATTGAATAATTGATTGGTTATTATATAAGTGTGTGGTCATTGAATGATTATGTGATTGTGGTGTGATCTTTATATGACTAGATAATTATTGCGTGATCGTGTGATTATTGTATGGTTGCATGATTATTATATAATTCGATTATTATTATATGTTTGAATGATTGTATAATTTTATGATTATTGCATGATTGATTTATTATTACATGATTATATGATCACTGCATGATTAAATGACTGCTGCATAATTATGTGATCATTTTATGATTGATTTATTGTTGTATGATTATTTGATCATTGCTTGATTAGGTGGTTGTTGTTTGATCACTCCATGACTTATAGATTTTTGTATGCATATGTGATTATATAAGTATTGTGTGGTCATTGTATGATTGATTGATTTCTTATATGTTTGTGTGATTATATCATTATTGTGTGATAACTGTATGATGGATTGATTATTGTATGCTTATGTAAGAGTGATCACTGTATGATTGATTGATTATTATATGCTTAGTGATTGTGGTGTGATCACTGCATGATCGATTGATTGTTGTATGCTTATGTTATTGTGTGCTTGGTCATTACATGATTGTGTGATTATGAGATAATCATTGCATGTTGGATTACTTATTATATAATTGAGCGATTACTGTATTTATTGCATGATCATTGCATGGTTGAATGATTATTTCATCATTATGTATGCATTATTGGTGAAGTGTACATTTTTGGGCGGTCACCGTATGATTGGTCGATTATTGCATGTTTTAAATGATTGTTACATGATCTATGAGTATTGTTTGGTTATATAATTTTGTGTGGATTGTTGGTTATGTCACGAGTATGTGAAAATTGTGTAATCATGCAATTATTGGGTGATTTGATGATTATTATACGATTTCATATTTGGATGACCATTGTATGATTGCGTGAGCATAGCATGGTGGGACACTTATTGCATTATATATATATATATATATATATATATATATATATATATATATATATATATATATATATATATATATATATATATATCGGGTAGGAACTATGCTGCAAGCACTTAGACTGGGCGGATGTGACCTTTGTCCTCTTCTAATCACCTCGTGCTTATGCACCGGGTGATCGTTGAGTGTTTTTTGTCCTCTTCTGATCGCCTCGTGCTTATGCACCGGTGGTCGTTGAGTGTTGTTTTTCCTCTTCTAATTACCTCGTGCTTATGCACTAAGTGGTCCTTGAGTGTTCTTTGTCCTCTTATGATCATCTCGTGCTTATGTATCGGGTGGTCGTTGAGTGTTCTTTGTCCTCTTTTGATCACCTCGTGCTTATGCACCGAGTGGTCGTTGAGTGTTCTTTGTCCTCTTCTGATCACCTCATGCTTATGCATTAGGTGGTCGTTGAGTGTTCTGTCCTCTTTTGATCATATTGTGCTTATGCACCGAGTGGTCGTTGAGTGTTCTTTGTCATATTCTGATCACCTCAAGCTTATGTACTAGGTGGTCGTTGAGTGTTCTTTGTCCTCTTCTGATCTCCTCAGGCTTATGCACCGGGTGGTCATTGAGTGTTCATTGTCCTCTTCATATCACCTCGGCATATGCACCGGGTGATTGTAAGTGTTCTTTTGTCTTTTGTGCCACTGTTAAAAAAATGGTCAGACAGACATTAGATTTTGGGAAGCTCTTTATTCTCTGTTGCGAATATGGTTAGGTGTGTATTGAGTTGTTCAAATTCGCTATTGTGAATATGGTCAGGCGAATGTTGAACTCCCCTTTTCTTGTTGGGTTCCCGACAGAGTTCCTGGTAGGCATACTTAACCACTTCTTCATTCCCCTTGTTTCCCTTTTCCTATTAGGGGGTTGTTGAGTTCCTTGTCCTCTTCGTATCACCTCGGAATATGCACCAGGTGATCATCGAGTATTCTTGTCCTCTTCGTATCACCTCGGCATATGCACCTGGTGATCGTCGAGTATTTTCGTCCACTTCATATCACCTTGACATATGTGCCGGTTAATCATAGAGTGTTTTCTGTCCTCTTCATATCACCTCGACATATGCACCGGGTGATCATAGAGTGTTCCTGTCCTCTTCGTATCACATCGACAGATGTGCCGGATGATCGTCAAGTGTTACTGTCCTCTTCGTATTAGCTCGACAGATGCGCCAGGTGATCGTCAATTGTTTCCTTATCCTCTCTGTGTCACCTCGGCAGATGCATCAGATGATTATCAAGTGTTATTGTCCTCTTCGTATCATCTCAGCAGATGCGCCAATGATCTTCGAGTGTTTCCTTGTCCTCTTCGTATCACCTCGGTAGATGCACCGGGTGATCATCGAGTGTTTCCTTGTCCTCTTCACATCACCTTAACAAATGCGCCAGGTGATTGTCGAGTGTTCCTGTCCTCTTCGTATCACCTCGGTAGATGCGCCGGGTTATCATCGAGTGTTCCTTTATCCTCTTCGTATCACCTCGGCAGATGCGCTGGGTGATTGTCGAGTGTTCTTGTCCTCTTTGTTTCATCTCGGCAGATACGCATCGTGATCGTCGAGTGTTCTTGTCCTTTTCTTATCACCTCAGTATATGCTCTGGGTGGTTGTCAAGTGTTCATGTCCTCTTCGTATCACCTTGGAATATGTGTTGGGTGATCGTCGAGTATTTCCTTGTCCTCTTCGTATCACCTCGGCATATGTGCCAGGTGATTGTTGAGTGTTCCTGTCCTCTTCGTTTCATCTCGACAGATGCGTGAGGTGATCGTCGAATGTTCTTGTCCTTTTCGTATCACCTCGGCATATGCACTGGGTGATCGTCGAGTGTTTCTTGTCCTCTTCGTATCACCTCGGCAGATACGCCGGGTGATCGTCGAGTGTCCCTTGTCCTTTGTCACCCTCGACCTCCAGTCGTGTGGTTGGCTTTCCGAGCAATTTTTTACTTTTCGAGTGGTTGTCGAGCCATTCCTTCTGGTTGTTGAGTTTTCCTAATGGTTGTTCACTTCCCTAGTGGTTGTTGAGTTTTCGTAGAGGTTGATTTTCTGAGCCGTTGTTCAGTTCCCTAGTTGTTATTGAGTTTGCCAAGTGGTTGTTGAGTTATTTTCCTTACTCTTTCTGACTGTTTCGATCCGGTCAGGTGAGTTTCGAGTAGGCCTTGTTCGTCGTTTCGATTTGGTCGGCAAACATTGGGTTTCTTTCTCTCTTCTATCCCACCATGCTTGCATGATTGTGTGAGCATTGCATGTTTGCGTGGTTGATTAAATGAGTGTGTGGTCATTGCATAATTGTGTGTTTGAGGGGTGATCATTATTTATTGGATAGCTCATTGCATGATTATATGATTTTGGTGTGATCATTGAATAATTGATTAGTAATTGTATAAGTGTATGGTTATGGAATGATTATGTATTGTGGTGTGATCATTATATGACTAGATAATTATTTCGTGATCGTGTGATTATTGTATGGTCACATGATTATTATATGATTCAATGATTATTATATGTTTGGATGAGTGTGGTATAATTTTGTGATTATTGTATGATTGGTTTTTTATTACATGATTATGTGATCACTGCATGATTAAATGACTGCTGCATAATTATGTGATCCTTTTATGATTGATTTATTGTTGTATGATTATTTGATCATTGCTTGATTAGGTGGTGGTTGTTTGATCACTACACGACTTATTAATTTTTGTATGCTTATGTGATTATATAAGTATTGTGTGATCATTGCATGATTGATTGATTTCTAATTTGCTTGTGTTATTATATAATTATTGTGTGATCACTGTATGATTGATTGATTGTTGTATGCTTATGTGATTGTGGAGTGATCACTGTTTGATTGATTGATTGTTGTATTCTTATGTGATTGTGGTGTGATCTCTACATGATCGATTGATTGTTGTATGCTTATGTGATTGTGTGCTTGGTCATTACATGATTGTGTGATTATGAGATGATCATTGCATGTTGGATTAGTTATTATATAATTGAGCGATTACTATATTTATTGCATGATCATTGCATGATTGAATGATTATTTCGCTATTATGTGTGCATTATTGGTGAAGTGTGCATTTTTGGATGATCACCGTATGATTGGTCGATTATTACATGTTTTAGATGATTGTTACATGATCTATAAGTATGTTTGATTATATGATTTTGTGTGGATTGTTGGTTATGTCACGAGTATGTCAAAATTGTGTAACTATGCAATTATTGGGTGATTTGATGATTATTATACGATTGCATATTTGGATGGCCATTGTATGATTGTGTGAGCATAGCATGGTGGGACACTTATTGCATGATTGTTGTGTTATCGAATGCTTGTTGAACTTCTTTATTAGTTATTTGGTTATACCTTCCTAGAGTTAGGGAGGTCAACGCCAACACGTGCGGTTAACTTGTTGTTCGCCGCACATGTTGGGGTTGTGATTGACCTCCTTTTTAGCATCGGTCACTTACACATTCTTATTTTGCATTTTATAGATTGATCCACCCTATATGTTGCACCGCTGTCTTGATGAAGGGTCACATCATGTATTCTACCGCAATTCATCGTCGGCTTTAGGAATTTATTTCTTTTAATCACATGTCATTTATCAGGGTTTTAAAATGGGTTATCGGGTTGATGATGATTTGGCTTGTATGTTGCACCGCTGCCTTTATTGCGCATATTTTGTTTCGTGCATGTGATCTTTATATTGGGATCTCACTTTGCGAAATGGATTGCTTTGGTGCATCCGGATCGTTGAGATCTTTCAAATGAGTTCATTCGCAATCAAATCGGGCATCGCTTGACGGGTGTATTTTTTGCAAATATATATAAAAATTTTCTTGGTTAATATATAAACTAAATTTGATTAAAATACATGCATATATATATATATATATATATATATATATATATATATATATATATATATATATATAATAGTAGAATTAATTGAATGCATGTGATAATAAAAATAGTCAAATCAACATATTATTCAAATTAATTTTAAATCGAGTTTAAATACAAATCGATTTTGTCCCACCTTTTTATATTTATCCGAATGAGGTAAATTTGGATCCAATGGCTGAAAAAAATATCAAAGTTACCATTTGATCTCCACCCTCCGATCGAGGGCATCAAGAGTTATAATGTACTTCCAATCTTTTTTTTTTTTGGGACATGTTTATGCATGCTAGGGCCGGCTGAAGTGGAGGGTTTTTTTTTTTGGGACATTTAGGCCATTTAAGGCAAACTCACACACACAACACATACACAAAGACTCAAACCCAAGACCTCTGTTGAAAGCATAAGCTCTCAACCAACAGGCCAAGGTGAGCTGTGTAAGTGGAGAGGGGGTTGCTTTTCATTTTTTTTTAGCCGCATACCTCCCCTTATCTCTGGCTATCCTTGTCAAACTCCAGCCTCCAGGTCACCACCGGCAACCATTTGCCTCCAATAGCACGCTGGCCCCGTCTCCCCTAGCCCCCATGCATCCTCTCCTCCAAAGTTGCAAGCTCTCTATCAGGTTCTCTCCTCTCTCATAAAGAGCATCTCAACGCCTTCTCTCGGAGGAAACCCCAAACCGTCGGCAACCCCAAGTTCGCCTCCAGCCGTCGGTATTTTGCTCCTCTCTTGACCGACCTCGTCGGCCTGACCTCACCGATGGACCTGCTCCCATTCAGTCAACAGTAAGCTGCTCTTTCTTCCTCCTCTGGCTACGATACTCCAAGCAGGGGAAAGTATGGAAATGTGATAATGAAATAAGTGTTTGTATGATTCACCCTTTCAAAGAACGAAGAGTGGAGTTTCTTTCATTGATTTAGAGAACGTTCTCGTCCCCTGTATCTTTTATACATGTAATAACTATAACTTAATTAGTAGAATGGTGATTTCAAGCCCTCAAATTATACATATGTTTTCTTAGCCAATGAATCTGAATTTATGTTTAATTAGGGGTGTCAATTCGGGTCGACGGGTTGGGTTCGGGTCGAACCCGAGTTGACCTGGATCTAAACAGGTCAACCCGAACCCGACCCATTTTTGCAAACGGGTCGGACATTTAAACCCAAACCCAACCCAGCCGGGTTGTCGTGTTGACCCGACCCGACCCACGCGGTAGGGAACGTAGCTCGGGTTTCGCGAGCGCGAGCGCGACTGTGGGCGACGATAGGCTACAGCGCGGCAGCAAGCGCGGCACGGCGGCAGCGCCGCACAGCGGCAGCGCGGCACACGGGTTCGGCAGCGGACGATGGCACGGGAACAGGGCAACGGGCAGCGCGAGTTGGGTTAGCGCAGGCTGGGGCAGCAAGCAGTGGGCGGGAATCCAAAGTTTTTAAATTAAACGGGTTTTCGTGTTGACCCGGCAACCCGCCGGGTCAACCCGAACCCGACCCATTTTTTCAAACGGGCCGAATCTGTGAACCCGACCCGTTTTTCAAACAATGGTCCAACCCGAATTTTCCGGGTCAGGTTTTCGTGTCGTGTCAAATATTGACAGCCCTATGTTTCATCTAATATTCAAGTGTAGATATCATGAGCTTGTTTGATTTATGGTTTTAGTCACACTCCATGTAATTCCCTCTCGTAAAATGAGTTTAAAAAAATTCAAGATGACTACAGTTTGTCAGGGTTAATTTTATTTAAGGATTTTGATTATAACTATTTTGTTTTTTTAGCATGTTTTGTTTCACGTTTACAAATAGTCATTGGTGCTACATTCGGATCTTTGAGCATGGGTTCAATTCTTTTATACCGGATATACATTTCAGGAATATTTAAAAAAAATATACATAAATAAACTTTGAACCTTTTCTTTGCAAAGTAATATTTGATTTCATTGGTTGGATCTTGGAATCGTGAAAATACTTAACGAATGTAATTGAGCATTTAATATCTCTTGTTGTACTAACAAAAAGGGCTCATATATTAGCTTTAAATTTTCATTTACAATGAAAGGGCGCGACGAATGAGGGTTGGAGAATTTGTAAGGTGAATATCTTTTCTTATGTCGCATGCTTGTATTACGGATTGAATATGATAATTAATACAAGCATCTATCTTTAGCATATTGTAATAGTATAATCTCTTTTCTTATTTTTATAACCCTATTTTTAAAATTCTAAGCATATTTGATTCCAAATATTATTGATTTGATTATTATTTCTCCTAACATATTTTGGAAGAATTATTTTTGCACTTGTGTGTACTAAGATTTTAGGAAAATCATACTCCAGATTATTGAAGACTTCAAATAAAAATCAGTTTAGAGCTTATTGTATTTGAAGTCTGTATTTTTCATTTTATTGAGTTTGAGAGAGTGTGATTATAATTGACTAACTAAGCACACACACTGGGAGAGAGTTTAAAAATCATTTTTTTAACTGATTGTATTGTACGATATCTCTTCCCGACGAACAGTCGAATGAATAGAAATGAAAATTTTTTCTAAGTATAGATCGCACGGGACGATCCCAGTTTGTACATGCTTTCACTAGTACGAACATCTCAGGTCCATTCTTGCTCAAAATTTTTTTTTCTAAGTATGGATCTTACAGGACGATCCCAGTTCATACATGCTTTCACGAGTACGAATGTCTCGGGTCTGTTCTCGCTAAAAAAATTCTAAGTATGGATCATACGGTACGATTCCAGTTCGTACATGCTTTCACAAGTACAAACTTCTCGGGTCCGTTCTCACTCAAAAATATTTTTTCTAAGTATGGATCATACTATACGAACTCAATTCGTACATGCCTTCCAGAGAATGAAATGTGAGGTCCCATTTCATCCCAAAGTTTCGTTCAAACGAATTTGAAAAATTTTTATAACTGATCATACCGGAAGATGACATCATCGTACATACGCCATCCATAGTTCGAAATATTCAGGTTCCTTTTGGTTTAAATGAATTTTTAAAATTTTCATACTGTTCATCCCAAACAAACTTGGTTCATACCGGACGATGATCGGGTACGATATGATTTCATGCCGATTCACAACAGGTTCATTCACAAAAGTATTTGAACTATTCGTATGTACGAACATATGATCATGTACGCTCAAAATTATAAATTTCAGTTTTTTGTACGATTTTTCGTGTCTTTTGTATTAAAGGTCCACTAAAAATTGACGTGAAAATCTTATTTTCATGATTTTTCAAGGTCAATTAAAGGAAAGAGTGTGAGAGAGTGTTTGAGAGAGATTTATTACTAGTGGAGTGCGAAGGGTTCACAAGGTTACTCAAAGGTAAGGATCTTTATGTGATTTATGATTTTCACTCTTCATCTTAACTTTCTAGATTGCTCGTGAGAAGATCTTTGAAGAAGATCAGGTTCTCTACCGACACTTGGATAGTGTGAACAGCCGATGGTACTCTGTCAATACTTGGAGAGTGTGAAAGGATGACGGTTCTCTGCCGACACTTGGAGAGTGTGAACAGCCGACGGAACTCTGCCGACACTTGGAGAGTGTGAAAGGACGACGATTCTCTGCCAACACTTGGAGAGAGTGTGAATAGTTGAAAGTACTCTACCTATACTTGGAGGGTGTGAAAGGTCGAAGGTTCTCTGCCTACACTTGGAGGGTGTGAAAGGACGATGGTTCTCTACCGCACCGGGGATTGGTGGAAAAGAGTTTTGTAAAGGCTTCTCCACCTTACTGTGGGGGTAAAAGGAGAGTCACTTTTGGTAATAGTGCAATACCTGAAGAGGGAGTGTTCAAAGAGTGGATGTAGGTCGTGTTTGACCGAACCACTATAAATCTGTGTCTTTTAAATTTTCGCTGCTCATTTGCTGCAAGTTTTTATACTATGGTTGAAAATTTTGTTTGCAAATTTTATCAATTAACTTGCTACAAATTTTTAAAAGGTTAGGTTTAACAACCTAATTAAGATTCAATAAGTGGTATTAAAGCTTTGTTTCAAAACCATAAGTTTAGACTACTTTTTGAAAAATGAGCATGGCTACTTTTGGAAATCAAAACACACCCGAAGGGTACTCGATCACTAGACCTTCTTTATCTTATAACATTCCTTTCGATTTTTAGAAAACATGCATGTTTATATTTTTACAGTCACTAGATTATCGTATGTGGATCATAGTTCAAGAAGGGTATACAAAATAAACTAGATTAGTTGATGATATTAGAGTCGAAACACCCTTTATAAATTGGACTATAGAAGAACGTGACTTAGCACAACTTAATATAAAATGTTTAAACAGTTTCTTTTGTGCACTTAAGTTAGAAGACTACATGCGGGTTTCCACTTGCAAAAGTGGAAAGGACATATGGAATAGATTTTATATTACTTACGAAGGGATAAATGAAGTAAAATAATTTAGATTAAACATCTTGTTACATGATTATGAATTATTTTGCATGAAATCAAATTAATACATTTCTGAAATGTATACAAGATTTACTCAAATAGTTACTTCTTTACATGCATTGGATAGGGAACTAACTAATGCTGAAATGGTTAATAAAATTCTCTGTTGTTTGCCTACTGCATATGATGCTAAAATAACTATTATTACATATTCTAAAGATTTAAATGTTTACTCTATTAACAATCTTCTTGGATCACTAATTGCTTACGAGCAAGGAGTGAGTCAAAGAAAGATTGATACATAATAACAACGAAAGGAGAAGAACATTGCACTGAAAGTGGAGTTGGAGAGTGATATATCACAACCAGAGGATGAAGATGACTTGCCTTAATGACTAGACAATTTAGAAGTTTTCTAAAGAGGAAGCAGAAGAGACGCCAACAGTGGAACAGAGGTAAGTTTAATAAGAATGTTATGGTTTTTAATGATGTGATTTACTACGAATACAGGAAACGTGGACATATAAAATTAGATTGCCCAAATCAAAAAGCCACTCCTAGCAAGGAGAAGGTAGAGGAGAAACCAAATGTGAAGAAGGGCAAGAACATATTTCAAAGAGCTTTGTGGGCGGACTCGGATTCGGATTCATCAGAAATAGAAAAGGAGAAGGAAGTCATCAATTTGTGCTTAACGATTAATAATCTTGATCAGTCAGATCAAGAAGAGGTATATGACTTGACCTATAACGAATTGTTAGAAGTTTCTAAAAGAATTCATGATACATAAAGAAAGCTTAAGAAAATGCATGCTAGTCTGAATTTAGAAATTCAAGAATTATAAAGATAACACAAAATCCTTAGGAAAAATCATGCATTGATAGATAACAACCAGATAAGTTTACTTGATGAATTTGATGACTTAAATAAAAAAATGAAATTTTAAAATCATCCTATGCTAAATTGGAAAAAGAATTTAAAGATTTTAAGGATGAATTTGAAAATAGAGAGCACTATTTGAATTATGATATTAATATCTTGAAAGATGTAAACACATTCCTTAAAATGAAAGTTAAAGCTCTCGATGAAAGTAGGAAACCCCCAACACTTGAAGATTTTACAAATCTTATTTTGAGGCCAAAATTTTTAAAACCCAAACCCAGGAAGAATCAAAGTTATTATAGAAAATTTAGAAAAATGTTTCCTGGAGTAAAATGCTTTTCTTGTGGGATGATTAGACATATATCACACACTTGTACGTTGGATAGAAAAACTCATTTAGTGTGGAGACCAAAGATGCATAAACCTAATCATATCATACATGCATCAAATTTTATTTTGCCAAAAGGAGAACCCAAATCCCAAGTCTAATAATTGATAGTTTTGCATGCATGCTCTCATACAAGGCCTCGTGAGAGCATTTGGTACCTGGACAGCAGTTGCTTAAAGCACATGACTGGAGACACTAAGTAATTTATATTGCTGGAAGCCATAAGTGGAGTCAGGATTACACTGGAGATAATACCACTAGGAAAGTGGTTGGATCAGGTATGATTGAAAACTTGCAAAAAAAAATTATAGAAAATATGCTACTTGTAGAAGGCTTAAACCATGATTTGTTAAGTATTAGCCAACTATGTATTAAAGGATATAGTGTAAATTTTTTCCCACTGGCTACATATTAAGCTTAAATGGTAATGATGTTTTGCATGGATTAAGGGTAAACAATATTTATATGCTATATTTAAATTGTATTAAAACTCCTAATTCTTTCTGTTTGAAAACTATTTCTGATAAATTATGGTTATGACATAGGAGACTCTTTCACTCTAGCATGAAAAATCTTAGGAAAACTACCCAAAAGAATTTAGTTACAGGTATACATAAATTAGACTTTACTAAAAATCACCTTTGTGACACATGTCAATTAGGAAAATATGCGAAATCCTCTTTTCAGTCTAATAAGGATCTTAGAACTAGTAAACCTTTGGATATTTTGCATATGGATCTTTTTGGACTGGTTGGAACTGTAAGTCTAGGAGGGAAGATATAAGGATTTATGATTGTAGATGATTTTTCTAGATTTATTTGGGTTAAATTCTTGTATCATAAGAGTGAATCATTTGAGGAGTTTAAAGATTTCTTGACTTGGATTCAAAGGAAACTAGAATGTAAGATTTTAACAATTCAAAGTGATCATGACGATGAATTTAAAAATGAAAATTTTGAGAATTTTTGTAAGGAAAAAGGGAATGATCACAATTTTCTGCACCTAGAACCCCTCAGCATAATGGGGTAGTCGAAAGAAAGAACATAACGTTGATTGAAGTCGCTCGACCCATATTGGCAGAATATTCACTTCCTAAATATTTTTGGGCTGAAGCGGTTAGCACTGTATGTTATGTTCTGAATAGGGTGAACATTAGATCGAAATTAAACAAAACAATCTATGAGCGTCTTAAGGGAAGAACATCTAATTTGTCTTATTTGCATGTTTTTGGATGTAAGGTATTCATACATAATAATGAAAAATTTTCTTTAGGAAATTTTAAATTTAAAATCAGATGAAGGAATTTTTCTTGGATACTCTAGTGTTGAAAAATCTTATTGAATATTTAACAAAAGAACTTTGGTAGTTGAGGAGACCACACATTTTATTTGATGAATCTGGATTTTTAGAAGAGCCAAATTTGGAAGATGATGAAATATAAAATAACTCCCAAAAGATTAAGAAAATTAATTTGAATGAAAATTTAGAGATAGAAAACTCATTGCCTGGAGATTTGAGATTTTCTAAAAATCACCCTAAGGAATTGATTTTAGGTGAACCTAGTGAGGTTGTTGGGACTAGGCATGGATTAAGCAAAAAAGTCAATCATTCTGTCTTTATTTCGATGATTGAACCCACAAATCTAAATCAAGCACTTTTGGATGAATTTTGGATTTTGGATATGCAAGAAAAGTTAAATCAATTTGTAAGGAATGATGTTTGAGAATTAATTGCAAGGCCAAATGATCAAAATGTAGTTGGAATTAAGTGGGTATTTAAAAATAAAATGAATGACTCAGGAGTTATTGTTAGAAATAAGGCTATATTGGTGGCTAAGAGATATAATCAGATTGAAGGGATTGATTTTGAGAAGACTTTTTCCCTTGTAGCGAGACTTAAAGTAATTAGAGTTTTGTTAGTCTTTGCCTATTTTAAAGGATTCAAATTATTTCAAATGGATGTTAAAAGTGCATTTTTGAATGGGGTGATTCAAGACGATGTTTATGTTGAACAACCTCCAGGTTTTGAAAATTCAAAATACCCAAATTATGTTTTTAAATTGAAAAAAGTATTGTATGGATTGAAATATGCACCTAGGGCTTGATATGAGAGGTTAAGCAATTTCCTACTTGAGAGATCTTTTGAAAAAAAAGTATTGACACCACTCTCTTTTTGAAGAAATTGGGAGACGATATACAAATTTATGTTGATAATATCATCTTTAGATCTACAAATAAAAATCTTTGTGATGATTTTTCTAAAATAATGAGTGGTGAATTTGAGATGAGTTTAATGGGAGATCTAAGTTACTTTCTAGGTTTTAGCATTAAGCAAATTAAGGAGGGAACATTTCTTAATCAATCAAAGTATGTTAAGGACATCCTCAAAAAGTATGAAATGGATAATGTTAAACTTATTAGTACACCTTTGAGTTCCTCAGTTCAATTGGATAAGGACCCAAAGGGAAAATCTATTGATCAAAAGAAATTTAGGGGAATAATTGGATCTTTGCTTTACTTGAACTCTAGCATACCCGATATGATGTTAGTGTTTGTTTGTGTGTTAGATTTCAATCAGATCCAAAAAAATCACATTTGACAGCAGTAAAAAGGATTTTGAGATATCTCTTGGGAACTCAGAACTTAGTGATTTGGTATCCTAAGTTTAGCTCTTTATTTGATATAATTGGATATTTAAATTCGAACTTTGCAAGTTGTAGGGTTGATAGAAAGAGTACATCTAGAAGTTGTTAATTTATAGGAAATTCTTTAGTTTCTTGGTCTAGTAGAAAATATAATTTCATAGCCCAATCTAGTGCTGAAGTTGAATACATTGCCTGAGAAAGTTGTGTGGCACAAGTTCTTTGGTTGAAATAATACTTGATTGACTTAAGATTTACAATAAGTACAATTCTAATTTATTGTGATAACACTAGTGCCATTTGAATTTCAAAAAATCCTATTCAATATTTTAGAACCAAATAAATAGACATAAGGCATCATTTCATTATGGATCATGTATTAAAAGGAGAAATTGAATTGAACCATGTTTCTATTGAAAATCAACTTGCAGAAATTTTTATAAAACACTAGCCTTTGATACTTTTAGCATATTAAGAGCAAGGCTAGGTGTGATTGATCTTAATGCTTAAATAAAAATCCTCTACAAACTTAATATCATCTTGTGTATCTTTTGTATTTTTGATTGTTTGTGTTTTTATTTTTGTGTTTTGTTTTTTGTTTTCGTGTTTTTTATTTTTTTTTTTTTTTGTGTTTTGGACATGTTATTGACACATCGAAATTCTTGTTTCTGATCGATCGTGCGAACTTTTCTAAGTGTTTTATTCGTACTATATGAAATTATTTTTGTCCCGAACGAATTCTGTAGCATGTTGATCGTTGCTTCAGACTGATTGCGTAAAGTTTTATTTTTCCAATATATATGATATTGTATGATATTTATATCATCTCGGGTGATTTGTATTACTTCGTTTGTACACATGTAGATGGTTATACTAGAAAAATTAGTTATTATAATCATTCGTACGTACGAACTTATAGTTTATACATACGAACCATGTGTCATTCGATGTGGGGGATGAACCTAATCATCATTAAAATGATCTTAAATAACCGATCATCCCGGATAAGCACTTGTTCGTCTATACGATCATCTGGTCAAAAAGCCTATACGAAAGGATGCTTCGTAACTTGTGTGATTACGAAAAGTCGTTTCATTTCGAACGTATTCGTTTGTACATACAAAATTTATTTCGTCATATATGAACCATCAATCGTACTGTACGAACACTTTTTTGTACGTATGAAAGATCATTTTTCTTTAAATAGGAGGGCTTTAGAATTCATTTCCATTCACTTCAATAGCCTCTTCCAATCCTTCTAATCTTAGCAATGGCTAGTTCTAGCAAGCAGGGTAGACTCACTAAGGGTTCGTCTTCCAGGGTTGGAGACGAAAACTTTCTATCTATGGCTAATGAGGATTATTTCCTTAGGTTTGTTTCTGCCAAAATTACTCATTCTAGAATCCAACTTCAAGAGGATATCCACTTTCAAGTGATGCCTCTTTTCGCCACCACTCAATTTTCCTTTATCCTGACTTTGATTCATGCCTACAACAAAGAAACTTTTCACTATTTTTTGGCAAACATGTCTTTTTAGTTAGGATAAGAGTAGGATCAGATCTTATGTTTTTAGGAAAAGGGTAGAAATCACTAATGAAGGTTTTGAGAACCATTTTGCATTTAAGAACTCAAAGAGTTAGAGCCCATAAAATGACTTATACATCTGATTTTGAATGGACCTAAATAAACAAAGTTATTAGAGAGATTGAACATGTCATTTGCTTAGGGTATATACCTTAAACCAAAATGCAAGGGTCATTTAGCATGTCTTTAAAACTTCTATTATTCTTAAAGCTGGTGACCGCATTAATATTATTCCTCTTCTATCCACTGTTACCTATCTTATCATGCTGGATAACCTATAGATGAAGCCCAACTTATTCTTGACTATATTCATGGCCTTTCTGAAATTGGGTATGTCTCTCATAAGAGGAATAAGAACATTACTTAGGACACTATTGACCTATATCCTAGATAAGAAGTATAATCTTATTCATCCTGAACCTCTACTTGAATTACCTATCTACTTCATTGATGCTTCATTTCGAGCACTTTTTGGAAAAGGTGATAATACAAGTGAGGATTCTGAGGGAGAAGGGGGAGCACCAGCACATGCACATGCTCATGGACCTGACTTTCTGAAGATGGTCGAGCGCTTTGACCGACTAGAGAGTCATTTTGATCAGTGTTTTGATCAAATCCATACTCATCTAAATTAGCAGGATATGGGTTGGATTCGAGATCAGTTCGACTCGGTGAACACCAATGTGGCTATAATGAATAGCTATTTTTCTATGTTGAACTAGCCTCCTCCTCCAGATCAGGGCCTCTCTAATTACTAGATGTACTTCTTGTGTGTTGTCTTTGCCAATCCATTGAGATGTGATGTGATGAATTTGATATCAATAAAAAATGTTTTATTTTGTTTAGCTGATTTTGTTCTTTATTTGAAACATTAGTTTGCCTATATGATAATCCTGACTTAATTAATCTAAAAAATATTATAATATGAACATCAATACAAAAATTAATTTCATTTTGAAATATAATTTTCTAAAAAATATAAGTTAATTTATAAATTGATCATGTTAAGGCTATCAATCTCATGTTCTTTTTTGGCATACATAATTTTAATATTATTATTACAATTTTGATGTCTTATTATTTTTAATTCTCTTTTCAATATAATTACTTTATACTTAGAAAAGTTTGAGTTTTTAGATTATTAATTTTGGAAATATCAATTAAAAAAAATAGAGAAATGTATAAGTGTACTAAAATCGAAAGAATGTGCAATGGTTCGCAAATTGAAAAGATGTACAAAATTAGCCCAAATACAAAAAGATGCACAAAGTGTGCCACAAATATTTGAAAAGATGCGTAATGCCGCCAAACAAGTATTTTGATAACGTTATTTCCTCTATCTTTTAATCTTCAATTTCAAATCAATTTAATGTTCAATTATATTTTGTATTGAAAATTGACTTTAATTAATCTTCATTTCGTCACTTTTGCAATAATTCTCCTTATCTAATTGTCTAGAATGTTTCATGACTTTGATATATTTTCCTTTGTATATGTTATATTTTAATTTAAAATTTTTGAATCCTTATTTTTATCCAATGGACATTAATCTTGTTATTGCTATTATAATTCAATCTCTTTCAAGATCAATTATTAAAGGTTTCTCATATGACTTCTTTCATTTTAACTTTTTCTTCTTTTTTTTGTTGCTATCAAAAATGGGTAGAAATATTATTTTCTTTTGATGTTTGATGTTTGCTTTTGATTTATTTTTCGTTTGTTTGTTTAGTTTGTGAGTGATGTTTTATTTTTTGTTACTTGTGTGTTTTTATGTATGTTTATGAAAATAAAAAAAAAATTTGATTTGTTCTTAATAGAAATTCCCTTATATTCACATGTTTATTCATTTAAGGGGAGTTAAGGAGAAATTTAGGATTTTTAATTTTATTCAAATAATAATTATTTTGCCATCATAAAAAAGGGAGAGATTGTTGAAATAGTTGCTACTTAGTTTTTGCATGTTTGATATTCTTATAATTTATATGTTTTTGATGATTCTAAATATTGTTGATTTAATTATTATTTCTTTTAACATATTTTGGAAAAATTATTTTTGCTCTTGTATGTACTAATATTTCAGAGAAATCATACTCCAGATTATTGAAAACTTCAAATCAAGATCAATTTAAAGTTTATTATATGTGAAGTCTGTATTTTCCATTTTACTTAGTCTGAGAGAGTGTGATTGTAATTGAGTAACTGAGCACACACACACCGAGAGAGAGAGTTTAAACTTCATATTTTTTAAATTGATCGTACTGTACGATATCCCTTCCCGATGAGCAATCAAACGAACATAAATGAATCTTTTTTCTAAGTATGGACCGTACGGGACAATCCTAGTTCATACATGCTTTCATGAGTACGAGCGTCTCAGGTCCATTCTTGCTCAAAAAAAAATTTTCCAAGTATGGATCATACGGGATGATCCCAATTCATACATGCTTTCACGAGTACAAACATCTCGGGTCTGTTCTCGCTCAAAAAAAAAAAATTTAAGTATGGATCATACGGGATGATCCCAGCTTATACATGCTTTCACAAGTATGAACTTCTCGGGTCCGTTCTCACTTAAAAATATTTTTTTTTAAGTATGGATCGTACTGTACGAACCTAGTTGATACATGCCTTCCAAAGTACGAAAATGTAAGGTCTCAATTCATCTTGACATTTCGTTCAAATGAATTTGAAAATTTTTTATAACTGATCGTGCCGAACGATGACATCATCATAAGTATGCCATCCAGAGTATGAAATATTAGGGTTTCTTTTCGTACAGACGAAATTTGTAAATTTTCATATTGTTCATCCCTAACAAACTTGGTTCTGACCGGATGATGATCGGGTATGATATGATTTCATACCGATTTAGAACAGGTTCGTATGCAACAATATTTCCTGTTCGTAGGTATGAACATACGATTGTACTGTACGATCATGTATGCTAAAAATTGTAAATTTTAGTTTTCTTGATAATTTTTCGTGTCTTTTTATATAAAAAGTCCACTAAAACTGACATGAAAAATCTTGTCTTTGTGATTTTTCAAGGGCAATTGAAGGAGAGAGTGTGAGAGAGATTTCTTGCTAATGGAGTGTGAAGGGTTCACAAGGTTACTCAAAGGTAAGGATCTCTATGTGATTTGTGTTTTTCACTCTTC
Source organism: Dendrobium nobile (assembly GCA_022539455.1). Classification (NCBI taxonomy): domain Eukaryota; kingdom Viridiplantae; phylum Streptophyta; class Magnoliopsida; order Asparagales; family Orchidaceae; genus Dendrobium; species Dendrobium nobile. Next base: position 39,198,980 of record CM039726.1, read on the forward strand.
CTTTTGTCTTTCTAGATTGCTCGTGAGAAGATCTTTGAAGAAGATCTGGTTCTCTGCCGACACTTGGAGAGTGTGAACAACCGACGGTACTCTACCGACACTTGGAAAGTGTGAAAAGACGACGGTTCTCTGCCGACACTTAGAGAGTGTGAACAGCCGACGGTACTCTGCCAACACTTAGAGAGTGTGAAAGGACGACGGTTCTTTGCCTATACTTGGAGAGTGTGAACAGTCGAAGGTACTCTGCTTACACTTGGAGGGTGTGAAAGGATGAAGATTCTCTACCTACACTTGGAGGGTGTGAAAGGATGACGGTTCTATGCCGCACTGAGGATTGGTGGAAGAAAGTTTTATAAAGGCTTCTCTACGTTGTTGTAGGGGTAAAAGGAGAATCACTTTTGGTAATAGTGCAATACCTGAAAAGGGAGTGTTCAGGGAGTGGATACAGGTCGTGTTTGACCGAACCACTATAAATCTTTGTGTCGTTTGAATTTTCGCTGCTTATTTACTGCAAAAATTTATTCTGTGGTTGAAAATTTTGTTTTCAAATTTTATCAATTAACTTGCTACAAATTTTTAAAAGGTTTTCAATTTTAAAATCCAAGAGTAATTTTTAAATTATCAATTCATCCCCCCCCTCTTTGTTAGTCTTGGAACATTAGCTTAGGTTTAACAACCTAATCAAGATTCAACAAGTTTCCTTTTCTTTAGGGACTATAAATCCTACTTATCTGCATCACATAGATGAGGCCACTTATATCTTTTTCCTCTACATGCTTTGAGTGCGTTGTTTTCTTCTCCTCCAATCTTTTCGATGCTTTAGTCCCTTCCGATGTCGAAGTGAACCGTGTATGTTTACTAAGTCAAGTTGAGCCCTTTCTTTCCCTTTGAGTAGGATTTCCTAGTCTCCCTTTAGTGTCAATCCCCTTTTGGGAAGAATAGTATTGAATCCTTAATCGAGAGTATTCTTAGGCTCTAGGCCTGAGATGTAATTAACCACAGGCGCATGCGCCCGTGGGAAACGGAATTCCATAATAAATAAACCTCACTCGAGGTGATGTATCGGGTGGGGGAAACCCCATACTACTGATCAGGTTGTGCATATTTTCACCCATCAGGGTGTGTTGGCGAGAGTTGTTATCCTCAATAATTAATCGCATGCAATATCTAATCTACCCTCCCATGCAAAAAAATAAAAGTGTCACAAATATTTACTATCATCAAAAATATAATTCCTGAATCCATATTCACAATAATCTTCCTATTTTTTATGATGGCAAACATTTGGAAAAAATTTAACTTAAACAATTAAATGAAACATAACGTGAAGGTAAACATTAAATAACCATAGTAAAAAATACAACAAAATAGCACAAATATTACCACTAATCCCCTTCGACATCACAAAAAGGAAGAGGAAAATATAAAAGAAAAACATAACATTAAAAAATAAAGCAGGAAAAAGATTATAAAAATGTTTAAAAAAATGTAAAACACTTTTTTTAATCAAAGCACGAATATGATAAATTGTCCATATGATTGAATTAAAAAAAATTGTAAGAAAATGAGTTAACATCATCGAAATCCAAAAAATGGTTGAACAGCCGATCATGTTAACCCTATCTCAGACTTCTTAAAGGGCAAACCATCTTTTAAAATTAAAGATCTAACTCAGAAAAACTAATTGGATAAGAAAAGGTGATCCATTCAAAACTTGGTTCTATAAAAATATCTTATAGAATAATATATCAAAGTAATTAGTCACCATTATGAATTTCGAAATCAAGTCCTTGGAAATATCAAGTGATAAATGAATTCTTCTAAGATTTAAAGATTTGAAAGAGAGAGGAAGTTTGCTTTCTTGTGGGCTCATTTTGTGCCACTTATCAATTGATTGGCGCACTTTGTGCATCTTTTATTTTTGATACACTTTATATATCTTTCAATTTATTTGGAGATCATTGCGCATTTTTTTCAGTTTTTCTTCTTTTGGGCTCATTTTATACCCTTTGTCATTTTTTCAAACTAGATCCCTTTTCAAACTTTTAAATACTCTCAGTTATAAGAATATCTTCCAGATATTTGAGAAGAAAAACTTACTCTTTATTATAAGGATGAGTAAACCACAAAACAGAATCAAATTCATATGATAAATGCAACGAACAAGATTACGAAAGCTTAAAAGTAATGTAATGATTTTGAATATTATTTATATAAGATAGATTATTATAACAAAATAGAAAAGATCTGAATTGTAAAGTCTAATTATTAATTTGAGATAAACTTTTATTTAGAAAAAAATTACACCACTAAAAAGAGTTAGAGGAAGTGAAACAATCAATGGTCTTTAACCCTTTAACTGATTTAGGGAAGTCAATCATTGACTATAAATTTTCCAAAAAAAAAAAAGAAGGCATAAAATATCATTTTAGTTGTGACGAAAAAGAAAAACTGAAAGAGAAATAAGAACATCAGAAATGAAAACACTGAAAAATAACAGCAAATAAAAATTAATAATGTAAAAGTAAAAACAAAGGAAAAGTCAAACACAAAAGAAAGAATAGAAAACAACAGATCCAAAAATATAAAATTCAGAGTTCAGTAAGCAATAAGTTCATGCTTTTATATCAATCATACCCAATCTGATCCTTAAGATGCTGAATGTGTCGTGAGTAGCCACTGTCTAGGTGCCACGTGCTCTCATAAGGCCTTGTGTGAGAGCACACCTACAAGTTTGAGTCCCTTCTTATGGAAAGAAGAATACAATGCATGTTTGTTATATTGTGAATCATATAATTTAGGTCTTCACACCCAATGAGTACTATGGTGAACAGTGCAAGTGTGGGAGATGTGTCCTAGCATGCCACATAAAAAACATTTAACACCATGAAAAGGGTTTATTAATCTATTCGGGTTATAGTGCCTCTTCCTAGGTTTCAAAATTTTTGGCTTTGGATCATGATTGAAAAACTATTCAAGTGTGGGTGGAATCCTATTTTCCTCAAGTTCTTTTAATTCTTCTTTAAAAAATAAGTTAGCACTTTCTAAAATAGCTTTATCAACTTTCAAATAGTGTTCCCTACTCTCAGATTCATCAATATATATTTTAAAATCATTTTTAAGTATAGTGTGGAATGCTTTCAATAAATCATACTCAATGACCAACTCAGAATGCTTTTTATTTAACTCATCAAACTTATCAAGTAATGATATGTGATTGCTATCAAGTGTATAGTGATATATAAGCAAAACTTCATGTTCTTTTTATAAATTTAAAAATTCTAATTTCATGCTAGCAATAAATTTCTTAAGTTTCCTATATGATGCGTGAATTTTCTCAAAAACTTCAAGTATTTGATCGTAGGTTAGTTCACTTACCTCTTCTCGGTCAGACTGACCAAGATAATCTTCCACCATCAAACACAAGTTTGTTTTCTCCTCCTCAGCTTTAGTCTCTGAGGAGTTAGATGTAGAATCTGCCTAGAACACCTTTTTAAACTGCTTCTTATTCTTCCTAAATTTGGATTTCTCCTCACCCTTCTCCTTGCTTGGGTGAGCCTTAAGTGTAGGATAATCAGCTTTCACATGTCTGCTTCCTAAATTCAAAACAAACCATATCAAAATAACTTTTAAAAATTTTGTACCCTTACTTTTGTTCAATTTTTTATGGTGCTTTTATTTCTTCTTTAGAAAACTTTTGAATTGTTTAGTCATTAAGGCATCATTATCACTTTCAGACCCAGAAGAATTAGTATGTGTATCAGTAGCATTCAGCGCCACAATTTTCTCCTTCATTTTTCTCACCTGCATCAAGTTATCTTTGGTTCACTCCTTGCTCGAAAGAAATGAGTGATCCAAGTATATTATCAATAGAATAAGTGTTAAAATTCTTGGATTTAGTTATTGTAGTAATCTTATCATCAAAGAAAGAAGGTAAGCATCTCAAAATTTTGTTAACTTTTTCATAGTTAGTTAGCTCTCTTCCTAAGGCATGCAGTGAGGTAACAATTTGAGTAAATCTAGTATACATGTTAGATATCGATTCACTAGGTTTCATGCAAAAACGTTCATAATCATGTAGTAAGATATTCAACCTAGATTGTTAAACTTCACTTGTGCCTTCATAAGTGATACATAATCTATCTCATATTTCTTTACTTGCAGGGCACGTTGAGATACATATATATTATCTTCCGATTTTAAACCATAGAAAAAATAGTTTAAACATTTGCATTAAGTTGTGCTAAATCCCTATCATCAAAAGTCCATTAAGAAAATGGAAGTTCAGTTTTTATGCTATTAATTTCACGTGACGGAGGTGAATAACCTTTTTTAATAAGCATCCACATGCGATAATCAATTGATTGTAAAAATGTGGACATGCGAGTTTTCCAGAAATCAAAATGTATATTGTCAAACAATGGTGGTCGGGTAGTGAAATGCCCTTCCGTAGTATTTTTATTACCAAAGTTAGCCATAGATCAAAATTCAAAAGTTTTCAAAAACTTGATTTTATGAATCCCGCTCTGATACCATTTGAAAGTTTGTTTGGGATGTTAAGCCCTTATGAACTATCCCAAGGCTAACCAAAAGGGAAGTGAATTGGTGTTTTAAAAATTCTTAAACAAAAATCACGATCTAAACCAAACAATCATTCATCAAACAATAAAGTTCGAAAATTAAATACGTGAATGCAATAAGAAAGAACACACCATATTTTATAATGGTTCGGTCAACTTGACCTACATCCACTCCCCGGAACCTCTCCTTCAGGTATTGCACTAAACGCAGTGACTCTCCTTTTTCTCCCATAGCAAGGCGAAGAAGCTTATACAAAACTCCTTTCCACTTACCCGGTGAGGCAGAGAACTCAACTCTATTCACTTTCTCCTGAAGCAGGCAGAGAACCTGACTCCTTTTACTTTCTCCTGAAGCAGGCAAAGAATCTCAATCAATCGCTAAAGTAGACCTCTCTAGAACCTTCAAGGAACCAAGGATGAAGATTGGAGAAGACGACTCGGATCCTTGCTTGGAGCAACCTTTAAGAAATCCTCACAAACTTCCCCTCATAAGATCCTCTCTCTCGCTCTCTCCCATGCTCTCCCTTTCCTCCTAGCTCTCTCATGTCAAGTTAGCAGCAAAAGATCTCATCTTCAGTAAACAGAGATCTTGTATATAAGGGCTTCAATTTTTCCCTAAATTATAATTAATCAATAAAGATCGTCTAGGACAATTGACGGATCGTCATGTACGATCTATACAAATTTAGCTCAATCAGCCGAATGATTTGGGAGAAGCTAGACAATCAGAAGATTTATTTATTCTGATCAGCCAGGATGATAGGACCATCATCCTTTACTATTAGTTCAAAAATGTTAAGTATTTTCTAGACCATCGCTCTGTTCGGACAGACTTTTCATGTTGGAAGGTAAAAAAATAATCAATCGACTAGGACAATTCTTGGATCGTCCAGTACGATTAGTTCAAATGAATAAATATAAATCAAAACATCATTTTGGTCATCCAAGAAGAAACTAAGGTTAATTTAGCGGATCATCCAGGACAATCCTGCGATCATCCAGAACGATATGATAGATTAATCAAACCTTAATTGCTTTTATTAATCATCAGGCTAATTTAGGCATAATTAATGCATCTTTCATAATGATATCATATACGATGTCTAAAAATAATAACATGCCTAAAAGAGTTAGCGGCTGATTCTTTTTTATTTGAGCATATCATCTAGGATGATGCTAATATCGTCCATGACGATTTGCTTAATTTCGACTGCTTTAACAAGATGTTGCAAACCTATTTTCATGACCTATGTTTTGATGATTGACAAACACTATTGATTCTCTTGGACTACTTATTTCTTCTAACGTTTCAGGAATCGAAGATCGGACGAACAAGATGAAGTCAATTCAGGATTACGTAGGTTTAGGGTTGAGTCAGTCTGTACTTTTGTTTTTCTATTCTTGAGTCTACTTGTAATGGTCAAAGAGACTGATGCTAAGTAACCCTACACACACACTTGAGAGACTTAGAATTTCTATTTTTACTCATATCGGCCAGGACGATTTTTACATTGGCCTGGACGATCAGGCTTAAAATAGAAAATCTAAATAAGGATTCTTAATTAAGGCAGTCGTCATTAACATATCGGCCTGGACGATACGTGTATCGGCTAGGACGATAAGCTCAAAACAGAAAGAAGTAGCCGCCATAGACAATTAAGGTATACTGTATTTTTAAATTATCGGCCAGAACGATCATTGATCAGCCTGGACGATATTCACAAATTATGCCTTAATTGATCAGGAAATCAAGGGAGTAATAAGGATGATTGATACGATCATATCGTCCTGGACGATCTTAGGATCGGCCAGGACGATCCAGACAAAAATCTTAAGTTACTTCAGGACGATAAATATCGGCCAGCTCGTATCCAGGGCTATTCTCAGGACGATTTTTCCGTGATTTGAACTGATCGGCCAGGACGATCGTTAGATCGTTCTGGACGATCAAGCCAATTTTCAATCGTCCGGCTTTGCATCCAGGGCTATGCTCTGGCCGATCTTCTGAGTTTTGTACTGATCGACCAGGCCGATGTCTATATCGGCCTAGACGATAAAGTCGGCTACTTGCAATTAATGAGCTCCTTTGAAGCTCTTCTATTTAAGAGCTCTTGTTCAACATTTTTGATGACCTTTGGATGCTGCCTTGACCTAAGAAGGCCTTGAGGAGAGAAAGAGAGAGAGGGAGAGAGGATCTTGTGAGGGGGAGCTTGTGAGGGGATTCACAAGGGTTGCTTCAAGGATCGCTCTGCTTCTTCTTCGTCTAGAGTTTCTCGTCTGTGGAAGGGTCGGTAGAGGTAAGGAGTTAGCTTTTGGTTGTGGTTCTCTGCCAGCTTCAGGAGGAAGCAAAAGGAGGTAGGTTCTCTGCCTTACCGGGGTGGCAAAAAGGAGGTTCTTGTAAGGGCTTCTCCACCTAGTCGTGGGGGCTAAAGGAGAGTCATGTTTTGTAGTGCAATACTTGGAGGGTGCCTCCAAGGAGTGGACATAGGTCAAGTTTGTTACGGATCTATGGTTTATGATTTTGATGATAGCAAACATTCCTTTTTTCTCTACGATTACCTTATGTGCTAACGTTTCAGGTCAACACGATCAGATTGCAATCTGGAACCAGCTCAAGATTGGGTAGACTACGCCTGTGTCAGTTTGTAATCTTTTTTCTTTCTTGAGTCTATTGTATTTGGCGTGGCATCTGATAATTTATAACTTAGAAGATTTCTGTTGTGCCCTAAAAGATTTCTATTTTTGGTAACATCGTCCGGGATGTTATTTATATCATCCTGGACGATCTGACAAAAGTAGAAACCCTAATTAGGGCATCCTCTTTAAAGCAGCCGTCTTTATGCAAAACATATCGTCCTGGACGATTTTATATCGGCCGGGACGATCTGCTCAATTCAGCAAGAATCTGCCGCCATATCTACTTAGGAAATACTTATTTTTGGACATCGTCCCGGTGGATCGTCCTGGACTATAAATATCGTCCCGGCCGATCCAGAGCAATTTTTCCAAAATTTCTCAGGCCGTTTTGGAAAGCAATCAATGGGGATTTCGTCCAGGCCGATCGCAAGATCGGCCGGGACGATTAGACATCGTCCAGCTTCATTTCAGGGCGATATTCAGGACGATTTTCCTCATATTTGTGCTAATCGGCCAGGACGATTTGGATATCGGCCAGGACGATAATGGCGGCAACTTGCATTAATGAGCTCGTTTTGAGAGCCTCTATTTATGCTATGGCAAGGCACTTTGTAAGTGTCTTTGGCAGCCATTGTAGCTTCGTTCTTGTGGGGGAAACTTGAAGAGAGAGCTTGAAAGGGAGAGAGGAAAGGGTGGAGTTTGAGAGGGAGAAGATCCTGTGAGGGGGAGGAACTCAAGGGAGTGTGGTGGGGGATCCACACGGTTGCTCCGGCGAACTCGCATCTTAGTACCATCGGATTCAAGGCTTGTCTCAAGGTAAGTTCACCAAAGAAGAAGATCTCTTTGGTGTCAAAAGACCCGGCGACTCCGCCGCACCGGGGAAGGTGGAAGTGATTTTGTAAGGGCTTCTCCGCCTAGCTGTGGGGGCTAAAGGAGAGACACTTTTGTAGTGCAATACTTGGAGGGTGCCTCCAAGGAGTGGACGTAGGTCGAGGTTTGACCGAACCACTATAAATCCGGTGTGTTCTTTTCTTATTATCGCTTCCGCATTTACTTTTCTTCCGCACTTTGTTTGTGGTGATTTGGATTGTGCTTTGGTTTTAAGGTTTTCCAATTCACCTCTCTCTTTTAATTAGCTAGGGACTAAGTTCAAGAGGGCTTAACATCTCTAACGAACTTTCAAAGTTGACCGAACCACTATAAGTTTCTATGTTCTTGTTTTCTTGCTTCCGCAGTTTTAATTCCGCATTTATTTTTGTGGTGTGATTTTGGTTTATTTTTTTATTCTTTGTTAAAAGAAAATTTTTAAAATACCAATTCACCCCCCCCCCCCTCTTGGTTAGCTTGGGCCAGTTCTATAGGGCTTAACATCCCTCACGAACTTTCAAGTGGTATCAGAGCGGGATTCAAAAATTTAAGTTTGAAAATTTTTTGAATTAGATCCATGGCTAACCTTGGGAATCGCAATACTACGGAAGGGTATTCTATTACCCGACCTCCCCTGTTCGATAACCTACCTTTTGATTTTTGGAAAACCCGCATGTCAACGTTTTTACAATCTACTGATTATCGCATGTGGATGCTTATTCAAAAAGGTTATTCTCCACCTTCTCGTGAAATTAATGGTATTAAAACTGAAGTTGCTTTTACTGAATGGACTTTCGATGAACGAGATTTAGCTCAATTAAATACAAAATGTTTGAACTGTTTTTTCTATGCTTTAAAATCTGAGGATTACATGCGTGTCTCAACTTGCAAAACTGGTAAAGAGATTTGGGATAAATTGTGCATCACCTATGAAGATACTAATGAAGTTAAACAATCCCGTTTGAACATTCTCTTGCATGACTACGAACTTTTTCGTATGAAATCTCATGAATCGATTTCTGACATGTATACTAGATTTACTAAGATAGTTACTTCACTGCATGCACTAGGAAAAGAACTTTCAAACTATGAAAAAGTTAACAAGATTTTGAGATGCTTGCCTTCATCTTATGATGCAAAAATCACTGCAATCACTGAATCTAAGGATTTGAACACCTATTCTATTGATAACTTACTTGGCTCACTCATTGCTTACGAGCAAGGGGTGAATCAAAGAAATCTTGATGCAGGTGAGAAGAAAAAGGAGAAAACAATTGCACTGAAGGCGCATAAATCGGATTCTGAATCTTCCGGGTCTGAAAGCGATGAAGTTGCCTTTATCACAAGGCAATTCAAAAGCTTTCTAAGGAAGAAATAAAAGCATCATCAAAGTTGGAGAAAATGTAAGGATCATAAACATGTTAAAGGATCTTCTGATGTTGTTTGTTTTGAATGCAGGAAGCCTAGATATGTGAGAGCCGATTGCCCAACACTTCAAGATAACACAAGCAAGAAAAAGATTGAGGAAAAATCTAAGTTTAAGAAGGTAAAGAAGAGAATTCAAAAGGCATTCTGGGCAGAATCTGGTACTGATTCTTCTGAGACTGAACCAGAGAAAGAGACTACAAACCTATGCTTAATAGGGGAATATCATCTTGAGCAAAGTGATGAGGAAGAGGTATATAAACTAACTTATGATGAACTATTTGAGATTTGTGAGAAAATGCATACATCATATAAAAAACTCAAGAAAACACGTGCTAGCTTAAAAGTGGAACTTGTAAATTTGCAGAAAGAGTATGAAGTCATTCTTAAAGATCATTCAACGATTGATTCTAATCACATGGCTCTTCTTGATGAATTTGATGAGTTGAACAAAAAGCATTCAGAATTAATTGATGAACATAAGGCATTAAAAGTTTCACACACCTCACTTAATTTTGATCTTAAGAAATCTAAAGAGATTGAGAAAAATTTGAGGATTGAGAATGATGCATTAAAGAAAACTAATTTGAGGATTCAAAATAATTTGGATACATGTAAGAAAAATTGGATGACATCTTTTAATCCTATGCCAGAACCTAGGAAGAGGCATTATAACTCAAACTATTTAAGAAACCCTTTTCCTGGAGTTAGATGTTTCTCATGTGGCATGCTATGACACATCTCACACACTTGCACCATTCACCGTAGTACACATTGGGTGTGGAGACCTAAGATGCATGATTCACAGCATACCATATCTGCATTACACTTTACTTTTCTTAAGAAGAGGCCCAAACCTATTTGGGTTCCTAAATTTTATTGTTGATAAGGTTTGCAGGTGTGCTCTCACCAAAGACCTCGTGGGAGCATAGGATAACTGAACATAAGGAGGCTGGCAGCTCAAAATTGCTTAAACTCGTTGTCTTATCACTTGTTTTAAATTTTTAGTTTTTGTGATTTTTTTTTTATTTTTGTGCTAGTTTTGTGCTTGCTTTGTGTTGTTCTAGTTTGCTTTATTTTCATTTTTTATTTTTGTTTTTGTTTGTTTGGTGTTACATATGATGAATCTTTTCAAAGCTTTTAGATTTTGGAGTTTTGGAGATAGTGTTTAGCTTTTCTAAATTGGTTAAAGAGAGAAATACTGTTGATGTTTTCCCTCCTTCTGACTTTGTTTAGTGGTATGATTTTCTTCTCTAAACAAAAGCCTAAACTCAGTTTAATCAATGGCTTTTTAATTAAGATCCTTTTCTTATCTTGCTACATTAATTTATCTTATGCATAATAGCTAAAGTTCTTATATATCTTTCAAGTTTTTTGAAATCTTGTCATTGCATTTATCACATGATTTTGATTTTGTGTTGTGGATTGTTCTTCTCTATGTTGAAGAGAGAGCTCCTATTCTCTAATATTTGGAGGATATACTCACAACTAAATTTTTTTAAGGGTATATTAAAGAGTTTCTAGCTTGCAAGAATTAAAAAGGAAAGAGGCCAATGAAGCTAAATTGAAAAAAAAAGCTATATACATAAAGGTGTATCAAAGAATCAAAAGATGCTCAAAAGAGTCAATCAAAGTGACAAGAGGCATAAAATGAATCCACTAGATGCAAGCTATCCTCTCTTTGCTAAAATTCTTAAAACTTAGAAAACTCATTGATTATATGATGCTTTCAAAGACTTGATTTCAATTTCCATGATTGAGAAAATTACTTTAGTTTATTAATTATGATATATTTTCTTTGTAAACAAGTCTTGAATGGATCTTCTTATCCTATTTAGTTATTCTAAGTTAGATCTCTATTTTCCAAAAGAATTTTGTACCCTGAAGGATGTCCGATCTAGGATTAACAGAATCAGATGTTCTACCTTCTTCTGATTGGGATTTGTTAAACTCCTTGATCTCTTGGAACTTTAAAAGTTTAACTTTTTGAAAAATTCTCATTATGATGCCTCCATAAAACAACAAAAAAAATTAAAAAAATTAAAATTCAAAAATATTCATTTTTTTATTTTCCTTGTGTTTTTGCTATTCTTTTACTGTGATTTTTGATTGTTTTTCTGTTGTTTTATTTTTGAGGGTCTTGATCATCACCATCTTTTCCTTGGTTCAAATTTCTAGTCACATCGTCCTGGCCGATATTTTTATCGTCCTGGACGATAGGGCAAATTCTCTTCAAAATTCATCTGCTGACCTTTTTCTATGCTTGCTGTAACTCATCGTCCTGGACGATCCTATATCGTCCTAGACGATTTGATCGAACTCTGTTGCAATCTTGATGATAGTCCTGGCCGATAGAATATTTCGTCTGGCCGATGCAATTTATGTGCATCATCCTAGCCAATACACTGGATCGTCCTGGACGATCCACGTGTCAGCACGTTTGAATGTTTAAATTCGGCCCCGGACGATTCATTATTGGACAATCGTCCTGGCCGATCCACTGTTCATCCTGGACTATACACGTGGCAAGAATTTAAAACGTTTTAACTTCGGCTGGTACGATCAATTATTGTGCATCGTCCTGGACGATACACCTAATCGGCTCGGACGATCTGCTTTTTCAACGGTCGTCCGGATTGACTCCTCGGGCCGATCGCCTGTGTCTAATCGGCCTGGCCGATATCTGATCGGCTCGGACGATCGGACCGCCTTTTTGACCAATCGGCCTGTACGTAATTATTGAGCCATATCGGCCTGAACGATTCTGCGATCAGCCAGGACGATATGGCCATTTCTTTAAATTCTTGCCGTTCCAGCCATGATTTCTCACATTCTACCCTTTCTCCTCTTGTGTTTTCTTGCTAACTTCCTTCTATGGCTGGTAGGAAACGTGTCCGACAAACCTCTAGGAGTTCTTCGAGGGCTAGGATTGATCCTCGTTTCAGGGAAGCAGAAGATGAAGCCGCCTACCATCGTTACAAAGAGTGTGGGATAACTATCTCAAGAATCATCAATCCTGCCCACATCTCATACCCGGTAATGGATCTGTTCGCTCACACCTCCCTTTGCTTCATTCTGTCTCTTGCTTTCCCTTTCAATTCTGAGTTTCTTCGAGAATTTTTCGCAAACCTTCGCATTAACCCCATCTTCACAGCCCTGACCTCCTATGTGAATCGACGCCCTATCAAAATCACATATCAGGATTGTGTTGATCTTTTACAGCTATCCACCACCGGGGATAAGCTGCACTTAATCGCCTCTGATCCTGATTTTGACTGGTCCACGGCGAATCGCTTCCTTCGCTAGACCAATGCACCTTTCCATGTGGAGAGACTATCTCTTTAGTCAAAGATGCTAGGACAATCCAACATGTCCTTCGCACCTCCATAATTCCAAAAGCCGGGGATCGAATCCACATCACCCCTCTACTTTCCCTCACTACTTTCTACATTATGGCCCAGAGAGAATTCAATGCCACTGATCTACTCTTTCGCTACATCGATCACCTAACAACTATTCGTGATCCAGGTCACAAGAGGAAACCCAATCTAGCCTTAGTACACATCATAGCCTATGTCCTTGAAACCAAATACCAACTTCAGTATCCTATTCCACCAAACCTTCCAACTCCCTTCTACTTAAACAGTTCCTTCAGTATCCTTCACAGTACTCGTCTCCACCCTGAGGAACCTCGGGGGGCTAGAGAGGAGGAGGCTCCCACTCCCGCTCCCTTTCCTGACCCTGTTCCTCTCCACCAGCACTCACCGGTTGATCAGTTGATTGAGAGGTTTGATCGATGGGAGACCGGCTTTGACGCCTACGTTGCTGCACAGGAGCAGCAACACTCTGAGGACATTGCCCGCTACGAGCAGCACCGCACTGAGGATTTAGCCCGATTTGACAGTTTCCCTACCAACACCAGCAGCATGACCAGGACATCGCCTGGTTCAATGCTCAATTTACCACGCTTGCCAGCTACTTTCAGCAGCCACTTCCACCACCTCCATCTGATGATCAGGATCCTTCATTTTTCTAGTCTGTGTTTTTCTGCTGCTTGTTTCTTGTTTTATGTAGTTTGCTTGTTTGTTTTTTGTGGTGTTTTCTTTTGTATCTGGACCCTCTTTTTGTGATGACAAAAGGGGGAGTAGGGTAAGGTAGGAAAAGTTGTTGGGTTTGTAACTTTGAAATTCTAATGAACTTTTTTTTGGATATTTTCCTACTTGTGTTTGCCATCATCAAAAAGGGGGAGATTGTTGCAAACCTATTTTCATGACCTATGTTTTGATGATTGACAAACACTATTGATTCTCTTGGACTACTTGTTTCTTCTAACATTTCAGGAATCGAAGATCGGACGAACAAGATGAAGTCAATTCAGGATTACGTAGGTTTAGGGTTGAGTTAGTCTGTACTTTTGTTTTTCTATTCTTGAGTCTACTTGTAATGGTCAAAGAGACTAATGCTAAGTAACCCTACACACACACACACTTGAGAGACTTAGAATTTCTATTTTTACTTATATCGGCCAGGACGATTTTTACATCGGCCTGGACGATCAGGCTTAAAATAGAAAATCTAAATAAGGATTCTTAATTAAGGCAGTCGTCATTAACATATCGGCCTGGACGATACGTGTATCGGCTAGACGATAAGCTTAAAACAGAAAGAAGTAACTGCCATGGACAATTAAGGTATACTGTATTTTTAAATTATCGGCCAGGACGATCATTGATCGGCCTGGACGATATTCACAAATTATGCTTTAATTGATCAGGAAATCAAGGGAGTAATTAAGGATGATTGATACGATCATATCGTCCTGGACGATCTCAGGATCGGCCAGGACGATCCAGTCAAAAATCTTAAGTTACTTCAGGATGATAAATATCGGCCAGCTCGTATCCAGGGCTATTCTCAGGATGATTTTTTCGTTATTTGAACTGATCGGCCAGGACGATCGTTAGATCGTTCTAGACGATCAAGCCAATTTTCAATCGTCCGGCTTTGCATCCAGGGCTATGCTCTGGCCGATCTTCTGAGTTTTGTACTGATCGGCCAGGTCAATGTTCATATCGGCCTGGATGATAAAGTCGGCTACTTGCAATTAATGAGCTCCTTTGAAGCTCTTCTATTTAAGAGCTCTTGTTCAACGTTTTTGAAGACCTTTGGCTGCTGCCTTGACCTGAGAAGGCCTTGAGGAGAGAAAGAGAGAGAGGATCTTGTGAGGGGGAGCTTGTGAGGGGATTCACGAGGGTTGCTTCAAGGATCGCTCTGCTTCTTCTTCGTCTAGAGTTTCTCGTCCGTGGAAGGGTCGGTAGAGGTAAGGAGTTAGCTTTTGGTTATGGTTCTCTGCCAGCTTCAGGAGGAAGCAAAAGGAGATAGGTTCTCTACCTTACCGGGGTGGCAAAAAGGAGGTTCTTGTAAGGGCTTCTCCGCCTAGCCGTGGGGGCTAAAGGAGAGTCACGTTTTGTAGTGCAATACTTGGAGGGTGCCTCCAAGGAGTGGACGTAGGTCAAGTTGACCGAACCACTATAAATTTCTGTGTTCTTATTTTCTTGCTTCCGCACTTTTAATTCCGCATTTATTTTTGTGGTGTGATTTTGGTTTATGTTTTTATTCTTTGTTAAAAGAAAATTTTTAAAATACCAATTCACCCCCCCCCCTCTTGGTTAGCTTGGGCCAGTTCTATAGGGCTTAACATCCCTAACGAACTTTCATAAGGATGCTCTAATTAGGGTTTCTATTTTTAACTGATCGTCCATGATGATTTTGGATCGTCTTGGATGAAATGATCAAAAATACAAAACTCTAAAACAAACAGAATTTTTCCCTTGAGTGTGTGTGTGTGCAATGTTACTTAGCATCAGAACCCACTTTGTTACATTTGATTCAAGAAAAGGTAAAAATATTTAAAGTACACTTATAAACTGACTTAGTCCTAATCTATCCAATCTTAAGCCGGCTTGATTTGCAATTGACCTTGTGGACTTGAAACGTTAGTAGGCAGGGCAATATTAGAAAAAAAAATAGAAGTGTCAGAAATATTTGCTATCATCAAAATTATAATTCTTAAATCTAGATTCACAACACTTTCATCTAGTCTTATTCTCTCTTTTATAAAAATTTGTTAAAGTTGGAAATCATTAACAACATTACTCTGCATTTGGAAACCAATTGCTAATGTTTTTTTTTCCATCGTCTATAGTTCTACTAAATTTATGATGAGAATGCTTTCAAAGTTGTATGTAATATTACTCTATTCATTAAAACTTTTGGCCTCATTTGGTTTTACATTTTGTCTGCTTTATTTTTCCAAACATTTTATATATTCTAATTTTGATTTGTGATGAGAACTTGTGAAAAGCTCTATACCATCAATATGATAATAGTGTACACTTTATTTAAGCGTGTTAAATATTAATTCATGTTGATGAACAAGTGCAAAATTTGCCCTAAACATTCATCTCATGATATTAATCTTTAATGTCAATTCCTATGTGAGGTTTTAATATATTTTTTATAATTCATCTATTGATGTTATTGATATTTTCTTTGTTTATATGGGCTCTGAAAATTTGGCCTCGGCCTTCCCCGCTGCTTTTTGGGGGATTTTTAACGGATTAAGTTCCAGGGTAAATTTTCAGAAGGCAGATGGGTTTATAGATAAGACACTACCCAGAAAATTCACCCTTATTTTGTGAGGACTTTATTATATGAGTTTTGATTTCCTATAGACGCAAGTCTTTATAGTTAATTACCCTTTCCGGTAATGAGAGAGAACTTTCGATTAAGGCTAGTCGTTGATCAGATACATAGAGATACATATCTAGTATATAGTAGTAGCATGGGTTCGGTATTGGAAATTTGAAGGGGTAATTTTTAAGATAGAAATTTCACCATCTTGTACTTAAAGCATATAGTGGGGGAATGGATGATGGACATAATCAAGATCTCATGGTTCTATCGTCCAAGGCCATCGTGATCCCTAGTCGACTTAATCAAAGGAGGTAGTCGACCCAACCTGATAGAAGATCCTTATTGGCAGCCATAGGTTGCCTCGTCCAAGGGAACCTTGTTGACTTGAGGTAGGTATTTGCCTAAGGGGAATAATTTAAATCCATCTTAGCAAATAAAGGGCATTATGCCTTTTTTATTATATCCTATTGATTCATATCTCAAGGAATTGATGCCACTAAGGAACGTATTGACTCTAGTCATACCCATAATTTAGTGGAGCCAGTTGGTGGAAAAACCACTCGGTTTAGTGGGTCCTGGGTCATAGTCATTTATCTTATAATGTCATTTGGTGGTAAAATCACCGATCAGAGGACACGTACCTTGTCCTTACTGGTAGGATGTTATTTAAGAATAGATCATAGTGATATTTTTGACTAGGCATTAACTCTATATGAGTTAAAGTAAATTTTAATTTATCCACCTAGCAAACTATTGCATAGGGTAGATAGATTTTACTTTAAGTGATTTATGGTTAGATTTTAGTTTTAAATATCTTGGAGTTTAAAGAGTTTGAAAATTTCTGTGGAGTTTTTATGAGTATTTGGGTGGCATTTCAAACATTGGATTAACCCCTCCGATTGAGATCTGTGTTTAACATGATCATCTTCGAGGTTTGTGGGGTTATTTATATTTTTTTTGTATTTTATGGGAATTTAATAGCATTTGAAAAGGTAGGATCCCCTTTGATTGAGATAGACATTCAACATGGCCATCAGTAGGGTGTTAATTGGAAATTATGTTTTATTGATTGGACCTTGTTGACTCTATCTACTAATTGATAGATGATCGGGTCTAAAGGCTTTATATTTTTGTTGATGAATTTCTTTTGTCATAGATCTTGAAGGCCTTATATGAATGTATAAAATAGATATCAGGTCGACTCCATGACTGTATATCTGTTTGATAATTTGAGCCGTGTTGACTCTTATCTATCCATATAAAATGGATCGGGCTCAAATTATATTCATTTATTGACCTACACAGCATCCCTAGATATTACGTGTGTACCCGTAATACGCTCGTCGAGGCCATGCATGTTTATACTTATATGTGTTCTTTAATGTAACTATGTGTATTACAAGCTATAATGTATATGCGGGGGGATTTTGGGCATGTGACACTCCTAGGATGGCTTGTAAAAGCCTATGTTTGTTGTGGTCCTTGAGATGATTGGCATAGCATGTGTATCCTCTATTTATAATTATGAATTTAGGCTGCCAAGCTTTGCATTGATCTTTAACAATATATTTGTCAAATATTGATCATTAAACCTAGTGAGCCCAATGCCTTATGTATTGGCATCCCCTTGAGTACATCTAAATGTATCACATTGTTGCTTCCACTACATGTTAAATCCTCCCTAGCTTGTAGAAGTTTGGTTTATTCGCTTGTGGATTGGAGGCAACTATAGGAAGCTTGCTATAATTGTTGCATATCTATTCTAATAATCAGTAGATATCTGCCTTTATTGTGTGTTGTTTTATGTCTATATGTTAGGGAACCTCGTCATTTTTTGTGGGCGATCTTGTTATCCATCTGTAAGCTGGTACGGACTACAAAGTGAGCTTCCTCCCCTAACTTTCCTGTGCTTGCAAAAGGATCTCTCATCTTTGTAATATATTTGCAGTTACTTCTTTATCCATAGAAAGCTTAGTGCATCTTCTTACATATTGATGATGAGTGCATACTAAGTTATACTTCTCACCAATTTCTTCATGAATATTAGCTAGTAAATCGCTATACTCATAGCACATCAATGTTCAAAACTTTTAAGAGACATAGTCTCTCATTTTCTTGGCATTACATGGTTGTGAGTGGACTGTTATATGAATGGGTACTTTTCTATATTTTATTATAAATGCTTTTGTCTATATATGATAGGTATTTTTTAGTGACTCGTAGGCTTGAGCATTTGATGTAGTCACTTTGTATTTTTCTTGTGGATTATGTATCGAGCATACAACATATTTTTTTTATAATAGCTCATAGGAGCTGGCATGCTTGTATCCCCTTCATTGTGTTTGTTGTGTTATGAAGTATTTTCATTATCATTAAATATGTGCAAATCATTATACACATTAGCAATTTGATGTTGACTTCTGGCTACGCTATCTTCATTAACTATCTCTTTATACATCGATAAGTGAGTTATTAATGTCACCTTGTATTGAAAGTGTTATTGTAGCCATTGCATTCATGCCTCCTTACATACAAGCTGATTGGCATGGCCATCATTTGCACTTGCTCCTTTCTTGTTCATTGATGCCCGCTATGCATTAATCTTCAATGCTTGTAGGAGACCGATATATTTGCTAGCATTTTGATTTGTTGGTTGTAGAAGCATCTTGACCTCTAGTAGATAGTAGTGCTATCCCAATATTTGTTGCATGAGTGATATGAGTGTTGTTTATTCCCATTTAGGAATTGATTTGATTGAATGTTCAAGTCATTTGAACCGTAAGGTTTGCCATTTATGTGCATTGAGGGCTTGTCCACCCAAAGTCTTATGTTCACGTACTGATGTACATTTGAAAGGTCCAAATTGTCATTTAATATTAATATGGAGTCCAATTTGTCGCTTGTTCATAGTCGCCATATCATATTCAAATCCAAGTTCCCTTGTAGTTCATTTGAGTTCATGTTCTTTATACATTTTGTTTAAGTTCAAATTATCTGAATTCGGTTCAAGTCTAGAAGCCCCCTATATAGCCATTCAAGTCTCCTACTATTTGCTTGAGTTCAAATTTTGGTCCTCAATTGTTCATTTAAGTTCAAATCCTCTATTGTTCAAGTCTTGCTCAAGTCACATGTTCACCAAAATTTTCAGCAGCCTCCCGGCGTCTCCCCCATGTAGGAAAAATTTCGAAAAACTAGGCCATCATACCACGCTACTAAAAGCGTTATGGTAGGTGTCCATAAAAATCGAGGCCATACAATCTTCGATCCTACCACGCTACAAGAGCGTGTATGGGAGCTTCAAATTACCCATTAAAAAGCACAATTTTCTTTCCCCGTAGGTACAGAGCCATGTACGGGTACTTAAGATTATCCCTACCACGCTACAAGAGCGTGTATAGGGTATACCCTCCTGGTTGTATATGTCGCACCGGATTCCCTCCTACCGTATTACAAGAGCGCGTATATGTGGTTTTCTGGCTTGACACAAATACCGAGAATGAGATTTTTTTTAGTTTGAAACTTATACATGTGCGGAGGACGACAAGGATGATGTTATCAAATGTGCACGATGAACCAAGCACAAAAATATATTTTTCTCTTTTTTTTTCTTTTTTTTCCTTTTCTCCTTTTTTTACAATATTTCTCTCTTCTTCTTCTTCTTTTTGTATTTTCCTTGCCCCCCCCCTTTTTTTTTGAAATATATATATATATATGATAATACAAAATAATAATAAGGGGTTTTTACGTACATATCATTAAATACTTATTGTTTTACATATCTAACACCTCATACATTAATATTACACTTATACCACCAAAATCCCTAATTTACATAATTTCTACCACTCCGTTAAAGCATTCCTCACGTCTTTCTTCCCGCCCCAAACCAATCTTCGCACATGTGTCGGACGTCTTTCTTCCCGCCGAAATCTCCATTTTCGCTAAGTCTCAAAAATTTCCTTCGTCGGACTTCTCGCGATTTCCCTCCATTTGAGGCCGCTACAGCTCGTGCTCGCATTGTCCTTCACGGTATTGTCTTCCTAACCTTTTTTTGATGATACGATATTTCCTCCATCTGAGAGTTACTGCGATCAGTAGTTTGTGTATCAGCATTGTCTTCCCAATCTTTTTTTTTCCTTCACTCAGTACTTTTTTTGTCATTAGTTTTTGTATTTCCTCCCAAGGTAATCCTTTTTTGATGATGCTCTTAGCCCTCTATATCTTCATTAGTAATTTGGTAAAGATATAATATCCCAATTTTTAATAACTACATATAATCAAAGAGTAGACAAAATCAAAGAGCTGACAAAATCATTTTGAAGTTCGGCAAAGACCATCCCAAGAAAAGCAAATAAAATCATTTTGAACAAAATTACTTAGGAATGAAGACCGGCAATTTCTAAGAGGTCCGACAATTTTTAACGAAACTCAGCATGTAAGTGACGGACAACAAGCCAGACTCCGAGCAAATCAAATCATTTTGAACAAACATGAGAACATGCATTAGAACTCACCTTCCTCCCCCTTTGCGAGCTCTGATTCCCCGTTCAGTTATGCCCTAACTTACTCTCATATTCGTGCCAAACAAGATGGGAGAAAAATTCATGAGGAAGACATTAGATGGAGTGGTAGAAATGATATAAATTAGGGATTTAAGTGGTATATGTATAATATTAATGTATGAGATGTTAGATATGTAAAATAATAAGTATATAATGGTATATATATATATATATATATATATATATATATATATATATATATATATGTAAATTTCCCTAATAATAAACATAGATAATAATACTATTAATATTAATATAAATCTAAAAGAGATAGTTTACCTAGGCTAAGCTCGGCTGAGGATCAGGTTAAAGCAAGAGGATGTGTAAGATGCTGAGGTCGACTGTCAGTTAGCATATTAGTTGGATTCGGCTAGGGCAGGATGTGGGTTTGTGAATGGAAGAGTTTGGCCTGTTGAGGATTTGGGCGTCGGAAGCTTGCAGTCTGAAGTGTTCGATAGCTTGGGGGATTCGAATGGGAGGGGCAAATTATTGGGTCAGGTGACCGAACGCAGAGATGGGTCCGGATATTAATAAAATATTATTTTAAAATTAGCGCAACTAAAGCGCAACCAAAGCGCAACCAAAGCGCAACCAAAGCGCAACTAAAGCGCAACTAAAGCGCAAGTCAAAAAGCGCAACTAAAGCGCAACCAAAGCGCAACTAAAGCGCAAGTCAAAAAGCGCAACTAAAGCGCAAGGTGACGCGGCAAATTTTTATTGGATGTCCGAACTTATTTTCCGCCTCCGGTCACCTGACCCAATAATTTGCCTCGGTCTAAGGGATTCGGCTACTGAGATGTGAAGAGGATGAGGCTTCGGAGCTTGTGGAGGTTTTGGGATTCAGGCGGCTTGACGAGAGTGGGAAAGTCGGAATAGTGACTGTAAGAGGCGAATCGAATAGGGCTCCTAGGTCTGAAGGGATTAAAGCAGGTCGGAGCTAGTTGGGTTTGGCCTGGAGGTTTGGGAAGGTCGCGAGCTCTATGGCTAAGGAAGAAGATCGAACGTGGAGAGAAGAGGAGGTGGACGCCTTCTTCCTTTGGCTGCTTGAAAGAGGCGAATACAGTGGGAGATCGGATGCTTGTGGGGTTTTCGTGTGGAAGAAGAGTGAAGAAGGAGCGGGATTCTTGCGTTTGTGAAGGCGGGAGAGGAAGAGAGTGTGAAGGCGGGAGAGGAAGATAGAGCCTCTATCTTCTCGTTTTAACGACGCCAAGAGGGCAAGTCTTCGCACGCCAGCGACCAGACGATTCGGCGCAGTTGCAGGTAATGAGTACTGTAGCGGAATTTCTATCGAAGATACGGGATGGGCTTCGGATCGCATGAGGTATGTAATGATTTAGCAAAAAAAATTATTCTTTTTTTTTTTTTTTCCTATTTTAGGGGTCAACAGTTTAGATGAAGAAAACTTTTATTTGTTTCTTTAGAAGTAATTCTATGTATTGAAAGACATCACCATTAGTTATAATTCATTTGAGGTTTATTATTATGTATGTTAATTGATTGTGTTTGGTATGAATAGAATAATCTGAAGGGTAATCTTGAAAACTAGGAAGGAAACAAATATCTATTTTAAAAGTGGCTATATCTATTGTTTGTTGTTGACAGGCATAATTTTGCATTTGTGGTCAACTGTTACTTCAATATGTTGATTGGAGGATGCTTGATTGACTCGGCTCTTTGCTGCTGATTTATCTCTATTCACATTGATGAGGTTGTTGCGTGCATTGTTTGGTTGTATTTTTTTTGAAGGGTTTATGGTTTCTAATCTACATGATTATGTGGTGGCTGTATTGAGTTATGTATATTTCTTAAAGGTAATGGTGGAGAAGGCTGAGAGAAATGATATAACAAACATTGACAAGAAGAAGCAAGTCCTTGTTGTACTCATTAACATGTTTTTGGTTTTCTATTTTTATTGGGAATTGTGAGTGTAAATCGCATTTAAAAATTTCTCCACCAATCAATGAGCTTCGGATCCTTTCAGTGTTTTTTATTTTAATTCACGCATCAATTATTTACAAAATTGTAGAAATGCTTGTGTAGTAGAGTACGACATGCAGATATTCTTATGGAAACAAAAGTTACTAAATGACATGATTGTTATGTCCATAATCTCGCATAGCTATGAATGAAGACCGCGGATCTTTTCTGTTCGCATGTGCTTAAATCTATTACTTGTTAGCTTCTAATCAATTTATCAAATGCCACAAAGTTGAGGTTTTCCCTCTTTTGGGAATGTATAAATTCAAATCTAGCAATATTTTTTCCTTTTTTTTTTTTTTTAGAAGTATCAAATCATTTCTATCAATCTAACTTCCTTGCTAATGTGCTTGTAATTCTATTGGAATAGATTAAAGCCTCTAATATGTATCTATGATAATTATTCTCATTGTATTGGTTTGTTAGTAATTTGAAATAAAAAAAAAATGTGTTAGGACATCGTGATGGAGTTTTCATTAGGATGAGTTTTCCTACAGTTAGATTTACAATGATATTTGGGAAGCTCTTGGATAGTATTAATGTCTCCATAAATGCAATCCATCATTTTTTTTTTCTCTTGGAAATAGGTTAATTTAACCAAACAATGTTGCTTATTGGATATATAGATATTTGATTCCTACAGACCTGACAGTAGGGCAGTTTGTTTACATGATTCATATGAGAATCAAATTGAGTGCAGAGGTCATTTTTATATTTATCGATAACGTGCTTCCACCAACAGATTTTTGTCTTCCTCTTTAAAAAATCTTAAGTTTGTTTTAGTAATAAGGTAGCAATGATTTTTTTTTCTTGTTTTCTTGTTTTTTTTTTATGATTTTTCTAGGTTTTGTTATGTCAAAATATATGAAGAAAAGAAAGATGAAGATGAATTTCTTTGTCACATGCATTGGAGATAAAACATTTGGTCTTCTCACTTCCAACCTTAGTTAGATTTCTATTAGAAATTCTAAATTCATTTATGATGCTTTCTTGTCTTGCCAATATTAATAAGTTGTACTGTTAAATTTTTATAAATAATTTAATGTGATCGCTTGTTCGTATGTTGATATAGTAATATTTGAGTTTCACAATATGGTTTTAATATATATTCTTTTTTTGATAGATAATATCATTGATATTGCATGTTATAACTTTATTTAAAATTTTATTATATAATTTTTTAGTTTTAAAATTTTTATTTTTGTACATCATGTGTATGTGCATATATATATATATATATATATATATATACTATTACAAAAAGACTTAAGTTTCTTCCCAAATAAATGCATGACCGTTCAGCTTAATTATTGAAATCTAGTCCCAACCTTCGATAATAGATTTTTAATAAATTTCTATTAATCTCGCTGTTATGCACCCTATATGGACAATTGTTGATTAAGTGCATTAATTACTTTAAATGACAATTACCGTACTCAACTATTTACGCAAGTTCTTACCATCCATGACTCTTTATAAGCTTCTCCATCAATTCGACGAGAAGCTCTACTTCCGAATTTAGGTTTCTCCTCTTCAAAGTTGAGTTCTTCTTTTGACAATATCTCCTCTTCTTCCCCTCTCTGCAATCTTCAGGTTCGCATCTTTTGGGTTCTTTCGGTTATAACCCTTCGTCATAAATTACTGCTCTCCGCAGGTTTCACCATCTTTAGATTCTTACCATCTTTAGACAATAACTCTTCATCTTTGTTTAGCTCGTTTATAACCCTTCATTTCACATCATTTCAGTTAGGCTATTCGCTGCCCTTCATATACCCTAAACCTCCATCAACATGCACTGCTCGTTGGACATCTTTAGAATCACAACCGAATGCATTTTGGAGAATATGGAGAAGAAAATGAGGGAGATCAATCATCTGAACTAAAATTGACGTCTACACTTATAAATTGACGGAAGATCCTTCAATTTTCTATTTGCCCTCCTCTTTGGTTTTCTTCGCCAAGTGAAATGTCTTTTCTCCCAAATTTCAAAAAATATCTCAATTGACTACCATTGTGGTGGAAACTTCACACCAACAGCCAAAGGAGTTTAGGCTTCTGCTCAATCCAGCCAAAGTTTATAAATCATTCTGGAATCTTGATTCTATTAATTTTTTCTTCAATTAAATACCATGTCATTGGCTAATTTGTTTCTTTGGAGTGTATTAAAGGGTGGTCCTTGTTTTGATGACATCTTCAATGGCTTTAGATATTTTTGTCTAATTGTCTCCTAATTTCTATCTCTGATGATTTAAAATCTGAAAAACATAATTGTAGATATTCGATATTCCTCTATGAATTGTTTGAGTGAGATGCATGATGCGGACATCCGACCATGAAAGCTTATCAAAGGAGGAGAGGAAGATCGACGGCCATGATCACACCATTTTATTTTAAGTTATTATTATTATTTTTTATTTATTTATGCATTTTTGTTTTTACCCTCATTTGAGGGAGTAGGTGCTTGTGACCCCAGGGGGCACTTTTGTCTTTTGTTATGTATTTTGGGATATTTATAGCTAGGGGTGTCAATATTTGACCCGACCCGAACCCGACCCGAAAATTTCAGGTTCGGGTCAACCCGAACCCGAACCGGGTCGTGTTCGGGTTAGGGATTTCGACCCGTTTGTAAAACCGAGTCGGGTTCGGGTTGACCCAGAAACCCGAAATCAACCCGGTTTGACCCGTTTTTAATTAATTTAGGAGGGTTTTAATGAATTTTTATGAAATAAGTAAATGATATTTCAAAAAATTATAAACATTAGTGCCCAAATTAAATTAATCTTGATTTATTTTAAATTAATTGAAGTAAATCTTATCTTAATTTTATTTAGATTTAAATAAATTGAATTAAATAAAAAAATTTAATAAAATATACCCGAATCAGGTTGGGTCGGGTTGACCC
This sequence comes from Dendrobium nobile, assembly GCA_022539455.1. NCBI lineage: Eukaryota > Viridiplantae > Streptophyta > Magnoliopsida > Asparagales > Orchidaceae > Dendrobium > Dendrobium nobile. The sequence goes on from CM039726.1 coordinate 39,224,625, forward strand.
GAATCCGAAGCGGGTCGGGTTTGTGTTCGAAAAACCGACCCGTTTGCAAAAACGGGTCGGGTTCGGGTCGGGTTGAACAGTGTTGGGTCGATTTCGGGTTGTACCCGAACCCGACCCGTGACCCGGTTTTGACAGCCCTATTTATATCCTCCTCTTTTCTTGTAATGAGGATGGAATATTATTAAGAAAATTTTTCTGCACTTTGTTCTTGAGGGCTATGGGAGTTCCCTATGTGAGGACAACGCAATACCCACCAGCCGCAGGAAGAGTTCGGGCTTGTGGTTTGAAGTCCCTAGGTGAAGGGCGCAACGCATCACCTACCAACTACAGGAAGCATCCGAGTTTGTGGTTTTATCTCTTCCAAACTCCCTTTCCCTCCCCCTCCTCCAATCCGCCAACCACAACCTTCCCCTTACTCTCCTAAGCCGTCAGCCACCATAAACCAACCCCCCTAGTCGTCGGCTCCCACTCCACCCTAACCCTCACCGCCGGCCAACAAACCTCCACATCAAAACCACTTCCTAACCCTAATCTCTACATAGCCGCCGACCACTTCCCTCTTCCCTTGGCTCTACAAATTTCATCTTGCATTTAAAGCCCTTCATATTTTAGCCCTCTTGCTTTGGCAACAAATTTTTTGAATTCAAAATTCAAACTAATTTGAATTTGAATTTGTTTCCTAAATAAGGATTTTTATTTTAGGAAAGTTACTTAAAATTAGATCCATTTAAAATTCCATTGGATTTGATTTAAATTACTCCTTCCTAATTTAAGATTCCAATTAAAGCATGCTTTAATTCTCTTTCCCTAAGCCCTGCTCATCCTTCCCTAGCCGCCGCCCCCTTGCTCCTCTCTCTCTCCAATTAATTCCTCTCACCCATTAATGCATGGGTCCACATACAATGTATGTGGACATCTCTTCCCCTCCCCATATGGCCGGCCCCCTCTCTCTCTCTCTCCTTAATTAATTCTTCCCATTAAGGCCTCCAATTAAAGCCTTTTTTTCAAGGAAAGTCGCCCCCTTTAACCTCCATTTTTGGACATTAAATTTTGAAATTTATTCCCTCCTTTCTTACTAAAATTCTGAATTGAAATATGCTACAATTTGCTCATGTGAGTCACAATCAGTATATGGTTTTTTCTCGTTCTAATCTTTTTTTTATAGAATTTCTATTTTTTAACAATCTTTGAATTATATTTTCAAGCTACGCTAGTGTTTCCTAATTTTCATAAACAATAACTTTTTTCTTGAACTGAAGAAATGAACATTTTCATAAATTACCAAATTTAGTAACCCATCAAGTAAATTTTCCTAATCGATAACTATATTGTTAACCTCTATGCCATAATAGAAGCAACCTAACAAATGTTACAAGCCCTCCCAGGTGATGTCAAGGTTATGGAAACCAAAAAATTGTTCAATATATCCAGGTTTGCATTTTATCTTATAGATTTACTTATTCAATCATTTAGGTTTGCTTTAATTTGATAGAAAGACTTTCTGAGTAATAAATTCAACCATAGAGGTAAGAAATAACCCACCATTGGAGTTGCAAAGCTCAATATTGATTGTTTATTATTCTTATAACTAAAATTTCTATGATTTTACTGAGCCACAGATGTCGTTTATGCTTCCTTGCTCTAGGTATCTTTTACTAGGAGCTTTTGGTGATGCACTATTAACTTATTTAATGTGGCCAATCAACATTTGTTAGATGTATAAATATTGGAGTTAGCCCGATGACACTTTGTATCATGTGTTATCTTATCATCAAGGCATAATGTTTCAAATGATTCAAAGTACCAAGCTCCTAAGGTTGAAATTCTAATTAGACAATATGTCATTAGTTTGTTGTTATTTATAATACATGATTTTTTCTTGATTCATTACAAGATAACCTAGCTTAAGTCATTTTTTTAGTGTTTATAATATTAAGAGCTTGTGAGTATTCAAAGTGCGCCTTGACAATATCTGAACTAATTAGAATAATAATTTAATGTGTATTTGTTGTCTCAAAAATGACTGTTCTTGGTCATGCAAATTATAAAACTTCCTAAAGACCTATATGAAGCTATATAAGAATTTTTTTTTTCCCACTCAAATTATAAGTATTATTAACGAGCTAGATGTTGGATAGTTTGAGTCATACTTCACCTTTAATAAACCTTTTTCTTTATTAAATAATTTAAACTTGTATTAAATGATCCTAAAAAAATTTTGCACATATGACTAACAAAAATTCTACTTTCAGAAGAAAAAAGAGATTATTGATTCGTAAGTTTTGGGCTTGTTGTTGAATTGCCCTATTAGTACTAAATCTATGCTGCTATAGCCTACGCTTCCTTACTGATTTAATAAGGGAGAGCTCTTCTCCTTATCCACCAAGTGTGTCAAAGGTTCTAACATTAGCTCGAGCCAATCTGATAGTGAACAATGGCTTCTAATATAATAGATTTATCATTTAAAAAAATAATAATAAGATGAACATGAGGCTGGTTGATAGGGGTTTACATAGGAGAACTCGAGCTCAAGTCCCTTCATATTAGAGTTTGTTTTGACTCGTGTAATAGAGTTTCAATTTATGTAATAGAATTTTAACTTGTGTATTCAATATGCTATCATGGAGAAACTATAAGAAGGCACATAATAAACTGTGTACTTTTCTATAATGTAAAAATTAACAGTTCCCTAGCATTATTTTCTTGTTAAAATTGATTGTGATGAGCTAATCATTATTTTCTTGTTAAAATTAATTGTGATGAACTACTCATTTCAAGTTATGTTTTACTTGTTTTCTTGCTTTAATTTTATTTAACTTTTTTTGGAGAGCATCGATTTCAAAGTTGTTGTAAAGTTGAAAGTATAAACACATGCATTTTGTGATATAGAAGGTTTGGTAAAATTTAAAGTATTTTAGGGTCAAATGATTGGAAAAAATCAAGCTAGGCAAAGTATGACTTAGTATAGACCAAATTGACTTTCCCTTCTCCTATGTGTTGTATAATCTTATATTTGATACACTTTTATATTGGCATGCAAATGTAAACTTCTTTGCATATATGCATATAATCAACATTCATTTGTTAATACTACACTATATTTTCTAGGATATCTCTCCATCACTAATCAATTATACCAATTCTTTTTACCATCTAATACCCCATGCCTAGTGAGAGTATTATATTAGATTTGTTCTACAGGCTCTGTTTATTTGTAGGATTGTTACTATCCTGCGTAGAGCCTTCTTTAACTTCTAAAAATATAAATCATTTATTTTTCATGCGTTACTTTTGGTTATAACTAATATGCATTAATAATTTATTGCCATTATTGAAGAGTTCTAGAAACCAGCTTTAGAGTATTATCTTAAGAAAAGTAGTATAAATATAAATTAACAAATAAATCTTTAGATATGATGTTAAGTCATGCATAAGTGTTACACTCACTTTGTTTATCTTATCCGCTCCAATTTAATAGGAAACTGGAAATTTTCCCTCGCAGAAGGTTACAAACCTGTTCTATTGATTTTACCAATTTCGATGCTAGGAAAAACACTAGATCTGCATACATAGAATTAAATCAAATTTTGATGCTGCATACATAGAATCAAACTAGTTTGGAGTTATTCTTATAATTAGTTTTTTTTTAATTAAATCCACGGAGGGACCTACGCTTTGAATAAAAGAGGAATTACAATTCCTTAAAGATCCATAAGCTCATCTAAAAATATAGCCTTTAAAGTAAAATCAAAGAGCTATTGGATCTACTAATTACAATTAAACAAGAGAATAAACAAAAAATCAAAGCCAACCCAAGGATCAAACCAACCAAAGGGGCAGCTAACTGCATCCAGCAAATCCAAGGAGATCCATAACAAGCAGGAAACCCACCATAAGCCCAGCAATCAACCATCACAACCAGAACAAAATATCATCCAAATCCGAAAACCAAACACAACAGTAACCTACACAAAACAAAAGAAGAGTAACTACACCACAAGAAAAGAAGAATGTATCCCACAGAATCAGATCCAAGCCACACTTGATTAGGATAACGTTTAGTAATATCTAACTCAACAAGTATACGAGCCATCGAAAGTCTAATGCCATTAATAGTAGCATTATCAGTGCGCATGGGTCTACTAAACAAAGACCCTAAACCATGCATAATTCGGTGAGAAAAGAGATGAGGACGGAGGTAGGGAAATGACACCCAAATGGGAATAACATGAGATTCAACATTAACATCAAAGTGAGGAGACCACTTAAATAGCTTCATATAACAGTTGAAGCCGAAATAAGAACGGTGGGAGAACACCTGGCAATAATCCAAATCATTCCTTAGTATAATAAAAATATTCTTAGGATTCAACAAAGTAATAGAAAATTCACCATCAGTTTAAGATTAAGAAAAAAATTTCGAATGGAATCAAGCGGTGGACGGCGAGCAGGAAACTTCCCAACTAAAGCAAATTCAAACGGTGCAACATTTTACCTAATATATAGGTGTTATTTGTTGAGTAAGAAGACAAATAAAGAGTGCTAAAAGAATGAGAATGACAAAAAATAATCGGATGTCAATTTCTATGTCCATGTCGAACATACAATCATATATTATGTGACATTTATGTATTATTATATTTCTTTACTATAAAACATGAATGCATCCCCTTCAAGTTCAAGGTCGAATTCGAGTTGGGGGAAAACGAGCTCGTTGAGCTGCTCATCGAGTGGCAGTTCGAGCTGCTCGTCCGGTCTGTCGCTAGCATCCACGATTTCATTTTCCCGCGTTCATCATCAGCATTCAGGTCGTCAACGTCCATCATCAGCATTCTTATTATTGCTCATCCTTGGAAAGTGTACCTTCTGTTTGCTTATTCTATGGCATGACTCCATTGTCTTCATTCTTTTTTTTTTTTTTTGGAAAATTTGGGCTTAGCCTGTATATTAAAGATGAAAAATTATAAGTAAAACCCAAAAAAGTCTCAAACAAAAAAGAGGCTAGCTCCAACTTGGCACCAAAAAGAAAACACAGCCAAGATACAGACAAAAATGATCAAAGCACAAAAAAAAACTTCAATACCAAAATAGCCTGGACTCAGGTAAATAAACAACTCATTGCAAATAATCACAAACCCCAGGTTGCCCGAAGGCCATCCAAAGGGGAGAGGGATATGGAGCCTCATCATTGTCACAAGCTATACAAAAACTTCTCGCTAACTCCTGCAACAGCATAACAGCAAACGGACCCAGCAGGCAGCATAGAATACCCAAGTCCAGGTGAAGCCAGATCACGGATATAGCTTATCCATAAATTTTAAGAATCCTTCTAGTTAATAACTTTGCCATGAACTGCCTTTTTAATACATAAAGATATAGTCTTGCTGCTGCTAAATTTGTTTCCAAATCTAATGAGGTTTCTTTCTTTCCATATATAATAGACACAACAGAATGCAATGAGGGAAAAATTTTTTCTCCCAAACCTTTATACTTTGTTCACCGTCAATCCATTCCAATAGTTGCATAATAGTAGGTCAAAGAAGTAAACTATTTGAGCCAGGAATTAAATACGTGATAATATTAAAAGAGTATGAACATTAAAAAAAAATAATTGTGCAGCACTTTCGCATTGAATGTGGCATAGGCTGCAAGTTGAAGGAACAAGATTGTTCCTTTTATGTAATTCCTCCGAAGTTTTTAAACCCCCAACAATTGCAAGCCAGGTAAAACACGAGAACCTCGTAGCATGTTTCGTATGCCAAACTAATTTATACCGGTGGATTGATTGGAATAAAACTCAAATATGAAATCATAGTGCCTACTCTTCTTTTGATTCCCCCACAAAAGACAGTTTGAATCCTCCTCCACAATGCAAATTTTTTTAATATCATTTTTAACAGAGAGTGGGAAGCAGTCAGGTAAAACCCACTCATTACTTGAAATAAAATCTCTAACAAGACAGTTAGAGCTAATAGCATTTAACTGAAATAGCTCAACCGATAGATCCTCCAACCTACCATTTAAGCACCAGTGATCCCAACGCATTGAAATAGGAGCATTACTTGTAATTTTAAAAGAAAACTTGTGTTTAACAACCCCAGTAGTGAGGCAAACAACCTTCCAGAAATTGGTTGCATAGGAGGGGACCAGACACCAAGGAGAGGTGTATATGCTAGAGAGCCGTTTAGATAAAGGGGAGTGATTGTTATACATTCTGAGGATAATAGAGCAATTAAAAGCAAATTGAATGGCAGGCAAGGAAGGCAGCCCCAGCCCCCCAAATTGCTTAGGTTTACAGACCTTATCCCAAGAGACCATATGTAATTTCTTGCCAGCAGAAGAGTCTCTAAAGAAAATAAATTTAGAACATACTTTCTTGAAATGTTTAACAACAGTTTTAGGCAAAATGGCACCACGGATCCAATATGCGATGGAATTCAGAATAGTGTCTTTTAGAAATTGCAAACGACCAACAAAGGATAATAGACAAGCCTTCCACCCAAACAGCTTTCTAGAAATACTATTAATTAATGGAAGATAATCAGCAACTTTGAGACGATAGAAAGACAATGGAATTCCAAGATAAGTGAACTTGTTAGAGATGTTGTGAATAGATAGCACTTGACAAAGCTCCCCCCCTTGGTTATGCACATTTTTGGGAAACATAATAGAGCTTTTATCTAGGTTCATATGAAGACCCGTAGCATTAGAAAATGTAGTGAGAATATTTTTAAGACTTTTACAATTCTTCACAGTGGCTTCACCAAAGATTAATACATCATCCGCATACAAGAGATGATATAACAAAAAAACCTTTCATACTGATCCCTTTGTAATCTCCATTATCTAGAAGTGAGGAAAATGCATCCATAACCAAACAAAAGAGATAAGGGCTCAACGGACACCCTTGTCTAAAACCAGCAGAAGATGGGAAAAAACCTTCAATAGCCCCATCCACCAAAATAAAGAAATTCACGTCATAAATACATGATTTAACCCAACTCACAAAAGTACTAGGAAACCCTTTCTGAATCATCCTAGAAATTAGAAATTCCCTAGAAACAGTGTCAAAGGATTTCCGTATGTCAAGTTTAACACATAAGTACTTAAAGCCACTTCTTTTACGATCCATATCCAAGATTTCATTTGCAAGAAGAATATTATCCGTTGACACCCTAGATTTCTCAAAACCAGATTGATTGTGCTTAACAATCATAGGCCTGATAGGCCTCAACCGATTAGCTAAGGTTTTAGCAATGGTTTTGTAAATGGTATTACATAAAGCAATTGGTCTGAAATCAGAAATAGACTCCACATTTTTATTTTTGGGAATGAGTGCAATCACCGTTGCTTTGGCACCACTAGGAATGTATCCTTTGGTAAAGAAGGATCTAACAGCTTTGCAAACTAAGGGGCCTATAATGTGCCAACTCATTTTATAGAAATAGAAGTTGAAGCCATCATGACCAGGAGTGGAAGAAGAAGACCTCGAAAAAATAGCTTTCTTAATTTCCAATCTGTGGCATTTTGTAAAATAACATCATGATAATATTCAGGGAATTCATTGCCAATCGGAAAAAGACTCGCATCCAGGTTAGAGGGAGGAATGGGATTGTAAAGCTCTTGGAAGTGATGAATAATGCTATCAATCACTTCCCTTTTGTCCCTACCAGGATAAGTAGCAAATAAATTCACGGCCAATTTACTCCTCCCTTGCCTGCTATTAATTTTTGCATAAAGAAATTTGAGATCTTCCTCACCATGTTTGAGTCATTTCACTTTAGCCCTTTGAATCAACCAAGAATCACTCATAATAGAGTACTCTGATATTCTATAGTTTGTCTTTGAGAGAAGAGTTTAGAGTGTGATCAGTTGGATTATCTTGCACCTTTTCCAGACAAGAGATTTGAAGTTTAAGTAATTTATCTAGATGATGGTTAATGGTAGAGGAATTGGCCCAAACTTCCCCTTTAATGTCAGATTTGAGCTTCTTGAGAGAATTGCATAGATAATATAAAGGATTTCTAGTAGATGGTTTAGAAAAAACTTCCATAAGAAGGGCCCAATGCCTGTCAAAATTGAGAAGAGCAGTGAATAGGGACAAAGTTGATCTTGCTAGCATTCCACTTGACCCAAATCCTCCCCGAGGAAGAATGGTCAAAATTGTTACAACTTTTCTCATTTGGAAAAATAGTGTGGCTTAATTCAAAAAACGGATTCTGAAAAGAAGTTGAATGTATTCTAGTCTCCAAAATACATAAAATATCTAGCTTAAACGAAGCCATTAGACGTTTGCAACACATGACTTTGTCAGGACGATTAAAACACCTAACATTCCAAGCTGCAATAGACAGTAATAGCATCAAGAAGAAGAGGTAGGTTGGGGTTTTTTTGATTGCTTACCCCTAGCCGATTTTTTGTTCACATTCAAACTTGCATTTGGTTGAGACTTTTTTTTTTTTGAAGTCTTATCTTCTGATATAGAACTAATCTTATCATCACTTGCCAAGATATCAGGAGGTTTGTTAACTTCCTCATTAGTCTGAAGGATGTCAAACCTATTGGGAGAAATGATTCCGGGGGGTGATTTAGCTTCTAAGCTTGTAGAGGCACTGCCTGATGAAACAGAATTCTCTTCCATAGGAGAGTTTAAGTTGGGGATACTAGCTTGCGCAGGATCTAGATCAGTATGGTCATGTTGCTTCTCAATTTGGGGATTATGCTGTGGTAATGCTTGGACAAAACTTGATTTTTGAGGGGAAGGTGAATGAGGTTGGTAATGAAGGGTCTGTCAAATAGAGTTTATGGCGACTTCTTGATTCAAGTTGGAATCCTGAGAGGTAGAGATCAATCCAGGGGATGCCTGGATAACAGAGGAAGCCGGAAAAGCTGCAGCTGTTTGGGTGAGTTTTTTAGGATCTAAAGAAGAAGTGGAGGCAATAAAATTGTCGATTGTTTAGAGAGATATCGCTTGTTAGGATTTCTGCTATGGCTTCTTACTCTAGGTGGAAGTTTAGAAGTAAAATCTTTTCTTTTTTTTTACTTCATCTGTTTGCGGTTTTGATGGGCAGAGGTGTCACGACCCGACCCGACCGGGACGGATCCCGCTCACACCGGGTCGCGACCCGCCAACGGAACGAACAGACTGACCAGGATCTGGCTTTGGAATTTGCTTCGGAACTGAATCTTCCAAATATTTCAACTCAAAAAGACATGCAGACACAGAGCTACTATGAATCATCGAATGCAGCGGAACAAAACATCTATATTTTCTTTTCCTCAAAACAATCATCTACAAATACAGTACATGGCTTTTAGACAGAAAGAAAGACAGAACAGAAAAGCCATGACTGTATAAAAATCAAAAGTACAAACAATACCTATACTGATCAGACTCTGAAATCTAGTCTTGGACTTCCTTCCCTTTCCCAGAACCTGAAAACCACCAGAAAACAAGAGTGAGCTCAACAGCTCAGCAAAGCAACAAACTTCCAATCAAAACTCTCAGAATCCAAAACCAACACATCAGACAGAAATCCGTACAGAAATCAGAACAGAATCAGACAGATATCAAATCGGACAAATCAGAACGAAACGGATCAAATCAGAACAGATACAGACAGATCAAATCAGACAGAACTGAACTGAACAGATATCAAATCAAACAGAACTGTACGGAAATAGAAGTCGTATCAAATCAGGAACAGAACAGATCAGACATATCACATTAACAGAATCAGAATCGTACAGAAATCAGAAATCCAGATCATATCGGAACAGAACAGAATCGTGTCATACAGATCAGATCAAATCATATATATTAATTTAGCACATAACAGATGACAGAACGGATTCCCTGACACTGACAGAATCTCAACGGATTCTGGCACCTTATGCCTCCCTTCCCAGACACTGACAGAATCTCTTGGATTCTGGCCCCTTATGCCTCCCTTTGTGCTCACGGCACCAGAACAGATGTGCTTATAGCACCAGAACAGAATTCATCGGATCCGGAACAGAACAGATATCCGATTTCAGATTGAGCTCATTTCAGATTTCCCAGATACTGACTGAATCGCTTAGGATCCAGGCCCCTTATAACTCCCTTTTTATAGCATATATAGATAGCATATCAATTCAGAAGAAATCCGGACAAATCAGAAATCAAACAAAAATCGGGCAGCACAACGGCAGTATACGGAATTTACACAATTTTTCCTGAAAATCACAAATTACCAAATTTGCACATAATACAGATAACAACATTTCAGAACATTTAATCTACTGCACAGACAATTTTCGACTACACAGAAAAATACAGTCGAAATAAAACCCCGCCGAATTCAAAATACCCGGACAAAAATCTCCATAAAATAACCAAAATGTGCACACTCGGCACGTCAACAACATACAGAAACTTACGCGGTAAAAATTGAACCAGTCGGAAAATACGGACGAAAATGTCTCGCCAAAATCAAATCCGAACAGAAAACACCGCCAAACACGACGGTTCTGAAAATTGAGAAAGGCAGAATGTGCCTTACCTTGCGTACAGTAATTTTCTGAACAATCTCGTCGGACAAAAACAGCTCCGCGTCGCCCGAAAATCAACTTTTCCCAAAAAGCTCTCGACTTTCTCTCTCCTCGGCTGATATTTTCGTTTTTATAAATTTTTCTCTCTCCTCAAAATGACTGATTTCAGCTTTTATCATACACAGATCGACCCGGCCGATCGCAAGATCGTCCTGGGACGATCAGACCAAATTTGATCGTCCTGGACGGTTCCCAGAACTATTCTCAGGACGATATTTTGAACAGTGCATATCGGCCTGGACGATGTACCTATCGGCCCGGCCGATACCTACAGGAAAATCACCTGGAGCAAACTGGACACATTCTAGAGCAAATCTTCCACTGATCGTCCCAGGACGATCCCAGATCGTCCTGGACGATCCTGGAGCAAAATCAGCACTTTACGATCTCCCCAACTTCAAAAAAATGTCGTCCTCGACATTATCCAATCTAAACTCAGTCAGAACAAGTACGGGTACAACTGTCTCATGTCAAACTCCTCCCAAGTCGCTTCCCGCGCAGTCCGGTGCTTCCACTGGACTTTAACCATCGGAATCTATTTACTTCTTAACTTTCGGACGTCGTATTCCAAAATCAACTCTGGCTCTTCCTTGTACGCCAGATTCTCCTGAATCTCAACCTCATCAACTGACAGCTTCTTTCCAGAGTCTGATACCCACTTCCTCAGAGTGGATACGTGAAACACGTTATGCACGTCAGGCATCGAATCAGAAAGCAACAGTCGGTAAGCAGATTTTCCAATCCTTTCCAGAATTTCAAAAGGTCCAACATACCTTGGACTAAGCTTACTCACCTGACCAAATCTGCTTACACCCTTCATCGGGCTGACTTTGACATACACAAAGTCACCAACTTGAAACTCAACAAACCTGTGCTTCTGATTGTAATACTTCTGCTGTCGATCCTGAGCCGCTTTCAATCTCTCTTTTATCAAACTGATCTTCATAACCGTTTCCTCAAAGAAAGTGGCACCCAGCTCCTGTCTATCACTGACCTCAGTCAGAGTCAAAGGAGTACGGCACTTCCTGCCATACAGAGCCTCGTACGGTGCCATGCCAATACTGGACTGAAAATTGTTGTTATAAGCAAACTCAATCAACGGAATATGATCCTCCCAGCTTCCGCCAAAGTCCAGAACACAAAGCCTCAACAGATCTTCCAGCACCTGAATGGTCCTCTCAGACTGTCCATCCGTCTGAGGATGAAAGGCTGTATTGAAATGCAGTTTCGTACCCAAGCCTTGCTGAATGCCCTTCCAAAGTCTGGAAGTAAACCGTCCGTCTCGATCAGAAACTATCACCTTAGGCACACCGTGCAATCTGACTATCTCTTTCATATATATCTGTGTCAAACGATCCACCGGATCAGTCTGCCTGATCGGAAGAAAATGGGCGGACTTCGTCAATCGATCTACAACCAACCAAATAGCGTCGTGCCCTTGTCTAGATCGAGGAAAGCCCATCGCAAAGTCCATCGTTATCTCCTCCCACTTTCACTCAGGGATAGGCAACGACTGCAATAGTCCACCTGGTCGCTGATGCTCTGCCTTCACCAACTGACAGGCTTCACATCTCGACACGAACTCTACCACATCCTTCTTCATTCCAGGCCACCAGAACGAAAGCTTCATGTCAGCATACATCTTACTACTGCCTAGATATACAGTATAGCATGAATGATGAGATTCGTACAGAATCTCCTGCCTCAAATCTCCAAACACAGGTACCCACAACCTGTTCTTACAGAAAATAGCACCAGAATCGGAAATACGAAGTTCAGGAGTCTTACCAGATCCAATCTGAGCAGTCAACTTCGAATAATCAGAATCTGACTTCTTGGCTTCTTGAATCCTTGGAAGCAAGGAAGACTGAATACTCATCTGAGTCAAATCCAAATCACTGGAGGAAATCACCTCCAACTGCAAGCGTTTCATGTCTCGAATCAGGGAATCATCAAAAGTAAGCTGCAAACCTGACAGTCCAGAAGACTTCCTGCTCAAAGCGTTCAATCTACCCAAGTAATCAAAGAGTTCAATCTACCCTGAAATCTGGCTGCTTGCTGGCCTTCCCACCAGTGCTCAGCCTCTCCGTCCAACAGAAAAACAGCTAATGGAACCTTCCTGTCTGACGGACACTGCATTCCGTCGAAGGTCTTCTCCAATCTCCTCAGCCATTCCTCGGCTGCTCGGGGCTCAACAGCGCCCTTAAATCTCGGAGGTTTCAATCTCAAAAACAACTGCAGATGTCTATCAATATCATCAGATCTGACAGTAGAAGCTCTGCTCTGAGTCTCGCTCATCATATGAGCAACAAGCGTAGCAAACTGAGAAAGAGTATCAGCACCGGCCACTGGGGCTGTACTCCCCACTGGTGCTGCCTGACTGGCACTCTGCCCGTCTGTCATGTCTGGGTCTGACTGATCCATATAGAAAATCCAGAAAAATCTGGAAAACTATCACAAAAACAACACAATAAAAAGCCAAACAAACCAAAACTACCCCAGACCGACTCGCTACAGATCACTTCCTATAGCTCTGTTTTACAATTCAACCAAATTCCAAAACCAATGTTCTGATACCACTAAAAGCTTGTCACGACCCGACCCGACCGGGACGGATCCCGCTTGCACCGGGTTGCGACCCGCCAACGGAACGAACAGACTGACCAGGATCTGGCTTTGGAATTTGCTTCGGAACTGAATCTTCCAAATATTTCAACTCAAAAAGACACACAGACACGGAGCTACTATGAATTATCGAATGCAGCGGAACAAAATATCTATATTTTTTTTTCCTCAAAACAATCATCTACAAATACACTACATGGCTTTTAGACAGAAAGAAAGACAGAACAGAAAAGCCATGACTGTACAAAAATCAAAAGTACAAACAATACATATACTGATCAGACTCTGAAATCTAGTCTTGGACTTCCTTCCCTTTCCCAGAACCTGAAAATCACCAGAAAACAAGAGTGAGCTCAACAGCTCAGCAAAGCAACAAACTTCCAATCAAAACTTTCAGAATCCAAAACCAACACATCAGACAGAAATCCGTACAGAAATCAGAACATAATCAGACAGATATCAAATCGGACAGATCAGAACGAAACGGATCAAATTAGAACAGATACGGACAGATCAAATCAGACGGAACTGAACTGAACAGATATCAAATCAAACAGAACTGTACGGAAACAGAAGTCGTATCAAATCAGGAACAGAACAGATCAGACATATCACATTAACAGAATCAGAATCGTACAGAAATCAGAAATCTAGATCATATCGGAACAGAACAGAATCGTGTCATACAGATCAGATCAAATCATATATATTAATTTAGCACATAACAGATGACAGAACGGATTCCCTGACACTGACAGAATCTCAACGGATTCTGGCCCCTTATGCCTCCCTTTGTGCTCACGGCACCAGAACAGATGTGCTTATAGCACCAGAACAGAATTCATCGGATCCGGAACAGAACAGATATCAGATTTCAGATTGAGCTCATTTCAGATTTCCCATACACTGACTGAATCGCTTAGGATCCAGGCCCCTTATAACTCCCTTTTTATAGCATATACAGATAGCATATCAATTCAGAAGAAATCCGGACAAATCAAAAATCAGACAAAAATCGGGCAGCACAACGGCAGTATACAAAATTTACACAATTTTTCCTGAAAATCACAAATTACCAAATTTGCACAGAATACAGATAACAACATTTCAGAACATTTAATCTACTGCACATACAATTTTCGACTACACAGAAAAATACAGTCGAAATAAAACCCCGCCGAATTCAAAATACCCGGACAAAAATCTCCAGAAAATAGCCAAAATGTGCACACTCGGCACGTCAACAACATACAGAAAATTACGCGGTAAAAACTGAACAAGTCGGAAAATACGGACGAAAATGTCTCGCCAAAATCAAATCCGAACAGAAAACACCGCCAAACACGACGGTTCTGAAAATTGAGAAAGGCAGAATGTGCCTTACCTTGCGTACAGTAATTTCCTGAAGAGTCTCGTCGGACGAAAACAGCTCTGCGTCGCCCGAAAATCAACTTTTCCCAAAAAGCTCTCGACTTTCTCTCTCCTCGGACTGATATTTTCATTTTTATAAATTTTTCTCTCTCCTCAAAACGACTGATTTCAGCTTTTATCATACACAGATCGGCCCGGCCGATCGCAAGATCGTCCTGGGACGATCAGACCAAATTTGATCGTCCTGGACGGTTCCCAGAACTATTCTCAGGACGATATTTTGAACAGTGCATATCGGCCTGGACGATGTACCTATCGGCCCGGCCGATACCTACAGGAAAATCACCTGGAGCAAACTGGACACATTCTGGAGCAAATCTTCCACTGATCGTCCCAGGATGATCCCAGATCGTCCTGGACGATCCTGGAGCAAAATCAGCACTTTACAAGAGGGAAGAAAAGTGAACAAGGGACTTATAGTGCTCACATGGAGAAGGCCTTTACCCATATTGGACTTGCAAAGCAACAACATCACCATATAATGAAACTTTGATCTCATCAGGATAAGTAGCATGACAGTCCACCAGAACGCAAACCCTAGCAAAAGTCAGACAGGTTTTCTTAGTTGTAAGAGAGTCCGCCGCAAGAGGAATTCCAATCTTGCTTGCAATGCGAGAAATCCCTTCCGAATTCCAGCATGCAAGAGGGAGGTTGTGAATTTTTACCCATATAGGGATTGAGGTAAAATTTTCCCTTTTAGGTTTAAATTTAGGATGCCACTTTTGCATGATAAACGGTTTGCCAAGAATAAATCAAACTCCTTTGGACCAAACCATGTCTAAATCCTCCGAACAAGCAAAATGAAACAGAAAAAAATCATCACTGAGCGATAACATCTGCAACGAACCTTTTAGATTCCACGTTTTCTTAATCGCACCAAGCAAAGCCTCATAATAAGGCCTATGACCAATGGAGTATCTGACCAAGCAATGGCTCCAATCATCATCTCCTTTTGACAACTTTTCTCCAGAGAAATGAACAATTTTTGGTTCTAGAGGGAAGTGAGTAAGATTAAGTTCCTCAGATGCAAAGACAACTTTCCAGTTACGATGTGGAACAGGGGAAACACCAACAGCAGTGGAAAGAGAAGGAAAATCAGAGAGAAGAAGGGAAGAATCCATTAGTAGAAGCACAAAAACCGCCGGCAGAGCCGGAGGGGGAGGAGAAGCTGACGGCGCAAACCAGCTAGGGCGAAAGGCAAAACCCTAGCAGAGCAAAAACCCTCTCATCAAATTTTTTTTAAAATTAGTTATTGTCTTCATTCATTTTAGCATATATCGTTTCACTTAATTTGATAAAGCATATATTTCAAGAATGAAAATTGATATTTTTTTTGGATGAAAAGAAAACTAAATTTACTAGATATAACAATTCCTAGTGAATAAAACTAATCATGATTTGCTTTCCATAAATAAATATACTAAAATTTATTTAAAAGTAGAATATTTTTAAAATTGATCATTTATGCCCCGACAAAAAGAATTATATGTTTTTATTTGTTAATTAGACCGCTCCTTTTATCAATAAACAATTCTTCAAAAATCAAAATACAACTAAGCATAATATATTCAAATTAAAATGTAGAATCAACTAAACTTGTAACAAAAAAAGTTTAATTAATTTAATTAAAATTTGCAGCATCCTTGAAAATCCTACTTTTGGTTATCAATTTTTATTTAATAATTAAAGTAATAAATGAATTTTATTAAAAAAATAATTAATTTTGCATTTTAAATTTATTATTAATATTTCAGATTCTATCAGATTGAACTAGGTGCATGCATAAATAAACATATTCAAGTTTTCTAATTAATAGATTAATATTAGTTTTAATAATGGGCTTACAAGCAATCTAATTGATGAACTAAAATAGTTAAATTCATTAGTGTTGGAATCACGGGATTGCTAGGATGAGTGCTCGCCACCTTTAAATTTAAAGTAAATATCATATTTTACATTAAGGTTTCTTTTGAGACAACTTTCTTATTATTTCTTAAAATAAATTTTTAGTATAAAAATTATATTTTATTACAAAAAAATAACTTTAAGCAGCAACAATAAAGCCATCTCAAACGAAGTCTCACATAGTAGAATAAAGAATTGATGTTGTTGTTATATTATTTATTTATTTATCATATTTTAATTATATATAAATATCATAATTATATTAATTACTTCAACTATATAGTTTTTATTATTACTTATTAATTATATTAATTTTAAAAAAGCAAATAAAGTACAAATAATAAGATGCCAATTATAAATAATGATTAACATACCTAATTCATGAAATTCTAATCTCCTCCTGTTCTACTGTTTGCCCATTTCACTCTATCCAAATTCTCAAAAACTTTCTCTTGGCATGCACTATTGCCTCCACCGATCTATGGGATAAAAAATCTCTCTCTCATCGTTCGCTTGTTCTACTAGTCTCATAAAAATTTTTAAAATACAATTTCATAGAACTCTCTCTCTCTAGTATTGATGGAACCACTACTACCAATAACATTCCCAAGATAAGCCTAGTCTGTAACATTGATTTTTTTTTTTTTTTTTTAATCCCCCTCTCTTGAGAATATTCTTTTGCCCTAATAGAATTGGAGTTTTGTAGTGTAAAATCAGTGTAGGCAAAGAGTATGAAATTGCACAAGAAATAAAAAAGTGAGAGATGATATCAGCCAACGCAGATGGGATCCGCCCTCCATCTGCGAAAACTGGCTTTATTAATTTATTCATTTTAGATCTTATAAACCATTAGAATAGCTCTGATATCTTAAATAATCTCTGTTCAGATAAGTTGAGATTCGGAAGATTTTATTTCCATATATATATATATATATATTTCAATTTGATTTGGTTTCCAAAAATAGACTTTTATTAATTTGAAAACTAAATTGAATATTAACGTTTAATTTTGAACTGCGTCTATAAATGTTAATAAAGAGAAGTTTTCGAATCTAATCTCTCTCGCTCTTTTCTCTTTCACTTCCTTCGAAATTCTCTCTTCCACTACTTACAAGCGGCTCCGCCTTTCTTCTTCGTCTTTATCTTCTTCTCCTTCTTCATCTTCTCCAACGACCACGATTTGCTTTCTTAATTTACTCGTAAATCTGTTTCTGTTTCTCGAGCTATAAATGGTGAGCCGATTTTGGGTTCAGGAGCGAGTTGATGATACGCTGTTATTAGCATACAGTTATATTCCTACAGGCTATATTTATACGCCATGGATGCTCTCTGATGCTACGCCATGGATGATGCGATCTCTTTCTACGCCATGGATGATCATGCACTATGTTCCTACGCCATGGATGATGCGCTCTGTTCCAACACCATTGATGACGCGTTCTGTTCCTACGCCACGGATGATGCGCTCTATCCATACGCCACGAAGAATGCGCTCTGTTTCGAATCCCTCTCATCGTCGCCGTTACGGTGTGCACATCGTTTCTTTTCTTCTCTTAATTTCTACATTCTCTCTCTCTCTCTCTCTCTCTCTCTCTCTCTCTCTCTCTCTCTCTCTCTCTCACACACACATATTGCCACTTTTTGTGCTCATTTTTTCGATTAACGATTCAGAGTATGAAGTACTATCTCGTTTGCCCTCACAACATACAAATCATACAAGGATGCAGTATGCAGCCATTGATACTAATGAGATGGAACCAGAGCAACAGGTAATTAATCTTAAGAACGATCATGATTTTTTACATACGAGTGATCATTTTCTTAATCTTGTCATATTATTTAGTTAAGTTTCTATACTGAATTAGTTCAATTCCGAAACAACAGGATCCACAATATCATAGTAGTAGAGCTGATAGCAGATTGTCAGAAGAATGCATATCTAATTTCTTGATCAACAGTTTGGGCCGCTTAACAAAGACAGAAGAAAATATAATTTGCACCATATGTCAGGTAATTACTATATCATTATTATTATTTTCATTTAATTAGAAAAAATTTTGTTATATGAGATTTAATTAATTTCATATATTTATTTATTTAATGAAGGATGATATCAATGTGAAGGAGGAAATAGCTACTCTATGCTGCAGCCATATTTATCATGCAGGATGCATCAAAAAGTGGTTGACCATTAAAAATGAATGTGCTGTGTGTAGATCAACAGTGATCCTCGATGAAGTTGTTGGAAGAGATCCACATTAATGAGATAATGGTGATGGTTATGCAAGCATACATTTCAGAAATTAACTGTGCTAATTTGGTTGAAAATTAAAATAATTCGATTTTTTTCTTTGATTTAAACAAATAATTCATGTAATTCAATCTATAAGCTAGTTTATGTAAAAATTTATCATATATATTTTTTGGTAATATGATTTGCAATTATGAGTGATTATTTTATTCACTAAAAAAAGTTGTAAATTCAATATATTTTTGTATATTTTCTTTTAAAACTCTTTTTCTCATTAATTTTCATGCTGTTATTCTCATTTGATAGATTACTTGTAAATTGTTAAAGTGAAGATAACATGAAGCTCGATGTAATTTCTTTGCCAAGTATTGAAGTTAATATATTGTGAAAGTAAATAGTTGACATTTCTTTTTTCATATATATATTTTCTATTTTTGAATTATTTTAAAATTTGTTCATTCACTGACATGTTTGTTATGTTTGGGCATCCCAGAAATTTTAAATAGGATATGACATCTTATAAGGTTGCCTCTGTTGATTGTTCTTGTAAACATCCACATTACCTAATCTTCATTCACTGGTGCTGCTTTTCCTTTGCAGTCTATAGTGATGGATCATCTACTTGACATGTCATTCATTTGTTTTATTTCAACTATAATATTAGATATAAGAAGGTTAACATTTTTAGTATTGTTCTCAAAAAGCTAATTTTTTATTTTGATGTTGGTATTCATGACAGTTTATTAAGATTAGCAGGTATGATTCTATAAGAACAATTAATTCTATAAGAACACAATGGTCGAGCATTGATCGACAATAAGGAGTAAAATCCCAAAATCGTGGTAGGCGGAACATTCATTGTTTGGTATAATGGTAGAACAGGGATTTTAAGCGAGAAATGGTGAAATTAATAAGCTTAATGGGAATGTTTGGTGTAACATATAGAAAACGATATAGTTTTGGGATATTAGTTCAATATTGTTCAAAATATCATGTTCATATTATACTGTGTATCTTGATCGAATTGTGTGGTACGATTAGTTCAATATTGTTCAGATCGTACGGTCCGAACTCCAGGATGATTGGAAATCGTCTCTGTCATTCGTCTTGTACGATTTACATCGTACTATATGATTAGTTTAAAAATTAATGTTTCATCTCGGATGATCACCTAGACGACCAAATTTTGTATCTGTCAACCGTCCAATACGATCGACATCATATTGTACGATGTGGTGTTCGTATTGTACATTTAATTATATTTCAAAATTATTTTCTCAATTAAATAAAATATTTTAATTATTTTTTGTAGCAATCGATCATACAATACGATCTTAATCATACAATACAAGTTACAAAAAATAAACTATTTATAATTTTAATTTTCACTCCCCCTGTATGCGTGCAGGATTGCTAAGCTAATAAATGTCATTTACAAAAATAGACTCAATAAATGATAAAATTACTTACTCTTGAAAATATCAATCCTATACTACCCAGTCTTGAACTCTGGTCCTTTGACAATGCTTAATGTATGTTTAGCCTGAAACGTTACCACACACAAAAAAAAATATATGCAATAAAAAATTATTCGATAAAGTAAATACAATCCAATTATGCTTATTATCATTAAAACATAAATTTGAGCTTCTGAATTCCAACAGACTCAAACAGATTTTCTTCAAAAAAAAAAAATTTCCAACAGACTCGACTTTCTCGGATGTTCATTGTAAGGGACTCAAATTCCTTAGCTATTCTTCTTAGGTAAAGCCATCTTGACAAATATTACATTCCTAACTAAATAAGGCATGGACATACCAAGCCCACGAATATGCCTAACAAGTTCAACTAGAGGACTCATTTCATTCAACCTTCACCGAAAAAGGCACACATTGAAGGATACACCTTTCTTAACTGTTCTCTATAAGAGGACTCAACTTTCTTAGTTATTCTCCTTATGTAAAGCCATCATTAGAGATATCATATTCGTAACTAAATAAGGCATAGACATACCAAGCCCACAAATATGCCTAACAAGATCGACTAGATGACTCATCTCATAACTCATTAAACCTTCACCAAAAAAGACTCTCACTGAAGTAGGACTCGCCTTTCTCAATTATTCTCTATAGGAGGACCCAACTTTCTAAGCTATTCTCCTTAGCTAAAGATAGCTACCTTTATGGGATCCAACTCCCCCCTCCCCCTACAATATTCACAAAGGAGATCTATCACTCATCTCACAAAACAATCATTCTTGAGTACTCACACGAGATACCTCAGAAGACTCGCCTCAAGGAAGACAACATGGGCAACATGAGACGCATCTTAGGCAAAGGATCACATGTGTACCTTTCGACCTAGTTCATGTGCCCATGCCATTCTATATTTGTCATATCATATTCATTATGTTATTTCTTCTATATGTAGCCTTTTTTTAGTCTTCTAAATCATAAAAATAAGATGTCAAGAGAAAATTTTGAATTCCATGGACCACCTTCAATTCTAAATAACATTGTCAAGATTTAATATTTTTGTCAAACAATTCTCAGAATTTTACATTCTCACGATTTAGTAAATCCTGATTTACAAGGCTTAATACATCCTACTTGCATCCAAGCAGCACCCTTAATTAAAGTTAATCGTCTTTTGCAGCAAATTAGGATTTAGGTTATATCCTGCTTAAAGCATGCTACCAAACAGCACCTAAAAGAAAATCTCACAATTTCATAAGTGTTTTAAATCATCTGAAGAGAATCACATTAAGCTAACATCCACTAATTTGTTCAGATTATAACGCCATGCACCACATAAAAAATAAATAATAAATCAAGAATGCAAATACAACTTCGCCAAACATTTTTCAAAATGCTTTGATAGAAGAAGATAGCAGGACGCTCTCCTTCTTCTCTTTGCATGCAAGGCCAGTTCTCGCAACCAATTTAGTCATCCTACAAGAATGATCAGACGGGAAGCGATGCTTGAGACAGACTTTAAGGTTACAAACCTTACAGGCGCTTTTATTGGAAAAGGTAAGAATCTCTTTGCATCTCGGCACAGGACATCGAGGCTTACGTTTCTTTGATGGATCGCAAGTTCCGGATTTCTCGTGCCGGGAAAGGCTGTCTTTATCGTCCTCATTGGCTTTCTTCTCGATTGAAGCCGAGCAGATATCGCAGACGGCAACAGTTCTGCTGCTGTGATCTGCTTTTGGGCAGGCATGGGATCTGTAAGTTCTATGCTCCAAGCAGAACACCTACAGGAATTTATATATGATTAATCGGCCTAACAAAATTATTTTTTGTAGAAAAAAGAAATTTATTAAGCCGAATACTACCCATCGGCAAAACAATCTAACGAAACAACGCAAACAAAAACTTTTTTCTCATTTGCTTAATCGAATAATATTCAAGCTCGCTCAAAAACCGATCTTATTGAATATCAGATAAATCACAAAATGAACAGAACGAACTTTCAACAAGTTTCGCAAAATTTATCACTGAAATCATGGCAAAATGGAAAAAAAAAATCATAACTCCACAGCATATTAAAGTGCCCTAAAATCGGCAAGATTCCTCAAACACCAACAGAAACCAAATCCCAAATCATCAACACCAAGAAACTAAATCAACCATTAAAATAGCTAAACACTAAAAAAACAATATGAATCACACATCTAATTCGATATTTGATCTTGGAAGCAGGCTCAAAGCCATAACTAGAGAATGAATGATACCTTGCGGCAGCCGTTGCAGGTGAAGGGAAGGAAATCAAGTTGGTTGCAGTCGTCGTATTGGCAGTGCTCGCCGATATATGGAAAAGATTCTGTGCCTCCGCCCATGCTTTCTTACAATTTGAAATCCTCTCTGATTTCTCTCTATCGCATGAATCGATGATATAAGGCTTCTTTATATATATATATATAGAGAGAGAGAGAGAGAGAGAGAGAGAGAGAGAGAAGGCTTCTTCTTCCTTTACTTGCACGCGAAGCAGGAAGCTTGGGTTCCAAGAAGGCGCGATGAGGGGAAATAATTAAAAAATTATTTTTATCAGAATATTTTAATATAAATTATATCTGATAAATTAAAAAATAACTGAATTTATTTTAAAGTTAATATGTTTTAATAGTTTTAATGAATTACATTAATTATAAATAATCTAACATATATTTGTTTAATTCTGATTAAAATATTTACACATAAGAGTGCTAGTTGGTGGCAGTTTATATGTTTTGAAGCGTCTAGAGTATTCTAAGTCTTTTGTTGATTGCTTGTAAGATATTGGTTGCCATAAATTTTTTGCTTGGACTCTAGAAAATAAAAAATATATATCTGATTAGATTATTTTTAAATTAAAATATTTTTTAGGTCAATGTAATATAATAATTTATGAATTAATTATATTATATATTAAATTTAAAATAAATTTAAATGTTTTCAAATTCAGCTTAAATAACAACTGTTGATTGTCAAAAATAAGGCTGTCATGTGACAAATAATTTTTATTTTATCAAATCTTATATATCTATGCTTTTATATATGTGTGGCTTGGGATTCCTTCAAAATATAATCCTAGCTTTCCATTTAATTTTTCAAAGTTGAATCTCAACCTTTCATTTTATTTATACATTTGATTAACTTATTTATTAACTTCATTTAATTGTCTGACATTTTTTATTTTGTTTACATTAATTGCAATTAATTAAGAGTCAATTGGTGTACTTAATTATATTTATTTTTTATTCAATTAGGATTAATTAATATATTTATTTTTATTATTTCTTAATTAATACATACTCTAACCATTAATAATATAATTCATTAATTAATATTCACCATATATATACTATTATAAAGTTGATTTTTAACTCTTCTCATATTGAATTATAGCCCTTAAATTTATGATGAATATAATCCTAACAATTAAATGTATGATTATTATAAAAAAAACTAATTTAAATTTTATCTTTTCAATACTCTTGATACGTCATTAAAATTTACCTTGATCGGGCACGAATCTCGAGGCAAATTAAGTTAGAAACTTCAAACATTAAATCAGTGACATTCAAGTACCAAATAAATGGTCCATGATAGAGGGAATCCACATCAACAGTCCATTCAAACCACTCCCAAATTAACATTTATCTTCCTCCTATTTAATGGTCATGTCACTCTCAAAAAATTATAAATAGACCCCTCATTTCTCATAAAAAGAGACCCAAAAGGGGGGGGGGGGGTATGGGAAGAAGGAGCCCAAGCAAGAATAGAATAAATAAAAGAAAGATAAGGAAGAGAGCTTTTTTGCCACCAGACACTTCCTCGACCACCACCGGACTTTCACACGGCAGCCTATCGACGTTGGAGTGTTGCCCCTGAATGTTAATTGACGCTAGAGTTCTGCCCGACCCCCAATTGACGTCAAAGTTCTGCCTGGACACCGACTTTTGTCAGACTTCTACCTGACGTCGAAGTTTCGTCCATCACTGGACTTCTTCCTGTCACCAAACTTTCAGCGGACTTCTACCAGATGCCGAATTTCTACCCAACGCCAGACTTCAGCTCGTCGCTGAATTTCTACCCGACACCGGACTTCAGCCCTTCACCGGATTTTCATCAGACTTCAGCCCGTCACTGAATTTTCGTCGGACTTTTACCTGACGCCAAACTTCCGTCCATAATCAAAATTTCATCGAACTTCTATCCTGCACCAAACTTCCGCCCGTCATCAAATTTCTACCTAACGCCAGACTTATGCCAGTCATCAGACTTTCATCGAACTTCTACCTGATGTTGAACTTCAGCCCATCGTCGAACTTCCAACCTCCATCGCTAGACGACTACATTCCTTTCGATCTTCTACGCCATATAAAAGTCTTTCTAACTAATGTCGTTTGCCGACTATGATCCTTCGGACATCCACTGTCATACAATAATCTTGCTAGCCACTGTCGCCCGTCGACTTTGATCCTTCCAATCTCCATAGCCACATTATGGTCCTTCCGACCTTCGTCGACAGACAACAGTCTTTTCTAACCACTATCGCCTGTTGACAACAATCCCTCCGACCAGCATCACCAGACTACGGTCTTTCCTAAAAGTTTATTAGGGATGATAGGCCCTTATGAACCAGCCTAAGGCTAATTAAGAGAGTTATGAATTGGTATTTTAAAACATCTTTCACAATAAAAACACAAACCAAAACCACCACAAAGATAATATAATGCAGAAATAATAAAGGAAAGAACACACCAGTTTTATAGTGCTTCGGTCAAACCTTGACCTACGTCCACTCGTCGAAGGCACCCTCCGAGTATTGCACTAAACTTAGTGTCTCTCCTTTAGCCCCCACAGCTATGCGGGGAAGCCCTTATAAAATCACTTCCACCTTCTCCGGTGCGGCGGCGTAGCCGGGTCCTTTGACACCAAAGAGATCTTCTTCTTATGTGAACTTCCCTCAAGATAAGCCTTGAATCCGACGGCACTAGGGTGCAAGCTCGCCGGAGCAACCATGTAGAATCCCCCTCCACACTCCCTTGAGTCCTCCTCCAAGGATCTTCTCCCTCACTCAAACTCCACCCTTTTCTCTCTCCCTTTTCAAGCTCTCTCTTTAAGTTTCCCCCAAAAGAACGAAGTTATAATGGCTGTCAAAGGCAATTACAAAGTGCCTTATCTAAGTTTAAATAGAAGATTTCAAAACGAGTTTATTAATGCAACTTGCCGACTTTATCGTCCTAGCCGATCAGTGCAAATTAAGCTCAATCAGCCAGGACGGTTTGGGATGATCAGAAAAAATTTATTCATATCATCCAGGATGATAATATATCATCATGGTCGATCAGTACAAATGTGGAATATCATTCTAAACATTGCTCTGAATAAGAACTGTCCGTTGTCCAATCGTCTAGGCTATCGTCCAGGCCGATCCTGCGATCGGCCCGACCAATATGATCAAATCAATCATCCTTAATTGCTTTTCATAATTACCAAATTAATTTAGGCATAATTATGTGTATCGTCCAGGCTGATATAAAGGATTGTCCTAGACGATGTCCAAAAATAAATACTACCTAAATAGATCTGGCAGCTTATTCTTTCTATTTTGAGCATATCGTCCTGGCCGATACAAGGATCATCCAGGACGATCTACTTAATGACAGCTGTTTAACAAGGATGCCCTAATTAGAGTTTCTATTTTTGAACCGATCGTCTAGGTTAATATAAATATCGTCCCGGATAATGTTACCAAAAATAGTCAACTCTAATTTAGACAGAAAAATTCCTAAGTGTGTGTGTGCAAGATTTACAATGCAAGCAAGCACCCTTACAGGACATAACTCAAGGAATAAACAATTACATCAGTGAGAAATACAAGCAAAAATAGTTCTCTTAAAATCTTGAGCCTTGAGTGGTACATCGTAGTCTTGAAAAGTTAGTACACACACAAATAAACATATAATTCAAGTACATATATGCAGCAGAAAGTGTACCATAATATTTGTTATCATCAAAAATATAAACTCATAAGCTCGAGTTGCAACAATATCCCCTTTTTTATGATGGCAAATATTACCGGTTGAATTTCCAAATTTGAAAATATTTTCTCCTAATCTCCCCCTCACTAGAATAAAACTTTTAAAAAATAGAGGAAATAAAAAAACATTTTTTATTTTTTATTTTTGAAAAAAAGATACAAATACAAATGCATTCTCCCCCTTTGACATTATCAAAAAGAGAAGGGGCACAAATAAACGGGACAAAAGAAAGAAAAAAAATGATTAAAAGACAAAAAATGAACAATCCTTGATAAAGTGAAGACATAATTTTCTTAAAATGAGAAATTTACCCCTTGATTTTATTCAAAAACTTAAAAGAATTGTATTGACAACGCATAGCGCAGAAAAGGTTAGAAATTCATAATTTGATAATTCAAACTCAAGTTCTTTTAAAGGCTCAAAAACTTTTTAATCCAATATCTAAATCAAGGAACAAATTATAGAAAGAAACACTCATTTTTTAAAACTCCTTTCATAAAATGCATCTAATAAAAGATTAATGCACGAAATGTTGAATCAGGAATCATGATTTTCAAACTCAAGTATCGAAAGTATCAAGGGTTTTGTTAAGCTTTAAGAAGTATAAGAATGGTAAGCATTATATTTTGTGGGCTTATTTTATGCCTCTTGTCAATTGGTTGGCGCACTACGTATCTTTTAATTTTTGAACCACTTTGTGTATCCTTTTTTTTTTTAATTTGGCGACATTGCGCATCTTTTATTTTTGGCATCATTGACCACTTTTTTTTTAATATACTATTTTTCTAAAATCTTAAAAATAAAAGTAAATCCATCCTATTGACAAAATGAATCACTTGATTAAAAAAATTATGATGTAAATTCAACAATTTATAAAAGATTCATATGTGATAAATAAAATATAGGGAGATGAAAAAAGATCAGTTTCAAGATCTAATTTAAAATATGATGAAGATTTTAAATCAAAAGTAGAATAACCTTTTTTAGGAAACAGAGATTAAGAGTCAAAATCATGAGTTTCCTTTCTTTGACTATTTTTAGAGAAGTCAATCACAATATTAATAAGAATTCAAGAAAAAATAGGAAGTATGTTTTTCATTTTTAGAAAAGTGAACTTGTGTGTTGATCAGATAGAACACTAAAAAAGAAAAAAAGGAAAAATAAACTTAAAATTTTATCGAAAGAAAAAGAAAAGAAAAACAATGAAAAAAAACAAATCCAAAGAAAAACACAAAAGATAAAAAAAACAAAAATGAACAAAACATGTAATTCCAGAAATTATTAAACAGCAGGTTTAAGCAATTATGAGCCGCGAGCCTCCGTTTGTCCATGTATTATATGCTCTCACGAGGTCTTTGGTGAGAGTACTCCTACAAAAATCATAAACCGTCAGATTTAGGAACCCAAACAAGTTTAGGTCCCACCTTATGAAAAGAAGAATGTAATGCATCTATGTTATGTTGTAAACCATGCATTTTTGGTCTCCAAACCCAATGTATACTATAGTGAATAGTGCAAGTATGTGAGATGTGTCCTAGCATGTCACATGAAAAATATCTAACACCAGGAAAAGGAAATCTTAATTGGTTCGGGTTATAATGCCTCTTCTTAGGTTTTGGCTTTAGATCAATTATTGATGTATTCCAATTTCTCTCAAGTACATTCAATTTTTCTTTAAACCTCAAGTTAGCATTTTCTAAATCAACATCCAAACATTGCTTTTTATGCTCATATTCTTTAGAAGAAGCTTTAAAATCAGATTCAAGCGAGGTGTAAGAAGCTTTCAAAGAATCATGCTCAATAATTAATTCATAATGCTTTTTATTTAAATCATCGAATTCATCAAGTAGAGACATGTGATTTATATCATTTTAGAGGTGATCTTTAATCAAAATTTTATGCTCTTTTTATAAATTAAAAAACTCTAATTTCAAACTAGCATGAGTTTTCTTAAGTTTTCTATATGATGCATGAATTTTCTCACATATTTCAAACAGTTGATCATATGTTGGTTCACATACCTCTTCTTGGTCACTTTGACCAAGATGATCATCTGTCATTAAGCACAAGTTTGTTGTCTCCTTC
Organism: Dendrobium nobile; assembly: GCA_022539455.1. Lineage (NCBI taxonomy): Eukaryota > Viridiplantae > Streptophyta > Magnoliopsida > Asparagales > Orchidaceae > Dendrobium > Dendrobium nobile. Next base: position 39,253,046 of record CM039726.1, read on the forward strand.
TCTGCCTCAATCTCAGAGGAGTCAGTTGCAGATTCCGCCCAAAATGCATTTTGGACTCGCTTTTTATCCTTCCTGAACTTAGGTTTCTCCTCGTCCTTCTCCATGCTTGGATGCTCCTTGAGAGTAGGACAATCAGTTTTAACATGTCCAGGCTTCCTGCATTCATAACAAACAAGATCAGAGGAATTTTTATAATTTTTACTATCCTTACCTCTTTTCTATTTTTGATGATAATTGTTGTTCTTCCTTAGAAAGTTTTTGAATTGTCTAGTGATGAAGGAAACATCATCGCTTTCAAACCCGGAAGAATTATTGTCCGTGTCGTTGGCTTTTAATGCCACAGTTTTCTCCATTCTTTTCTCACCTGCATCAAGATTTTTTTGATTTACCCCTTTCTCGCAAGCAATGAGTGAGCCAAGTAAGTTATCAATCAAATAAGTATTCAGATCTTTAAATTCAATAATTGCAGTGATTTTAGCATCAAAAGAGGAAGGCAAACATCTCAAAACTTTATTCACTTTTTTATAATTAATGAGTTCTCTTCCTAAGGCATGCAAAAAAGTAACAATCTGAGTAAACCTTGTATACATTTCAGAAATCAATTCAGAAGGTTTCATACGAAAAAGTTAATAATCATGCAAAAGAATATTTAATCGGGATTGCTTAACTTCATTAGTTCCTTCATAAATAATACACAATTTATCTCAAATTTCTTTACCAATAGAGCAAGTAGAAACGCACATGTAATCTTCTGATTTTAAAAAATAGAAAAAGTAGTTCAGACATTTTACATTAAGTTGCGAAAAATCCCTATCATCTAGTGTTCATTCAGTAAAAGGAAGTGGAACAGTAACGTCATTCAATTTTCCAGTTGGAGGTGTATAACGATCCTTAACAAACATCCACATGTGATAATCAATTGATTGTAAAAACGTAGACATATGAGTTTTCCAAAAATCAAAAGAGATATTTTCAAACAAAGGTGATCGGGTAATAGAATACCCCTCCCCAGTATTATGATTTCTGTTGTTAGCCATGGATCAAAATTCAAAAAGTTTTCAAACTTAATTTTTATGAATCCCGCTCTGATACCACTTAAAAGTTTGTTAGGGATGCTAGGCCCTTATGAACCAGCCCAAGGCTAATTAAGAGAGATTTGAATTGATATTTTAAAACATCTTTCACAATAAAAACACAAACCAAAACCACCACAAAGAAAACACAATGCGAAAATTAAATGCAAAAATAATAAGGAAAGAACACACTAGATTTATAGTGGTTCGGTTAAACCTTGACCTACGTCCACTCCTCGGAGGCACCCTCCGATTATTGCACTAAACTCAGTGTCTCTCCTTTAGGCCCCACAGCTAGGCAGAGAAGCCCTTACAAAATCACTTCCACCTTCCCCGGTGTGGTGGCGTAGCCAGGTCCTTTGACACCAAAGAGATCTTCTTCTTCTATGAACTTCCCTCAAGACAAGCCTTGAATTTGATGGTACTAAGGTGCAAGCTCGCCGGAGCAACCGTGTGGAATTCCCCTCCACACTCCCTTGAGTCCCCCTCCAAGGATCTTCTCCCTCTCTCAAACTCCACCCTTTCCTCTCTCCCTTTCAAGCTCTCTCTTCAAATTTTCCCCAAAATAATGAAGCTACAATGGCTGCCAAAGGCACTTACAAAGAGCCTTGTCAAAGTTTAAATAGAAGATTTCAAAATGAGCTCATTAATGCAACTTGCTGACTTTATCGTCCTGGCCGATCAGTGCAAATTAAGCTCAATCAGCTAGGACGATTTGGGACGATCAGAAGAAATTTATTCATATCGTCGAGGATGATAATATATCGTCCTGGCCGATCAGTACAAATCATGGAATATCGTCTTGAACATTGCTCTGAATAAGAACTATTCGATGTCCAATTGTCCAGGTTATCATCCCGGCCGATCCTGCGATCCCGGCCGATCCTGCGATCGGCCCGGCCAATGTGATCAAATCAATCAGCCTTAATTACTTTCCATAATTACTAGATTAATTTAGGCCTAATTGTGTGTATCGTCCATGCCGATATAAAGGATCGTCCTCGACGATCTCCAAAAATAAATACTACCTAAATAGATCTGGCGGCTTATTCTTTCTATTTTGAGCCTATCGTCTTGGCCGATACAAGGATCGTCCATGACAATCTGCTTAATGATGGCTTCTTAACAAGGATGCCCTTATTAGGGTTTCTGTTTTTGAACCGATCTTCCAGGCCGATATAAATATCGTCCCGGACGATGTTACCAAAAACAGTCAACTCTAATTTAGACAGAAAAATTCCAAAGTGTGTGTGTGTGCAAGGTTTACAATGCAAGCAAGCACCCTTACAGGATATAACTCAATGAATAAACAATTTCATCAATGAGAAATACAAGCAAAACAGTTCCCCTAAAATCTTGAGCCTTGAGTGGTACATCGTAGTCCTGAAAAGTTAGTACACACACAAATAAACATATAATTCAAGTACATATAGGCAGCAGAAAGTGTACCATAATATTTGTTATCATCAAAAATATAAACTCATAAGCTCGAGTTGCAACATTTTCGACCTCTATCATCTGCCGACAATGATTCTACCAATCAAACATATGTATCAACAGTGATTCTTTCAAGTCTCATCATGCAACACACTCTAAATGATGTATATTTATTACATCAAGCCGAAGCATTTCCCCCAATGAAGGGTCTCATTTGTACTCAAATACAAAATAATAGTTGATTTATTCAAACTAGACAAGGCCTCGTGGTTTTCCCCTTTTTCAGGATTTTTCACATAAAAATCTTGGTGTCTCTTATAAATGTTAAACCCTCACTTTTTATCTGATTGTGTGATGGATCTTCGTACATAGCTAAGACATTAAACTTTATATTTCTCTATCGTCACGAATATTCTTGGACACAATAACTCTCATTTTTAAATTTATCTTAATTAATATTATTATTTGCTTATTCTACATGCTATCATTTAACTAGACAATTTACTTTCAAAAAAAAATTAACGTAAAAATTAAATTATTTAAAATTATTATATTAATTCATACATTTGCACAATACACTATCAATTATATTATAAAAAAATTAACTTACTCTTTATCTCCCCCAAAATTTAGCTTGAACAATATATATCTATTATTATAAATATTACTATTATAAAAGCCACTCGAATTTCTTCACAAACAAAATCCTAGCCTTTCATATTAATTATTAAAATAGAATTATGGTGTTTATTTTTATTATCTTATTATGATTAATTCATTATTTTAAAAATTATTAATTGTAATAACTTTTTATTTAAGCAAATAAATAAATAAATAATATATTTGAATTCTATAATGCTTCTTAGTATTCATTCACATTTATTGAATACGCCTTCTTATTCTCTTTTTATTATCTCGTACTCTTCTTATTTATTTTTATCATGATCTTAATTATTATTAATTAAATATTCTTTCATGTTCCCGTCTTTGTATCTAGTGACGGAGCCAGGATTATTTATCTGCGAGGGCACAAATTTCTAATTTGAAAAATATCATCAAATCTTTTCATTCAAGCTTGAAATTGTCAATAGGGTTTTAATTTTTTTTAAATATCTAACTTAAGGTTTTCATATCTAATATAAATAAAAATAATAATTAAAAAAATATTTTATAACAAACAATAAATATATAAAAAAACCTACATCTTATTAATATAAAAATATATACAAAATTATAATTAGCATATTTTAAGCTACTTGGTTTATATTTAAATATTGTAATCATTCTCTAGTGTAATTTGTTGGCTTTAATTACATAAATTTACTATAAAAGAGAATTTGGAAATTTTAAAATAATTAAAAATTTTGATGAAATAAAAACATAAATACAAAAATGGGGTTTAAAATCATCTCACCCTCATGGGAGAGAGAGGGAGAGGAAAGAGTGTTATAACTAGTAAGAAAAAAAAATTTGGCGGGAGGGAGGGGGGGGGGGGGGGGGCACACATGTCAACATAATGTTTGTGTGCTTAGAGAGAACTGCACAAATGATGCAAAGCGTCTTAGAATCAAGTTCCAAAAGCAATTAAGTCATGCAATAAGTAAAACAAAACTAACTTGTTTTAGAAATTTGCAATTTTAAAGATTAACAAATAATAATAATAATAATAAAATGGTCTTCTTTTGATGTAAATTGGAAAATAAGAGAAATTTGTGCTAAAAATAATCATTCAAAGAAAAGAAATTCATTGAGAAATAAAAAAAAAAAACTTAAAGCCCAAAACGTAGATGAAATTCTCACCGCAATAAGAAAATTGATAGGAAAATCTTAACAGGAGAGAGATAACAAAGTTGAAGGTGAAGGGGCTTCAATGAGTGGTTCACATGCGTGAGCGAGTTGCAGGAGCATAAGCCAACGATAATTTGGGGTATCATATAAATAAAATTAGAATGGAAAGGGTTGCAACCGAATACCAATAGGTTGATGGATGGAGGGTTAGGATTTTGTCATTTGTATGATTAAGAATGATCAAGATTGTTTTCAGTAACATGAAGAGTTTCGGTTACATGAAGGATTAATACATCATTATGATAATTAATATAACATATTTGATATGAATAAATTTTTTATTATTAATCAGTTATAATTAAAATAATTAAAATGAAACGTTAGAATTTAATTTGGGGTAATGTATAAAGTCATAATGCGAAGGGTTGCAACAAAATACCAATAGGTTGAGGGATGAATGGATTGGATTTTGCCATTTGTATAATTAAGAATGGTCAAGATTGTATTAGAGATGATGAAGAATTTCGGTTAAACGAATAATTAATATATTATTATGATAATTAATACAATTTATTTGATACAAAAAAATATATTTATTAATCATTTATAATTAAAATATTTGGGTTGCAATAGAATACCAATAGGTTGAGGAATGGATGAATAGGATTTTGTCATTTGAATATAATTAAGAATGTTCAAGATTGCTTAAGAGAAGATGAAAAGTTTTGGTTAGATGAAGGATTATTATATCATTATGATAATTAATACAATATATTTGATATGAATAAAATTATATTTATTAATCAATATAATTAAAATAATTGAAATGAAATGTTAGGATTTAATTTGACTAATTAAAATGGAATGCTAGGATTTGATATGGAAGGAAATTTAAGCGGCCTTTATAATAGTAGTATATATATACATATAATTAAAATAATTGAAATGAATGTTTAGGTTCAGAATGCAAAGGGTTGCAACATTTTTTTTTTTTTGTTAAAACCCACAGAGGGGCCTACGCATTAATTACGAAAAAAAGGTTACAAGATCCTTAAAAGAAACCTTCAGCTTTCTACAAAAAAAAATCAAAATAACTCCTAAAATCCGGTGGTTCCCTATATTATGAATTACAAAAGACCCTAAAAACATTCTAGGGCTGCAAGTAAACAGTACTCAAAAAAGGAAGATCAAAACAAAGACATTCAGCATCATCTTCCTACAAAAAATATAATCAAGCTTCAAGTTGTTCACCATTCTGGAACTTGCAAAAACCTTGCAAAAGAAATGTAGCCAAAACTCTAGTGACCAAATCTGCACAAAGAAAAAACTCCACCAAAAAAGGATAATTTGACAAAAAAGGATATTTAACCCGAAAAGATATAACAGAGATAGATTAATATCATAACCAACCAGGATAGCAAAAACCTCAGTCACAGTATAACTAAAAGATATAAAGGTGCTGCAGCAGATCTAGTAAGTACTCATATAGGTATTACCCATAACCTCGAAGATCTCAAACAGAAGGAGAACCAAATGCTTAACAGTGATTAGCCAACTCTCATTAACCATACAGACACCAACCAAGACCTTGCAAGGCCTAGAAACAATCACCAAATTAGATATTAGAATAATCAACATGGTGCAAATAGGGTTCCCAATCTCCTAAAACAACATGAACCTAATGCCTCATAAATTCCCAAAAGCTAAAAATCAGAGCATGTAAATAGTGGTAAGACAAACTTTTCTCATGAACCCAGTAAAAAGAGAAATATATGCCTCATTAGCACCATAATTATCTAACCCATTATAAGCCAAATAACCAGCAATGTGCCAGTAAACCATCACCTTATTCTCCAACAACACATTCTCTCTAGCATTCACCGAATTCAGAACGCCCACAAAGCCAGAAACTATAAGCCAATAAACCATCAACTTATCCTCCAACAACACATTTTCTCTAGCATTCACCGTATACACAACGCACACAATGCCAGAAAAAATGAAAATAAAATTACTGGACACCCGAAACCAATTGCAACAACCAACCCTCCAGTACACAAGGAAATCAACGGTATTAGAAGGAGAGCAGGAAGCATAATAAGCAACAAAGCCAGCTAACAGCCAGTTCAACAACGCATTATCAGTAGCATTCAGCATATCCACAACGCCCACAAACTAGAGGAAATGAAAATACAATTATTGGATACCTGAACCCAATGGCAATAAATATTATTCCTCCAGAACACGAGGAAGCCATACTTGTTAAAACGAGAGTAGGAAGGACAACTCCATAAAATCTCAGATATGAAGGTAGATTCCAGAACAATAAACTCTTCAGATAAATTAACAAAGCTAGCCAAAAGATTATAAAAAGATTCAGCAAAAAAGTGCTCCATACCAACAAAGAGGGATCCCAATAACACGTATAATAAAGAGCAAGAATAGAGCCAAAAAATATGTTCCGAAGACTACAATTATCATCATCAACCCACCTCCGACCATGGTAATAAAAAACAAACCAAATATCAGCAATGAAACAACTATCCAAACAGAAAACAGATAAATCATCAGGCCTTAAAAAATAAAACCTGCCAGAGAAACTACAACAGACCCATAAAAAGATCTCAAGGAGCAGCCCCATTAAACCAATAAGATAAAGGCTAGAACCGAATGTAAGGAAGCCCCGTCCGATCAAGTCTAGCAAGCCCTTTAATCTCTTTAGGAAGGGTAAGCTCATTGTATTCAATGAAATTACCCAAAGTGCAGCCCAACTTAGCCAAAGAATCCTCAACAGCATTCCCCTCTCTTAAAATGTGAGTAAGTTTAAAATTAATGCAAGAGAGGGCATGTTAATATTTCTGATTCTATAAAAATTGTTCGGATTAGAAGAAATATAACCATTAACATAATGAGTGATAAGCAAAGCATCAACTTCAATCCATAACTTAGTAATACCAAGAGAAATGGTTAAATGGATCCCAAATAAAAGACTTTCAAGCTCAGCTTGAATAGCAGTAGTAACATTAGCAGGACCCGCATAAGCCATAATGACCCTACCATTGGATTCACGAAAGATACCACCACAACCAACAACATTAATGTTTTTAGAACCATCAGTGTTAAGTTTAAAGCAACCAACCTCAGGTTTCATCCAGTAAATAGTTCTATCACTGCTAAAAGTAGTATGGGGAGTAATACTAACACCAAAATCACTAGCCAAGTGATAATAACCTTTAAAGAATCAACTTTTAAAAGTTTCGCAACAAAAAGTTGATTAATTTTAAACTTCACCTTAGAGATAACAGTGGTAGCTTCCATTTTAATATTCTCATGTTTGGAACCATTCCTGCTTCTCCAAATAAACCAACAAATTAGAACATGAAGAATGTTGCGAATGTGGCCTTTAGTAGTAATAAACCATTCCTTTAAAACATCAGCTATTGTGTTGAGATAATAAGTAGTAAAGACTTTAAACAAATTATCAAAATATTTCCAGACTTTCATAGCAATAGGACCTTGATAAAAAACATGAATAATATTTTCATTGTGATAATAACATTGACATTTAGAAACAATATAAAAACCTTTTCTAATAAGAATAGAATCAACAGGAATATATTTATTCAAAATCCTCTAGACAAGAAAAGAATAAGTGGGGGGAATGCTCATATGCCAATAAGCAACATTAATATAATTCCTAGGCAGAGGTTGTTTAATAGTATGCCAAACTTGTTTAGTACTAAAATTTCCATCATTAGAACAATTGAACAAAATGCAATCTTCACTTTCCGAATGAATAGTAATTTTGCAAATTAAAGTGATGATAAAATCAGGAAGAAAATTTGATAATAAATCAATGTTCCAGCCCCCATTGCAAATAAAATCTCTCGCCTTACAATTAGAAATGGAGCGAGTGTGAAGCATGTTATCAATAGAAAAGTTACCCACCCACTTATCTTGCCAAAAGTAGATATTACCAGCTCCCAAACCCCATTGAATAAACTCTTCAGCTTCCCACTTAATATTGCATAATCTTTTCCAATTGAAGGAATCACCTTGTTTAAAAACACAGTTCAAAGGATGTTTACTAGCACAGTACTTAGACTCCATAAATTTAGCCCATAAGCTTTTTTTGGTTCTAAAAGAAAACTACAATTTATGATTAAAAGTCGTAATCATATCCGTAAAAGTTTTGAACCCTAATTTACCTTCTTCCAAAGTCCCAGAACAATTAAGCCAAGAACCCCACACAATAGACCGATTACCATCTTTAGAACCCCACAAAAATTTATTGAATAAAACTTCCATCCTTCTACAAACATTTAAAGTCGGGCATATAGTGTGAAGCAAGTATATAGGTATAGAACAAAGCACATGCTTAATCAGAACAAGTCTACCACCATAAGACAAAAAATTAAAAGCCCAACTAGTAAGCTTGTTATGAATAGTAGAGAAGATATCATCAAATAAATGGGACCGCTTCTTCCCCTTGTAAAGAGGCGTACCTAAATATTTTAAAGGAAGAAACCTCTTTCTTAAACCAAATTTTCTTTCAATACTTTGAATACGATTAGAAGTAATGGATTTAGCAGAAATAAAGCAGCACTTAGACAAATTAAAAGTTAAACCACTAGCTTGATGAAAATTATTAAAGAACTTAAAGAGAATGTTCACCATTTAAATAGATCCGTTAGAGAATATGATGAAATCATCAGCAAAGCTCAAATGGGTTAAAGGAATGCCGCCACCAGATTTAAAGTACAAATTAGGATTCATTCTAAAAAGTTGATTCATACCCCTAGATAAAAATTACACAGCTATAATAAACATGGCAGGAGATATAGGATCTCCTTGTCTAAGACCATGAGAGGAACGAAAAAAACCATGAGACATACCATTAATAATCATAGAAAAGTAGCAATTTTCAATCATATTTTTTATCAAATTAATAAATTGCAAGTTAAAGCCAAAATGATTAAGGATATGATACAGAAATTCCCAGTTAGAGCTGTCAATATTCGACACGACTTGAAACACGACCCGAAAATGACACGGAAAAATCCATGTTCGGGTCAACCCAGGTAGCAAACGGGTCATGTTCGGGTTAGAGAAATTGACCCAATTTGAGTTCCGGGTCGTCTTTGGGTCAACCCAAAAACCCGAATATGACCCGATTCTAACCCGTGAAATTTAACTCGGCCGGTAGAATTCGTCGCTTCACGCCTTCACGCAATCACGCCTTCATGGCTTCACCTATTTGGCCGAACCGCGGGATTAGGTTAATACTTAATAGTATACCATTCTTCCATTCCGTCATTTTGGTTCAACGAGTTCGCTCAATCGCTCTGCGTGCTGCAGCTGGAGAGTGGAGTCCTTGCCCAGTTGCCCTAGTTTTTGATTTTTCGCCTTTCCTCTTCCTTCTTCGTGAGCGGTTGTTGTTTGATCACAGACTCGTAGGTGATGAATTCTGATTTTAAGTCTCCTCAGTCCTCTCCTTCTCCAGTTCTCATCTTGAGTCTTGAAGTCTCATGCTCTCCCCATGTCGTCATATATCGAGAATCGGAATTTCCTTTTGATCTTTTGGATACACTGTTTTGATAGGATTATTGCTTGGTAAATGGCAAGATTTATTGATTTTTTTCTCTATTATGCGTTTCCCATTTCTCAAGCAGAAACCCTAGGGAATGTTGTGAAGATTTCGTGATTAGCAAACCCTAGAGTTGATTTATCACTTATTTCCTTTATTCTTTACTGATTTTCAAGATTTTATTTATGTTTAATTACATTATTAATATTTGAGATTAACTGAAATGTGAAATCCCTTTCACCCTTTATCGCTCTGTTCATATTCGTGAGTCGTGACAGTTCGTTGTCTGTTGGACTGTTCGTCGTCGTCATCCTTATTTCTTTTTGTTGTGGTTGTAGTTGAGTGTGGATTGTGGACTGACCGACTGAGTTTAAATTGATCTTAGTTTTAGCTGTAACCATGTGCAGTGTGTTGTGCGCCACTGCGCCTGTGTCTTTGTGGTCCTGGGAGTTTGGACTTTGTAGTATATCTTAAACATTTAAATGCTATTTAATTTTAATGTTGTTATTATCAATTTTAATTTGTTAATGTTATTGTTGGAGGCCTGGAGGGTGGAGCCATGTATTACAATATTATTTGGGTTTGGGGGTTTGAGATTGAATAGTTATTTATAATTTATATATTTTTGTTGTTGAATATATGGAGGATTCTAACACAGTGGTAGAAAGTACTCCATTCATTGAGAATGTAGATCTAGAAAATGCTCCTATTTCAGCTGACTTTGAAAAAGAAGATGATGATTTGTGTAATATTATTTAAAAAGAAGGAGATGAACCATCATCTATTAAGAAAAGACGAAGAATGTGTTCAACGGTTTGGGGTTATTATGAGATTTTACCTCTTCCTAGTGATGGAAAGCAGAGATGTAAATGTAGAAGATGTGGGGCAATATATCAGTGTGATAGCAAGTATGGTACTAGCAATTTAAGACGTCATATACAAAATTGTAAAAAAAGAGACACTCGTGATATTGGACAACTTATTCTACAGTCAAATGCTACTTCGACTATCTCTATGACTGAATCTACGTTTGACATTCATGAGTTTTGTGAGTTATTCACTGCTTGCATAATCATGCATGATCTTCCTTTTCAGTGTGTTGAATGGCCCGGTCTTCATTCTTTGTTGCAATATCTTCGTCGTGATCTCCAAATAATATCTAGAAACACTGCTAGAAGTGATTGCAATAAAATGTTTACTAAAGAGAAATGCCTTCTTCAAAAGGAGATTCTGCAAAGTAATAGTAGAGTTTCATTGACTTTTGACTTATGGACTTCAATTAATACAGATGGGTTCATTTGCTTGACTGCACATTTCATTGATAATAACTGGTTGTTGCAAAAAAAATAATCAATTTAGGTTTTATGCCACCACCACATGATGGTATTACTTTGTGTGAGAAGCTTCACTATTTTGTAACTGAATGGAAAACTCATAATAGAATATTCAGCATAACTCTGGACAATGCTTCAGCTAACAATGTTTCCATTGAATTCTTAAGAAACCAATTAAATTTGCGTGGTGCATTGTTATGTAAAGGTGAATTTTTACATATAAGATGTTGTGCTCATGTTGTGAATCTTATCGTGCAAGAGGGATTGAAGGAGGTTGATATCTCTATTCTTAAAGTTAGAGATAGTGTAAAATATGTGAAAGGATCATAAGCTAGAAAGCAAAAAATGTTAGAATGTGTGAAACAAAGTTATCTTGATTCAAAGAAAGGATTAAGACAAGATGTGCCTACGAGGTGGAATTCGACATTCATTATGCTTGATTCAGCTATTTATTATAAACGCGCCTTTCAACATTTGGAACTACTTGACTCTAACTTCAAAACTTGTCCTAGTAATCCTGAATGGGATAGGTTGGACAGTATTTGTAAATTTCTAGCACCTTTTTATGAGATTACTTGTGCATTCTCAGGCACTAAGTATCCTACTTCAAATATGTTCTTCCCTTGTGTATCTACGGCTTATGCAGCACTTAAGCATGAACGGGCTTATGGTATTGAGTACATCCGAAATATTGCAACAAGGATGTTAGTAAAGTTTGAGAAGTATTGGTTTGATTTCTGTGATATCTTGGCAATAACATTATCTTGGATCCTATGTACAAGTTCACATTTGTTGAATGGTGTTATAAAAAATTATATGGAGGTGATTACATATCTGAAACAAAGAAGGTTATGGATAAGCTATTTGCATTATTTTCAAACTATGAGAAGGTGAACGAACAAACCTCCGATGAACTGTCCTCGTTACCCACAGTTAGCTCTCAAGGGGATAGCTCAATGATTTTTCCTCCAACAATTATAAAATCACAGTTTCTTCAGGTAGTAGTAATTCTTATTCAGCTTTTATAATTACTATTTTCAGTATTTGTAATTTTTCATTAACTTATTTTTGTTGGCATTCATAACTAGTATTATGACTCATTTGAAGAGGAAATTACTATGCCTAAGAAGTCACAACTTGAAATGTATCTTGAAGAACAAAAAATTGATAGGAAGGTTAAGTTAGACATATTACATTTTTGGAAAGGAAATCAATACAGGTATCCTGAAGTGGCAGCTATTGCTAGAGATGTTTTATGCATTCCCATTTCCACAGTTGCTTCAGAAAGTGCATTTAGTAACAGTGGTAGAATTTTGGATCAATATAGAAGTGCTTTAAAACCTGACATCGTTGAAGCATTAGTTTGCAGTAAGGATTGGTTATATGGAAATAATGGTAAATGCTCCAACTTTTGACATTAACTTCTTTTATGACTTCATGTAAAAACTTAAAAGTAATATGTTTTTTGTAGTTATGATTGATCCGGAACTGGAGGGTATAACTGAGGACATCATGAACTTGGGTATTACAGAAATTGTCAGCGAGGATGCCAAATGTTCAGATAACAGAGTTGCCTAGTGGATTTTTATTGCATTTTTTTAAAATGAACTACTGTTTGGACACTTGCTAGTTGTTGCTTGACTTTATTATTTTTAAACTGCTGCTGCATGGTTGTAAATATGGGATTTTGCCTTTTTGGTGCTGTTAAGTAACTATTCCGTATTCTCCTAAATTTAGCTCTGAAGGGCTAGTATTTCACTAGTTGCCGGGCCGTTGTTGTAAGCCTGTAACCCTGTTGCAGTTTTGCTGTCTGGATGTCTGCTTAAAAACTGAATTTTATGTTTAATTATTTATTGTTGTTGCTACTTGCAATTTGGTTGTTTCAATTTTATGTTTTCTGAATTCTGATTAAGTGAGGCTGCTGCCTCCTAGCTGCTGGGTGGATGGATGTTGGCCGTTGATGTTGCTGACTTGCAATGTTGCTGTTAAATGTTAATGTATCCGATGAAGGCTAAACTACTTAGTCTACTTGCAATGAATTAATGTTTTATTATTTTTGATGAATTAATGTGAAGGCTAAACTGCTAAAGGGTATAACTATGAAAGCTCAAGCAATGATGAAAAACCTTCTAAACAGAAAGTGATAGCTGTTGACCCGTCGTGTACTCGTGTGTTGGTTAATACTATTGCAACCAGGTGGTATTTGTGTTAGCTAAATGCCTAAATTCATGAGCAGATACTTTATTAATTCATTGATACTACATTAAGTCATTAAGTTTAAAGCAAATTGCCGCCTTTAATGGTAATAGTTATAAAAATCGAATATGTTCGAGATTAAATACTGGCTAAATGTGTTGGAGACTTTGAGGGTTTACCTGAGCTAATGATTAATGAAATAAAGCAATCTAGTTATACAATTATGCAATCTAGGGCTTCACATTATTTGGAAATTTATCATTTGTATTTGTTTATTAGTTTTTAGTTTTTAGCTTTTAGTGTTTATTGTTTAACCATTTTTTATTTTGCTCTTAATTCAAGTTGAATACAGGTTCAACAATCAAGAATTCAAGATGAAGTATTGAAGTGTTTGTTGTTTGCACTTGGCGTGTGTTTGCTGTTTGCACTTGGCCCTAAAATAAGAATAAAGAAGTATAATTTGAGTTCGTTTGTAAAGTATTTAATTTTTATTTTACTATTTTGTAGATTGTAGATTTGTAGTTCACTAATTTGTAATAAATGATTATAATTTGTAATTAAATTTTAGCTGTTTGACGTTATTATTTTGATATTTATTGTTAAATTAATGTTTTGCTGCTAATCAACAGACTTTTTTAGTTAAATTATTATTTCACTAATTCAATTTAACTCTGTTTTTTAACAAATTTTTAATATTTTCATGTATTTAAAATTTTTCGTGTCGGATCATGTTGACCCGGACCCAATCTAGGTCGGGTTCAGGTCTACAGAAATGACCCGAACTCAATTCCGGGTTGTGTCAGTTACTGCCGGGTCAAATTCGGGTCTGACCCGAACACGACCCGCGGACACGAATTGTGACAGCCCTATTCCCAGTTGAGATTATCATAAGCTTTGGTAATATCCATCTTAAAGATGATATTACCACCAGCCACCTTCTTATCCAAATCATTAACTAATTCTTGAGCAAGCAAGACATTGTCAAAAATGGATCTGCCTTTCACAAAACCAGATTGTTCCAAAGATATAATGTTGGGAAGAATTAAGGCAAGTCTACTCATTAAAATTTTAGCAATAAGTTTATTAAAAATAGAACATAAGCTAATAGGCCGAAAATCATTCCAGTAGTTAATGTTATGAGACTTAGGAATTAAAGCAATAGAAGTGGCAGTAAAATATTTAGGGATAGGGACTCCCCTAAAAAACTCCACAACTGCAATAACAAGATCCTTTTTAATGATATCCCAAAACTTTTGAAAAAATTTATTAGTAAAACCATCAGGGCCAGCCACAAAATCAGTGTTCATAATTTTTAAAATACTCCAAATTTCCTCCTCGGTAGGAAGACTAGTAAGCATCATATTGTCATCCACCGAAACAAGGGACGGGACAAAAGAAAAATCCATATTAAAATTCGGATTGAAATTGGAATTAAAAGCTTGCGAGAAATATTCAATACCTGAAGAATTAATCATATCAGGGTCCTCAATAATACTCTAGTTAGTAGAAGTAATCTTGTGGATGTGCCTTTTAATCTTATTATGATTATCAATGCTATGAAAATAAGCAGTGTTACGATCTCCTTCAACAAGAAATTTAGACGAAGCCTTTTGTCTCCAATAGGCATCTTCCTTTTCCTGCAACTTAAAAAGATTAATCTTGGCTTCATTAAGAGAAGCCAAATTATCAAAAGAAGTATTAGACAAGTAAGACATCTCAATAATTTCAACATCTTCTTCAGCCTTCAGGATATTAGCAAATAAGTTTTTAAAAATGCATTTATTCCACCAACTAAGTTTTTGTTTCAGTAGTTTAAGTTTAAACCAGAGTCTAGTCATGTCATACACATTATCAGAACGAAAAAGAGGAGCATCCCAATTATCTTTCACAGTTTGCATGAACTTATCATCAAGAAGCCACATGTTTTGAAATCTAAAAGGTTTAAAATTGTTGTCATTATTCTTACTAACGCTTAACAGGAAGGGAGAATGATCATATAAAGTACGACTAAGGTGAGTATTGTGAGTATTGGGATAAGCAATGATCCAAAAATTGTTGAAAAGAATGTGATCTTTGCCACATGATGTCTTTATTCCAAGTAAAGCTATTACCAGAAAAGCCAATGTCATGTAAGTTACAATTCCTTATCATATCATTAAAATCCTCTATAGCATTAAAATTAGGAGCTTTACCTCCCACACGTTCAGCAGCATTAGTAATACAATTAAAATCACCACCCACAAATCAAGGAGCATTCACATTAGTAGAAAAATCAACTAGTTGATACCAAAGGATATTTCTCCCAATTCTAGAGCAAGAAGCATAAACAAAAAAGTCAAAACAAGAAACTAGATTTAGAGTAATATTAGTATGAATAACTTGAGGGTTATCCATAATGACATGTAATGAAATGGACCGCTTCCAAAAAAGTTAGATTTTATTAGTACAGTTTCCAAAACAAAAGTCAAAACCCAAGTTTGTTGCAACCCATCACCCCAAGCTTAAGATTTTGATGATGATAAATAATAATTGACTTGAGATTCATTGAATATTACTTGTTATTGTCCGTGAGTACTAACATTTCAGAAAGATCAAAAGCTACTCAGGACAACAGGAAGACTCAAGGATGGATAGATTAGGAGTATGAGGCTGCAATGTATTTTGTTCTTTATTTTATTTTTTATTTTCTTGAGTCTGGCCACAAAATACATAAAAGTCTGAGCAACCATGCACACACACAAGGGAAGAGTGTTTTAAATGAAAATTTTATATTCTTCTTTCTCTGTAGATCGTACTATACTAAATTAAGTCGTACCGTACGATCAGAGCTTTGTAGGACGATTCTGTGAATAGATCGTACCATACGAATATATTCGTACTGTACGATATGTTCAAAGCTAAAACCCTAACAGCCGTCTTAACTTAAGTAAGATGTTTTTCGCCGCTCGTACTGTACGAACAAGTTCATACTGTACGACTTTCTTTAATTACTTACTTAATTTAACCCGTGATTAGTGCAAGAGATCCGGGCTTAATTATAATTTGAACATCGTACTATACGAGCCCATTCGTACAATACGATGAACAGAGACGAATTATAATCGTCCCGGATGATCAGTTGTTTTTTGTCTCATCGTACTGTACGATGTACATCGTACCATACGATGAACAGAGATGATGTTTGATCATCCCGGCTATCATCTGGTACAAACTGGGTTGTCATGGATCGTACCGTACGATTTAGTATCGTAATGTACAAACATTTTTGAACTGTTCGTACCACTTCGTACCAGGATGAAGTCTATTTATAAAGATCATATTGTACGATTGTATAATCGTACTGTACAATAGTAACAGCTACTTTGAGATTTCAGGGATTTTGGAGCCCGTTTTATGGGTGAAAACTTGTCATATTTTGATGTGTGAATCAAGAGAGGTGAACGTGGTTAGAGAGGGATTCCAAGGGAGAAAGCTCTAGAGAAGTTCTTTAGGGTTGAGAGAGGAAGGAGAAGGTGAGCGTTGTGAGGGAGAAGAGGTGTGAGGGAGATCACACGGTTGCTCCGAACTTGCTGCATCTTGCTCCTCCTGTGGCCCTAGAAGAATTTGAGGGAGGATCTCCAAGGGAAAGGCTCATCTACATCTGTGATCTCGAGATACTCTGCCTTCTCCAGGAGGGAGATAAACGAGAAGGTTCTCTGCCGTCGCTAGGAGGGCGAAAACAGAGTTTGGCACTCCGCCACGCTGGGTTGGTGAAAGGGAGGTTTGTAAAGGCTTCTCTGCCTTGTCGAGGGGGGCAAAAGGCGAACTATAGTTGGTAGTGAAAATCTCGGAGCGAAGGATTCCGAGGAGTGGACGTAGGTCCTATTTTGATCAAACCATTATAAAAATCTTGGTGTGTTTTTTCCTTACTACTTTTTCATTACTACGTGCCTTTTTAATTTCAAAATATTTGCCTTGGAAAATTTGAAGAAAAAAAAAGGTTGTTTAATTTTTCATATTAAAATTCTAAAAACAACGAAAAGAATTAGAACTCCTGCTTAGGTTTTAATTATTGTCAAAAAGTTTTCATAATTCACCCCCCTCTTGTCCATCTAGTAATTTCAATTGGTATCAGAGCGGGTTTCAAAAATAGTGTTTTAGAAAACCTTGAAAAAATTGATCATGGCATATTTTAGAAATCGTAACATTGCGGAAGGCTATTGTATCACACGACCACCTTTATTTGAAAATATTTCTTTTAATTTTTTGGAAAATTTGCATGTCAACATTTTTACAATCAATTGATTATCGAATGTGGCATATGATTCAAACTGGCTATTCTTTACCTTCACGTATGATAGATGGAGTCAAAATTAATATTCCTTTTACTGAATGTAGAAGAATAGAACTAGTCAATGCACAACTAAATGCTAAATGTTTGAATTGTTTTTTGTGTGCATTAAATTCTGACGATTGCATGAAAATCTCTACATGTACTACTAGGAAAGAAATTTGGGATAGATTATGCATTTCATATGAAGATACTAGTGAAATCAAACAATCTAAATTGAATATTCTAATGCGTCATTATGAACTTTTCAGCATGAAGCCATATGAGACTATCTTAGACATGTTTACTAGATTTAATCAAATTGTGATGTCATTGCATGATTTAGGTAGAGAACTTTCAAACATTGAAAATATTAGTAAAATTCTACGTTCTTTACTTGATAAATTTGATGAAAAGTCATGGCAATTTGTGAATCAAAAGATTTGAATGCTTATTCTATAGATAATCTAATTGGCTCACTCATTGCCTACGAGCAAAGTGTGAGACAAAGATTTTTGGATGCAGGTAACGAGAAGACTATTGTGCTAAAAGTCAAACACACAGATGAATATGGCTTAGTAGATGATGAAAGCAAGGAGATATTATTGATAACAAATAAATTTGAAAGTCTATTGAAGCACAAGCATGAACATCAACAAAAACAGAGTAAAGGTAAAAATTATAAAAATGTTTTCTTCTGACATAATTTGCTTTGGGTGTAGGAAACCCGGACATTTGAAGCGTGAATGCCCCAACTTAAAAACTCTTCCTACAAAGGTCTCCTGGGCAGACATAGTTTTTGAATCATCAGATCAGGAGTAAGATGATGAGGTATAGGTATGTTAAGGTTTGTTTGTGTGTTTTGTTTGTGTTTTATATGTTTTTTTTATCTGTTTTGTATGTTTAACTTTTTTTTAATTGTATATTTTTGTTCCGTTATTATGTTGTTATTTTATATTTTATTTTATCTCTTCTTTTGATAATGTCAAAGGGGGAGAAAGTATTATCGTTTATTGCATTTTATTTTAATTTTTGCTGTTATTTAGTTTTTTTTTTTTTTTTAAAAGAAAGCTTTCCCCTAATTTTAATGTAATTCTTTTAGTGAGGGGGAGTTTAGGAGAATTTTTTTAATTTGCAAAGTCAAACAATATTATTTGACATCATCAAAAAGGGGGAGATTATTGCAACTCGGGCTTCCGAGTTTATGATTTTGATGATAACAAATAATATTTATTAATCTTTTATTTCTCTTGATATTTGTGGTGCATATTTCTTTCTATGTTGACTAATATTTCAGGTACATCATGCACCGTTCTTTGAAGATTCAAGACTCAAGATTGTGTAGAATTGGTCGTATTAAATGAGTCTGTAATTTTCATTTATTGAGTGAAGTCTTGTAATGTTGTATGTTAGTTTGTTGATCATGCACACACATAGAGGGAGCAAAAAATGATTATAAATATTTTAACTTTTCTGTTAATCGTACTATACAAATTTATTTCGTAATGTACGATCTAGTGTAACAGAAATAAATTAAAATATTTTATTTTTCTTGGAAAAATTATTTTTGAATATAACTAATCGTACTGTACGATCACCATATAGTACTGTACGATCTGTTATAATTAGAAAGCCCGCCGTCCATTAAATTAGGCAAAAATTTGAATTTGAAAAGTTGTATAATCTTACTGTAAGATCAAAATCGTACTGTATGATGTTTAAAATATTGCCAAGTTAATCTTGAGATTATGCAATCAAAACGGCTGAAATTTGTCATTTGGATCGTACTGTACGAACTGGATCGTACTTTACTAACTGGATTGTACAATACTAATAGGTCAATTTCTGCACATCATACTGGACGATCTTGCGATCGTACGGTACGATATTTGACGGCTGAATTGATTATTTTTAGGGTTTTTTAGCCCTCTATTTAAGCACTCTCATAAGACTTTGTAAGAGTCTTTTAGCAGCCATTGTGGCTTCATTTTTCTAAAGAAAACTTGAAGAGAGGACTTGAAAGGGAGAGAGGAAAGGGTGGAGTTTGAGAGAGGGAGAAGAACCTTGGAGGGGGTTCAAGGGAGGGTGAAGGAGAGTTCACACGGTTGCTCCGACGAGCTTGCACCTCAGTACCATCGGATTCATGGTTCATCTTGAAGGAAGTTTTGGGAAGAAGAAGATCTCGTTGGTGTCAAAGGACCCGGCACCTCCGCCGCACTAGGGAAGGTGGAAGTGATTGTGTAAGGGCTTCTCCACCTAGCTGTGGGGGCTAAAGGAGAATCACTCAAGGTTTAGTGTAATACTCGGAGGGTGCCTCCGGGGAGTGGACGTAAGTCATTGTTTGACCGAACCACTATAAATTGGTGTGTTCTTTCCTTTTTTTTCTGCACTTTATTTCCGCACTTATTTTTATTGTGATTAATTGCGTGGATGAAATTAATTATCTATCTTTTTATTGTGAATGAAATTCGCTTCCGCATAAAGTCATAAAAAGATATTTCTTTTCATTAAAGAAGTTTTTAATCATCCAATTCACCCCCCTCTTGGCGCATCTAGTAATTTCAATTAGTATCAAAGCCTACTTTCAAAAATAGTATTTTAGAAAATCTTGAAAGAAAACGATCATGTCAAACTTTGATAATCGTAACACTGCGGAGGGTTATTCATAACCCGTCAACCACTTTTGATAACATTCCGTTTGATTTCTGGAAAATTAGAATGTCTACATTTTTGCAATCTATAGATTACCGCATGTGGATGTTAGTGAATTATGGATATGTTGCACCTGTTAAAACTATGAATGGAGTGAAAACTCCATTACCTTTCAATGAATAGAGCAATGAGGATAGGGAATTTGCCCAACTGAATGCTAAGTGCTTAAATTATTTTTTCTGTGCATTAAAGTATGAGGACTATATGAGAGTGTCTACCTGTGTTTCTGGTAAGGAGATTTGGGATAGACTGTGTATTACATACGAAGGAACAAACGAAGTAAAACAGTCTAGGCTTAATATTTTATTGCACAATTATGAACTCTTCCGCATGAAACCTAGCGAAACAATATCTGACATGTACTGTAGGTTCACCCAAATCGTGACATCCTTGCATGCATTAGGTAGAGAGATTTCAAATTCTGAGAAATTAAATAAAATTCTTAGATGCTTACCTAGTTCCTATGATGCAAAGATAACTGCTATCACTGAATCTAAAGACCTTAATGTGTATTCTATTAATAATATCCTTGGGTCACTCATTGCATACGAGCAAGGAGTGAGCCAAAGGCAAAGTGATGCAGGTGAAAAAAAAAGGAGTGAACAGTGGCATTAAAAGCAAGCAACTTAGAAAGTGAAAGCTCTACAGAGGAGGAAGAGGATGAGATCGCACTGATGACCCGACAGTTCAAAAATTTCCTGAAGAGAAAATAGAAGCATCATCAGAACAGCTGGAATAAAGGTAAGAGCTCAAGGTCCAATAAGGTTTCATCTGATACAATTTGTTTTGAGTGCAGGAAGCCAGGTCACCTTCAAGCCGATTGCCCCAATCTGAAGAGCCAACCAGCTAAGGAGAAAGGTGATGACAAAGCCAAATACAAGAAAGGAAAGACGAAGACACAAAAAGCTTTTTGGGCTGACTCTGCCTCAGAATCATCAGAGGAAGAAGCAGAGGAGGAGGTAACAAATCTGTGTCTTATGGCTAATAATAACCTTGATCAATCGGATCAAGATGAGGTATGTCAACTTTCATATGAAGAGTTATTATTTATTTATGAAAATATCCATGACTCGTATAGAAAGTTGAAAAAGATGCATGCCAAGCTTAATATTAAATTTAGTTCTTTACAAACCGAGCATACTAAGTTGTTTAAGGAAAATTCTGATTTAGATCGTGATTATATGCTACTTCTTGATGAGTATGATGCATTAAATAAGAAGCATATTGAGCTAACTGAAACTTATGAAACCTTGAAAATCACTCATATTGAACTAGAAGAAGCTTTTCATAGATTAGATAAACTTGCATTAGAAGTAGATCACAATGAGCATTTGTTAAAAATAGAAGTTCATGGATTGACATATCAAAACAACACGTTTAGTGAAAGAATCAAAGAACTAGAAAATGAAATTGCATCACTCACAGGCCAACCTAGAAAACCACCAACACAGCATGCATCACATAACTTTAGGAAGATGCACCACCACCCACATAGATTAGTAAACCCATTTTCTGGTGTTAGGTGCTTCTCTTGTGGCATGCTAGGTCACATAGCCCGCACATGCACAATTCACCGTAGGACACACTTAGTATGGAGACCTAAACTGCATCTATCACAGCATAGCATGCATACATCTCATTCATGCAAGCATAAGGAGGAACCCAAACTCACTTGGGTTCCCAAATCTAATCTTTGAATGAAATTGTAGGGATGCTCTCACAAAAGTCCTAGTGAGAGCATGTGGTACCTGGATAGTGGCTGCTCGCGACACATGACTGGAGATATGAAGAAGTTCATCCTATTGGAGACCAAAACTGGAGGCAAAGTAACATTGGGAGACAACATTACCAGAAAGGTGATAGGCTCAGGTATTGTTGGTAATGCTAAAAATTTTTTAATTGAAAATATCTTACTAGTTGATGGTTTGAAGCATAATTTACTTAGCATTAGTCAACTGTGTGACAAAGGTTTTGATATTAAATTTCTATCTGATAAATGCTTGATTACTTTATTTGATAAACTAGTTTTAGAAGGAAAATGAATGAACAATGTTTATATGTTAAACCTTGATTGCATTGATAGCTCAAATTCATTTTGTTTGAAAACAATAGTTGATGACTCGAGGCTATGTCATAGGAGACTATGCCATGCTAGTATGAAAACTCTTAGAAACATCACTCAGAAAAACCTAGTTAGAGGCGTACCTAAGTTAGATTTCACAAAGGATCATTTATGTGATGCTTGTCAACTAGGAAAATAAGTCAAAATATCATTTCACTCAATTAGAGATGTGATCACCGCTAGGCCACTAGAAATCCTACACATGGACTTATTTGGACCAGTTAGTACAACCAGCCTAGGTGGGAAAAATTATGATTTTATGATTGTAGATGACTTCACTAGATTTACTTGGGTAAGATTCTTAGCACATAAGGCATTGTATGGATTGAAACAAGCACCTAGAGCATGGTATGAAAGACTTAGCTCATTTTTATTGGATAGAGGATTTAAAAAGGGTAGTGTAGATACTACACTCTTTTTATAAAAGGTCAAAGAAGAAATTCTCATTGTTCAGATATATGAGGATGACATTCTATTTGGATCTTCAGATAAAATGTTATGTGATGAATTCTCAAAAATAATGAGTAATGAGTTTGAAATGAGCATGATGGGAGAACTTAATTACTTTCTTGGCTTTAGCATAAAACAAATGGATAATGGAACTTTTCTTAGCCAATCAAAGTATATTAAGGATATCTTAAAGAAATATGAAATGGATAGTGCTAAACCCATGAACACTCCAATGAGCTCAACAATTCAATTAGACAAAGATCCTAGTGGTAAATCAGTAGATCAGAAGAAATATAGAGGAATGATTGGGTCCCTTCTTTACCTGACTGCAAGTAGACCGGACATAATATTTAGTGTGTGTCTTTGTGCCCATTTTCAAGCTGATTCTAAAGAGTCTCACTTAACTGCTGTCAAGAGAATTCTTAGATATCTACTAGGCACCCCAAACTTAGGAATTTGGTATTCCAGATATAGCACTTCCTTTGAAATCCTAGGGTACTCAGATTCTAACTTTGCAGGATGTATGATAGATAGAAAAAGCACCTCTGGTACCTGCCAATTCATAGGACAATCATTAGTTTCATGGTCCAGTAGGAAGCAAAACTCAATAGCACTTTCCACATTCGAGGCAGAATATATTACAGTAGGAAGTTATGTTGCACAAGTACTATGGCTAAAACAATAAATTCTTGATCTTGGCCTACCTGTAGGAACCATTTCAATCATGTGTGACAACACAAGCGCAATTTGCATCTCTAAGAACTCAATTCAGCACTCTCGAACAAAACACATAGATATTAGACACCATTTTATTAGAGATCACGTTGCTAAGGGAGATATAGAATTGCATCACATCGCTACAGGAGATCAATTAGCTGACATATTCACAAAACCTCTAACTTTTCACACCTTTAGCACCTTGAGGACTAGATTAGGTGTCATAGATATAACTGCATAAAAAAACAAAAAAAAAATTAAATAGGGCTGCTCCTGATCATCACACTCACTACACATAAAGCACCAACCTTGACTTTGTACTATCGTACTGTACGATACACATATCGTACTATACGGTATACTGTAATCTGCACAGAATACACCAACTGGTAAGTTTCGTCTCTGTTGATCGTACTATACGACCTACATCGTACTGTACGATAAATTATTGGTCATCGTACGGTACGATATCTCCTCTTCATACTGTACGCGCCACGTCAGCGATCGGATTATGATGAATTTAAGCGGTCTGGTACGTTATTATTACGTATCGTACTGTACGATATACATCCATCATACGGCACGATCCACCTCAGCCAATGGATAAGAACGAAATAAAGGCGGTCGGTACGATATTAATGCAAGTCGTACTGTACGATACACCTGTTCGTACAATACGATATGTTTGGTCAAAAGTCGTACTGAATTCCTTGGGACGATCGATATTCCTCTGATCGTACTGTACGATATACATCGTACTGTACGTTTTGACCTCCTTTTCCCGGTACGAACCGTCAGAGCAATTATTACAAGATCGTACTGTACGATTTACTACCGTACTATACGATATGGGGAAAATTCTATAAATTGCCTGGCTAGGCAGCTGTTTTCACTCACACTTTCCTCACTTCCTCACATTTCACACCTTCCTCACTTCACTCTACAAGATGTCTAGCTCCAGCAAGAGAGGCCGTTTGGCAACTGTCAGTTCATCCTCCTTAAGTCGTCACAGCGCTCGGTTCTTGAGTGCTGAAAATGAGGAAGCCTACCATAAATATAAGGCCTGCAAAATTACTCCTTCCAAAATGCTCAATCAGGCTGCACTGAATTTCGAGGTACTAATCCTCTTTGCTTCCACCACCTTTCAGTTCCTCCTCACCCTGGCCTTTCCCTACAACTCCAAACTTTTAGTAGAATTTCTAGCGAATCTCATCTACACTGTCGACAACACCACTTTTCACTCCTTTGTTTGCCGTACCAACGTAGAAATCACCAGAGCCAACATCGCCCAATATATTGGGCTATCCATTGAAGGTCCTAGGGTCCGTTCCTTCCTCACAAATGACTTTGATTGGAGCGATGTTAATCGAGTCCTTAAAAATGCCGCTTTCTATTAACATCAACCTCTCGTTTCTTCCCTAAATAGAAATGCACGCATAATTCAACATGTCCTTAGAACTTCAATAATCCCCAAAGCTGGTGACTAGATTAATATGACCTCTATTTTATCTGTCGCTACCTATCTCATCATGTCCAACACCAAATTCGACGAGGTCGATCTAATTGTTGACTACATTTGCCATATGACCTTCGTTCGTCTCCCTACCACACGCCGAAAATAAAATATAGCTCTTGGCCATCTTATAGGATATATTCTCCAAAATAAATATCAATTGACCTATCCTAGTGAACCCGACAATCTTCCTATTTTTTATACGGATGTCACTTTCTGTATTCTTTTTCATTGGGGACACGAGCCAGACGAACCTATTTTTGATGACGAAGAAGGAGAAGATGCCTTAGCCGCTGCTCCAGCACGTCCACGATGACATGCACCACCTCGAGCACCTGTACTAGCATAAGATGATTTGGTCGCATGCTTCGACCAACTTCAGACTCGTCTCGACACTCATATTCAGGAACAACATCAGCAACACGAGACAGATAGACAATGGTTTTGAGAGCGCTTTACTACTATTGATCAGCGCTTTGACACTCTTTTTCAGTACTTCCAACCAAATCCACCTCCACCACCACCTGATCAGGATCCTCCTCTTTAGATTGTATTTGTGTTGTAATTTCTTTTCGTGTTTGCTCCTCTTTTTGTGTTGTTAAGAGGGAGAGAAGGTTGTTGTATCTTCTTTTATGGTTAAATGTAAGTTTTTTATTTCGCACTGCATTTTCTTTGTTTTTGTATCTTTATTTTTCTCATGTTTAAATCCAAAAAAATGCTTTAACACTTGCTTATAACAACTATTATTTGACATCATCAAAAAGGGGAGATTGTTGCAACCCATGACCCCAAGCTTAAGATTTTGATGATGACAAATAATAATTGACTTGGGATTCATTGAATATTATTTGCTATTATTCGTGAGTACTAACATTTCAGGAAGATCAAAAGCTACTAAGGACGACATGAAGACTCAAGGATAGGTAGATTAGGAGTATGAGTCTGCAAAGTATTTTGTTCTTTATTTTATTTTTTATTTTCTTGAGTCTGGCCACAAAATGCATAAAAGTTTGAGCAACCATGCACACACACAGGGGGAGAGTGTTTTAAATGGAAATTTTAGATTTTTCTTTCTCTGTAGATCGTACTGTACGAAATTAAGTCGTACCGTACGATCAGAGCTTTGTAGGATGATTCTGTGAATAGATCATACCGTACGAATATATTCGTACTGTACGATATGTTCGAAGCCAAAACCCTAATAGCCGTCTCAACTTAAGTAAGATGTTTTCCGCCGCTCGTACTGTACGAACAAGTTTGTACTGTACGATGTTCTTTAATTACTTACTTAATTTAACCCGTGATTAGTGCAAGAGATCCGGGCTTAATTATAATTTAAACATCGTACTGTATGAACCCATTCGTACAATACGATGAACAGAGACAAATTATAATCGTCCTGGATATCATCCCGACGATCAGTTGTCTTTTGTCTCATCATACTATACGATGTACATCGTACCATACGATGAACAGAGACGATGTTTGATCGTCCCGACTATCGTCTTGTATGAACTGTGTTGTCATGGATCGTACCATATGATTTAGTATAGTACTGTACAAACATTTTTGAACTGTTCGTACCACTTCGTACCAGGATGAAGTCTATTTATAAAAATCGTACTATACTATTGTATGACCGTACTGTACGATAGTAACGACTACTTTGAGATTTCAGGGATTTTGGAGCCCGTTTTATGGGTAAAACCTTGTCATATTTTGATGTGTGAATCAAGAGAGGTGAACGTGGTTAGAGAGGGATTCCAAGGGAGAAAGCTCTAGAGAAGTTCTTTAGGGTTGAGAGAGGAAGGAGAAGGTGAGCGTTGTGAGGGAGAAGAGGTGTGAGGGAGATCACACGGTTGCTCCGAACTTGCTGCATCTTGCTCCTCCTATGGCCCTAGAATAATTTGAGGGAGGATCTCCAAGGGAAAGGCTCATCTACATCCGTGACCTCGAGGTACTCTGCCTTCTCCAGGAGGGAGATAAACGAGAAGGTTCTCTGCCGTCTCCAAGAGGGCGAAAATAAAGTTTTGCACTCCGCCACGCCGGTTTGGTGGAAGGGAGGTTTGTAAAGGCTTCTCCGCCTTGCCGAGGGAGGCAAAAGGAGAACTATAGTTGGTAGTGAAAATCTCGGAGCGGAGGACTCCGGGGAGTGGACGTAGATCATATTTTGACCAAACCACTATAAAAATCTTGGTGTGTTTTTTCCTTACTACTTTTTCATTACTGCGTGCCTTTTTAATTTCAAAATCTTTGCCTTGGAAAATTTGAAAAAAAAAAAAAGGTTGTTTAATTTTTCATATTAAAATTCTAAAAACAATGAAAAGATTCAGAACTTCTACTTAGGTTTTAATTATTGTCAAAACGTTTTCACAATTCACCCCACCTTTTATCCATCTAGTAATTTCAAAGTTAATTCTAACAGTCTTCAACTTAATAGCATTAATTAAAGGGTCAATCAAAACAAGTAAATGGATATCATGGATCCTACAAAGATTCTTCACTCTATCCTTGGATAGAGAGCCACCCACACCCCTAATATTCCATAAAATAGCTTTAACCATTAAAGGATTGATTAGTAGCTCTAATAACCCTAGGGGTGTTATTCACATTGATTTTCTTATTTTTACCTTTCTTTTTGGAGTAAGAGGAATTCCCTTCCTCTAAATTCTTTTCCTTCCCATTGGGGGATGTTAATGAATTAGTCGAATCTTTAATCTCTTCCATGGGAATCCAAATTTCAATAAATCCCACTTTTCAACATTCTCTTCCTTTTCACTCTTCTTATGTTTAACTAGATTGCTCTCATTATCACTTGCCTCTTTTGCGTCATTAGCTTGATTAGTATCTCCAACGTTCCCCAACATTTTTAGTTTAGAAATATCAATGTTGTCCGACCCCTTAATCGATATTCCCAAAGAATTATTAGCATCCTCCACTTCATCTCCCTCATCCACCTCATTAGCATTCCCAACCATATGATCCTCTCCCTTATTATCATCATGATTATCCTTCTTTCTATCTTCTTCACTCCTAAAGGAAGAGGCTAAAGAGTCAGTATCAATATCATCTCCACAATGTTTAGGTTCCTCTAAATTAATCACAGGATTTTTATCCTTAGAAATATAAAGTTCAAAATGCAAGCCCTATTCATTCGTATCTATTCCATCCATAGGTTTAGAATTCTTAATATTTTTTTTAATTGGGGGTGAACAACAAAACAATTAGATACCGCATGCCCATGGATTTTACAATGTAAAAAAAAATCAGGAACATTTTCAAACTCCACTTTTTGTAAATACCCAGGTTTTTCAGACCCAACCCAAACCTCCTTAGGGTGTTTCTTAGTAATGTCTAGCTCAACCAGTATTCTAGCCACAGACGGCCTTGACCGAGAAGCTGTAGCTTGATCAGTTTGGAGAGGTCGGCCAAAGATAGAACCTAACGCATGAAGAACATAATTATTAAAAAAATGTAACCGCAAGTTAGGAAATGAAAGCCATATCGGAACTATAGGGGAATCCTCTTTGACATCAAAAATGGGGTCCATTTTAATAACATCATTTCACAGTTCAAAATATAATACGATCTTCTAGCAAAAATCCTATTATAGTCTAGGTCGTTAGATAATTGAATAGAAACATGCCTAGCATCTAACAATCCTATAGAAATATTTCCATAAAGTTTGAGTTTACCAAAAAAATTCTTGATAGCGTCTAAGTTAGGTCTCTGGACCGTAAATTTTCAACCAAGAGTAAAGTAAAAGGGAGAAGCCAGTTTAAGAATATCATCATCAGACTTTAAGATGGCAGGATAACCTTTAACAGTCGACTTAGTAAAAGAGAAGGTCGGGTTTTTGTTTGGGTTAGATCCCGCTAAAACATCGTGAAACAATCGGGAAGAGGAAGCAGATTTTCCATTTTCCAGCAAACCATTAGTCGATGCATGCAACCCAACGGGTGGAGCACCCCATGCATCAACAAAGGCGGAAGGTGGACTCATCTCCATACGGAGAGGAGAACAACCTAAAGCCGCCGGCAATCAAAAATAGGATAAATGAAATCCAAAACAGCAGAGAATAAAATAAAAAAGAGTAAAACACTTAGTAGATCTCACGGAGAACAGGGAAAGCAAGAATCGCCGCGCGGTCGCCAGGAGCGGAGCTAGGGTTTTCTAGAAGAATGATCTGCAAAGGGTTGCAACATAATACCAATAGGTTAAGGGATGGATGGATATGATTTTGTCATTTGTATGATTAACAACGATTAAGATTGTTTAAGGGAAGATGAATAGTTTTTTGTTAGATGATGGATTAATATATCATAATGATAATTAATACAATATCTTTGATATGAATAAAATAATATTTATTAATCAATAATGATATATCATCAAAAAACTATCTTGATTGGGCACAAATCTCAAAGAAAAAATCAAGTTAGAAACTTCAAAAATTAAATCAGAAATCATTTGAACTTCGATTTTAGAAAACTTAAAGTCAAACTAAACGTCTTAAAAATATGAACCCAACGACACCAAAGTCAAACTAAACTTAAAGAGATTTCTGTGGCCACTAAGTTCCTCCTCGACCACCTCCCAACCACTGACTAACACCAAACTTCAGCCCGTCGTATCACTTCTACCCAACGCTGTCGTTGGATGTCTACCTGATGACGGACATCAACCCGCCATCGAACATCTATCTGATGCTGGATTTCTGCCCGTCGTTGGATTTCTACCTGACGCTAGACTTCTGCTCATCACCGAATTTCTACCAGATGTTGGACTTTTGTCAGTCACCGGATTTCTACCAGATACTAGACTTTAGCCCATCGCAAGACTTTTGCCCGTCACTTGACTTTCGTCAGACTTCTACCAAATGCCGGACTTCTGACCGACACTAGATTTCTACCCAACACCGAACTTTCAATCATCGTAGGACTTCCACCCATTGTCTGACTTCTACTCATCATTGGACTTTTGTCAGATTTCTACCTTATGTAAGACTTCCACCTGTCCCCAAACTTTTGTCAATCGCCAGACTTTTGTCGGACTTCTACTCGACCCATTGCCATATTTCTACTCGATGCCAGACTTCCACCCGTCGTCAAACTTCTGACCTTTATAGGAATTCTACCCGATGTCAAACTTTTGCTCGTCGTCGGATTTCTACCCAACGTAATACTTTCGCCCGTCACCAGAATTTTGTCAAACTTCTACCCGACGCCGGCACTACAGGAAAAATGGCTATTACCGGCGGTTCCAGGCGGCGGTTCATTGGCCGCCGGTGTCACCGGCGGTTAAACCGCTGTTTCTTAACGACAGTTTTTCGGTGTTTTTTATATGTTAAACCGCCGGTATTAACGGCGGTCCAGAAACCGCCGGCAAACCGCCGGATTATAAATAAAACCGGCGGTTTCGCGGCGGCTTTTACCGCCGTTGATAAGTAATTTTGTACCGGCGGTTTGGACCGCCGGAAAACCGCCGGTTAGTGCCCTAAAACGACCAGGCCCGCGACTCACATCTCATTCTTTCTCCTTCTTTCTCTCTCGTTTCACTCGCCTCCGCTCACCTCTGCTCGTGCGGCCGCGACCGACGAAGGTTCTCCGACCGCCATCGACGAAACTTCTCCGACCGCTGACCCAGATCCGACCGGCACTCCGACGTCCGACCTCGTTGACCCAGTCCGACCCCAAACCGCCGGCCGACTTCAAGTTTTCAACCCTAGTTTAAGGTATATTTTATGTTATTTTTTCTATTTCTTTTTCTCACTAGACATAAGCATGTGTTAGAGTTATTTTGGATGATTTAGATAGTAAATATTGTTATAATTTTGGTAGATCTAAATTGTTTAGATTTGTTTCCCACTAGACATAAGCATGTGTTAGGTTTGATACTAACTTTAGAATGAATTCAACATAAATCTAAGTTTAGGGTGAAGAGAATGATGAAAATGAGAACGAACAAGGAAATGGTACAATGTAAAGTCCAAAAATTGTGGTGGTCGGCGGCGGTGGGTGGCAACCACCGTCGTATCCTTAATGTTGAATTTCTAAGTTGTGTTTCTAGTTTATTTTTAATAAATTTTGTTATTATTTGTAATAGAAAAATAGTATTTAGAAAATCTATCATTAAAATGAATTGATACTTGTCCTACACCTAATAAAATCAAGTAAAAAAATCAAATATGTTTTTAATCTATTGTATTATAGTGATGGTGACATAATAAAGCCTTTGATACTTTGACAAAATTAAAGGTGTGTTGTGGTTTTATTCTAATTATTATTATTATTTTTGGAGAGGATTTAATGAATAAAAGTATGCTTGCGTTATTTTTGCAAGTAGCAAATAGTATAAATGTACGTATGAAATTTTCTTTTTTTGTTTAAATGATGATAGGCACATATCTCAAGGTAGTTAACCAACTTGTTTTGATTAGTCTAAGTGAATCAAGCTTGTGTGGTATTAGTAGAATTAATGTACACCAAGTCATTCAAATTTGAATGGAGGTGAGGAAGAGTGTGAAGGTTCATCACTAAGGTATCCTTCCTCCTATCAGGATAAATTCCAATAACTGGCACTCATCAATCACAACAAACAACATTCAAAGATCACAATTTTGCCATTATAAGTTCTAGATTACCAAATTTGAAAATAAAAGTGTAGGAATACCCTTTTGTTGTTTGCATAAGTGATCAAAAGCATGATAGGTTCAATTGGTACATATACTCTTTTAATTACCCTCTTTTATAGAGAGATTAGATTGTTATAAGTTACAAGTGACCTCATTTGGTATTAGCCATTTTAGGAGGCATAGTGGGCTTATATATACATAATGTATTTTCATAACTAATTAATATCACTGCACTGGATTAGTGTGGATCTATATAGGATGTTAGAAGTGAAATCCACAATAAAACATTTCATATTTCATATTTTACTTTTTCCAAGCCCCTCTTATATCTCCACTTGTATAAATGTCCCTTTGTCTCTTATACCTCCACTTCCACTTATATCTCCACTTAATCATTTCAATGCACATAGTGAACATTGCATATATACACAAGCCCTTATTCCTCCACTTGTAGGCACATGAAATATTAACCACTAGGGTGTTACCGATGGTTTAGTCTTATCAAGTTTAAATTGACATCCATAATTCAAGTTTACCTTCAACTCCATTCTCTAGTCTTATCAACTAGAAGAATAGCATCAACAAAAAGCATACAGATTGTTATATTCTAATAAATGTTTTCATAACTATGTAGGGTGACGTTTGCTTCAACGTCCAAATGACTATCCAAGAAGAGAGATATTGGATGTATAACAGATTGTTGCCGGGTCGAAAAGGATTGACAGTTAAATTTATAGAGGGAGTTGAAACTTTCATTCAAGTTGCATCTCAACTGCCTTCCTTTCAGTTTGATAAAATGTTTAGATGTCCATGTTCGAAGCATAAAAATCTAGCATTCCTCAAGCCCGATGATGTGAAGCTTGATTTATATCGTAGGGGATTTCTTCCAAACTATTGGATTTGGACATCACATGGCGAGTACGAGCCACATAGAGATGCTTATGCCGGTTCATCTACAGCTTATGAAACATTTGATGAAGATCAAATGAGTAGACCCTATGAAGACCTTATTTTTGATGTAGCAGGTCATAATTTAAGGTCAAATGTGGAAGAGCCACCAAATACAGAGACACAAAAATTCGTTGAGTTATTACATTCAACTCAAAAGCCAATTTGGGAAGGTTGCAGTGCACATTCGGAATTATCCATTGCAGTGAGGATGCTAAGTATTAAAACTGAGTATAATATTCCCCGTGAGTGTTTTAATGACGTTATTGGTCTTATGAAGGAAACTAATCCAGCTGGCAATTTAATTTCCTCAGACTTGTACCGAACAAAGAAATTAGTATCCAAGCTGGGTCTCACTGCTACAAAGATTGATTGTTGTATCAATGGATGTATGTTATACTATAAGGATGATGCAGCAGAAGTTGTTTGTCGCACCTGCAATGCTCCTCGGTTTAAGCAAAACGCGGGAAAACAACGTCGTGCAAAGAAAGATGTGCCATATTCCCGTTTGTTTTATTTACCAATCATTCCAAGACTTCAGCGGCTCTATGCATCAATGAGTTCAGCAGGCCATATGAGATGTCATAAGGAGAAAATAGCAAAAAGTGATGTTCTTTCTCATCCATCAGATGCTGAAGCGTGGAAACATTTTGATCGAGTGCATCCTTCATTTGCTGCTGAACCCCGCAACATAAGATTGGGATTATGTACTGATGGTTTTACTCCCTATAGTCAAACAGCTACACCGTATTCTTGTTGGCCAGTTATATTAACACCATACAACCTTCCACCAGAGATGTGTATGACTACTCCGTTCATGTTCTTAACTCTGATTATACCTAGACCACATAATCCGAAAGCAAGGATTGATATCTTTTTGCAACCATTAATTGATGACCTCAAATTATTATGGGAAGAATGAGTGCTCACATATGACATATCAACAAAACAAAATTTTCTCCTTCGAGCTGCTTTACTGTGGACTATCGTTGATTTTCCAGCTTATGGTATGTTGTCTGGTTGGAGCACAGCAGGGAAATTAGCATGTCCTTACTGCATGGAGAACAGTAAAGCTTTCACATTAAAATATGGAGGGAAAAATACTTGGTTTGATTGTCATCGTATGTTTCTAAGTGCTAATCATCAATTCCGAAGAAATAAGGAATCATTTGTTAAAAACAAAATTGAGCGATCACCTCCTCCACCCAGATTAAGTGGTGATGATATACTACAGAGACTTTCCGACATTCCAACAATTATTGATTATCCAATGCTATCCGAATCTAAATTTTCGGGTTATGGTGTTCACCATAATTGGATAAAAAAAAGTATTTTCTGGACATTACCTTATTGGAGAACTAATTTGATAAGACATAACTTGGATGTTATGCACATTGAGAAGAACTTCCTGGATAATATTTTTAATACAATTATGGACGTTAAAGGCAAGAGTAAAGATAATGTCAAAGCAAGGATGGACATTAAAAAGTTTTGTCGGTGAAAAAATCTGGAGTTAGTAACAACAACTGACGGTAAACTAATGAAGCCCAAAGCTCCTTACTCTTTCACGTTAGAGCAAAAAAGAATGATATGTCAGTGGTTTAAAGGTTTAAAGATGCCTGATGGCTATGGATCAAATATAAGCCGATGTGTTGACTTGAAATCTGCAAGATTATTTGGACTCAAAAGTCATGATTGTCACATAATTATGGAGGTTCTTCTTCCGATCATAGTCTGTATGTTACCCGATTACATATCAAATCCGTTGATTGAGCTTAGCATTTTCTTCAAAGATTTATGTTCATCTAAACTAAGTGAAAATGCTTTACAGAGGTACGAGGATAACATACCAATCATCCTATGCAAGTTAGAGAAGATAATTCCCCCGGGTTTTTTTGATTCTATGGAACATCTTCCAGTCCATCTACCTTACGAAGCTAGAGTTGGTGAACCTGTACAATATCGTTGGATGTATCCTTTCGAAAGGTAAATGTGTTAAGATTTTTATTAATCCTTCAATATTTTTGAATCAGTAGAGATAACATATTTTGATTAATTTTATGATGATTGTAATTGATTAATAGATATCTGAACAAGTTGAAGAAATATGTTAAGAATAAAGCACGACCAGAAGGATCGATATGTGAAGCATACTTGTCTCAAGAAACAACTCACTTTTGCTCCTACTATTTCGAGCCACATGTAAGGAGTACAAGAACAAAAATTGGTCGTAACATGGACTTCAATGTAGAAGAACAATCACATGCTACACTATCAGTATTTAGAAGGCAAGGAAAGCCTAGTGGCAAATGTGTTGAAAGATATCTCAACGATTTAGAAATAAATACAGCGAATTTGTATGTACTACTGAACTGTGAAGAAGTTGAGCCAATCTTAGAGTAAGTTCTAACATAATTTTTTCAAACTGATTAGTAAAGTTTATTTAATAATACTGAAGTATTATTTATCACCAAGTATTTCGTAAGCAATTTGCCTTTGACAGATTCAAGGGATATTGAGAAAGCTGTTGCAAATGAATTTCCAACTTGGTTCAGATCATATGTGAGCACATTTTTTTTATAAATTTAAATATTATTTATTATCAAAAATACTAAAATTTATCATGTTTTTAGGTACAAAACCCTGATAACAAATGTTTCGATAAAGGTTTGCAAGCATTAGCCTGGGGTCCAATACGAAAAGTTAAAACTTGGTCAATATATATAGTGAATGGGTTCAAATTTCATACCCAATCGTGGAGTGAAGGAAGAAAAACTGAAAATTGTGGAGTATGTGTTAGAGGGAACACTCATGAAGAAGATGAGTGTGATTATTATGGTATTCTGAATGAGGTCCTTGACTTGGAGTACCCAGGCGAAGATGAGAATTTTGTATGCTTATTTAACTGTCAATGGTATGATCCAGTACAGAATAGAGGCACAAGGGTTCATCCTGCATATGGTTTAGTAGATGTTAAACATAGTAGAAGATACGGAAAGTTTGATCCATTTGTGTTAGCAAGTCAAGCTATTCAAGTTTATTTCAGCAAATATCCCAGTGGTCGTAGAGACAAACAAGATTGGCTAGCTGTCATAAAAACAAAAGCACGGGGAATAATTGATCAACAATACATTGTAGCAACTGCACATCAAGAGGATGAGATGTCAAGTTATATGCCTGTTGAAATTGAGGAGATGACAACTACAACCTCTACTATTAAAATGGAGTTAGAAGATGTCAATAGTTCAACTAGTTCAGACGAAGAAGAGAAGGAGGATGAAAGTGAAGATACCCTTGAGAGTGATGAAAATAGTTTTGATGATTCTGATTAGTTTTTGTAATTTAGAATTGTAGAATTTAAATGTTTTGTATTATTTTTACTGCTTAGAAATGATATTGTATTTTGCCACATTGTCTTTTATTAACTGCTTTTCAATGGTTTAATTATTATTTTTTTTTAATATTGCAGATGGCTTCAGGCGACGATCCTCCTCGTAAATCATTTGCCTCAAAGTTCCGCCAGAAGAAGATTACGACTAGCAGACCCACACAGACTGAGGTAGGTGAGGGGCCTTCAGTTCCACCAGATCTACCTACACCACCACCGCCACCACCTGCCAGGAGCCAGCAGCCTTCACCAGAGCAGGGTCAGGGATAGTTAGATCCACCTCTTGTTGTACCTCCATACTTCCCTGGCCACTTCCCTCCCAGCTCGACGAGTCCTCGCTTCCCCTCTCCAGATCAGACATATGCTTCTCCATTCTATCCATATTACCCCCCACCATCATCACAGGCTGCTGGTCCATCCATTGGTCCTCACCCTCCTTACCATTACCCATATTACTACCCCTATCCGGTGCAGCATGAACAGGGTGGACCATCACGATCACCAGAGGTTGGCGCTAGCGATCCTGCAGCAACAACAGATAAGCGTCAATACATCGAGCCTGACGGCGATAAGTAAGTTCAATTTAAGTTATTAAGTTGTTTTTATTTTGATATATTACATGTTATTGATAAATAAAGTCACTTGCAGCTTCAATCCTTCAAGGCCACCTATACATATGATCCGGGATATAATAAAGAATAAGTATGATGCTCCTTACTTATCCTGGAAGAAGATCCCAAAGCTAGTTAGAGATATGTGGTTTGGAGAATTTTAGGTATGTTTTTTTTTTGTATGATTTCAAATATATGATTTAATTTGTACTAATCTTTTTGATATTGTCTAAATTTTTACAGAAAGAATTTAGGTGGTTGCCTGAGTACAGCACGAGGATCAGATCAAATTTTGAGAGGAGAGGAGCGACCCATCTCAGAGACATGTTCACGGATATTAGAAAGTCCGGGCAGCGGCCTAATTGGATTGGAGAGGGCGTTTGGACAGATTTGAGTAGTGCTTGGGCTACCCCGGAGTTTATAAAAATGAGAGAGCAGAATAAACAGAACAGAGCCTCTGACTGCGGCGGTTTAGGAAGCTCTCCTCATACTGGTGGATCTGTACCTCATACAGAATATAGGCGGCGACTGTTAAGTGTTTTGAATTGGTTTATTACATATATTTATGTTAGTATAACTAAGCATCAAATTTTCAGAAAGAGCACCTGGGTCGGGAGCCAACACCATTGGAGTTGCATACAAGAACTCATCAACATCAAGCTGACCATCAGTGGGTTGATGAGAAGTCTAGGAAGGCTCATGTGAGTAAAATTTATTGGAGTTTTAGAATAAAAATTTATTTTAATAAAATTAATTGTTACTCACAGGATGATTTCGTACGAGTTAGAGAAAGTCGGCAGTCCACTGGCGAGGGATCATCTTCTGGATCGGCCCATATTTCTGAGTATCAGACATGGTCAGAAGTTGTTGGTGGAAGACAGAGGGGGAGGGTATATGGCATGGGTTCACATGCTTTTGCTATTGAGGGTAGTTCATACACCTCTGCATTTCATGATCCAAGTGGAGCTGAAAAATCTGTAAGCGAGAGGGTTGCAGCGCTTACTAGAGAGATTGAAGAGATGAAAAGGGTTCAATCTAGAGAGATTGAAGAAATGAGAAAGGTTCAGAATGAAATACAAGCAGAGTTGCAATCCTACAGAGCTGAAAAACATAGGAAGAAGGACCAACAGGAGCAGCCATCTGCAGACAGTGAGGATACAGATGATGATGATTAGATCTATTTTATGTTTGATGATTGTATTAATTAGAACTTGTGAATTTCAGAACTTGTGATTGTAACATTATCATGAACTTACTTGTGAACTGTGATTGTAATGTTATGATGAGCTTGTGATTGTATTTATAATTTATGGTTGTGATGAATCTAGCGGCGTGTTGCCCAATATATATTGCTCTTTCTGCAGGTTTAGACTTTAGGGTGAACCTCCCTCAAATAGAGGGGATGCTGTCAATTTTTTTTTGCAAGTGCTACAGGTTTCCAGCGGCTACCCGGCGGTTTGGCCGCCGGAAGCTACGATACCGGACGGCCAATAGCCAGCCACCGGTAATGGCATTAAACCGTCGGTTTATTACCGGCGATTACCGACGGCCACCGGCGGTTTAGACCGTCGAAAATACCGACGGTTAGACCGCCGGCTTTCACCGGTTAATTAACCGGCGGTTTACCAACGAAGGTCGGCGGTTTTAAAAAGATACGACGGCTAACTAAACCGCCGGCAAACCGTCGGTAAACCGACCGCCGGTAGGCCGTCGGTCAAATAGTCGGCGGCGTCACAGCCGAAAAACCGCCGGCATAAAATCCGGTTTAAACCGGCGGTCGGAACCGTTGGAAAACCGCCGGCTTCATAAACCGCCGGTACAAAACCGCCGGTGTTAGTTTCCTACGCGATTTTTTTCGGCGGCACAAAACTCGCCGTAAAGCCGCTAGTAGTTAAAAAAACCGCCGGTGAATATAGGCTAACCGCCGGATTTCGACGTTTTTCCTATAGTGCGGACCTCCACCCATTATCAGATTTTTACCCGACGCCGGACTTCCACCCTTCATTGATCTTTTGTCGGACTTCTATCTAATGTCAAATGTCTGCCTATCGCCGAATTTCTATATGTCGTCGGACTTCCACCCATCACCGGACTTTCGTTGGACTTTTACTAGATGATGAACATCTACCCATCGTCAAACTTATGTCCATCGCTAGACTTCCACCCATCGCTGGACTTCTGTCCATCGCCAGACATCCACCAATCTCTGGATTTCTATCATCGTTGGACTTTTATCTGACGTCGGACTCCTATCCATTATTTCACTCCTGCTTGATGCTAGACTTTCGCCCATTGTTGAACTTCTAAATTTCGTTTGCAAGCCGACTAAGGTCCTTCTGACCTCCTTCACCAGACAACACTTTTTTTTACGATTACCACCTGCTGACTACGGTCCTTCCAAACTCCATCACCAGATAACGATTATTATGGCCGCTATTGCTCGCCAACTACGACATCCCTTCCGACATCCGTTGCCATACAATGGTCTTTCTGACCATTATCGTCAGCCGACTATAGTCCTTCCGACCTTCATAGCCAGATTGCGGTCCTTACGACCTCCGTCACCATACAACGGTCTTTTATAAACACTATCACCCGGCAACTACGATCCATCAAGCCCACTATCATCAGATTATGGTCTTTCCAACCTCCGTCCGTCGTCTACTATGGTTCTACCAACCAAATAGATGTATCAATAGTGATTCTTTCAAGTCCTATCATGTAACACACTCTAAATGAAGTATATTTATTATATCAAGCCAAGACCTTTCCCAATGAAGTGCCTTATTTATAATATACTACAAATAATAGTTGATTCATTCAAATTTGCCCAGGTCCCGTGGTTTTTTCCCTTTTCAGAAATTTTCAAGTAAAAATCTTGGTGTCTACTACAGATTCTCTTTCATATGTTTATGTGTTAGATCTTCGTACAACGCTAAGACGTTAAACTTTATATTTCTCTACCACCACAAATATTCTAGGTTGCAACAAATATAATTAAACTAATTGAAATAAAAGGTTAGGATTTAATTTAATTAATTAAAATGAAAAACTAGGACTTGATGCATAAGAAAATTCAAGCAGCTTTTATAATATTAGTAAAATTAATCATACATTTAAATGTTAGGATTCGATATTCATCATAAATTTAAAGGCTAAAATTCAATATGAGAATAATTAAAAATTAGTTTTATAATAGTATACATATGATGAATATTAATTAATGAATTATATTATTAATTGCTAGAGTATGTATTAATTAAGAAATAATAAAAGTAAATATATTAATTAATCCTAATTAAATATTAAAATAAATATAATTAAATGCACCAATTTACTATTACTTAAATATAATTAATGTAAATAAACTAAAAAACATCATGCATTTAAATGAATAAATGAAGTTAATAAATAAAATAAAATATTGAGATTCATCTTTGATAAATTAAATGGAAGGCTAGGATTGCATTTGAGAAGAATCCCAAGCCACACTTATATAGTAGTATATATAAAGTTTATTGACAAAGGTTATTATAGTAAAACAATGAGTTAGAAAATGCATAGGCCCCTCTATTACTTAGTAAAATGCACGTGCACATGGTGCACAAGAATAACTTTTAAAAAAAAAACAAAATAAATCCAATATAAAATTAATTTATGACATGATATATGATTAATATTTAAGTATTTATAAATATTACATTAAATATTTATATATTTATCAACGATTTATACATAATGAATAGGTGTATAAACTTACATTATTATTTACAAACAGTAGTTTGAAGTGTGTCCGAGAAAAAATAAGAGTGAGTTATAGCAACGTACATTTAATGCACGTGTAAGAGTTCCTAATTGATTGATCATTTTGAGATCAATATAATATCCATTAGAAGAGTAAAGTAGTATTTAAAAAATAAAAAGTAATGAAATTGACATATATTATGAATAATATAAAAAATGAAACCAATAAAATAATAAGAAATAATATAACAAAATAATAGGATAAAATTTGAAAAAAAAGATGTACTGATAAAATAATGATCTATCATAAATTCAAATATAAAAATTCAACATAAGGAATTATTTGAATTTATGATCGTAAAAGCTAATTGTATTTTCTTATTAAAAATAAATAAAATAATCTTAAAAATAAAAAAGAAAGAAATGAGCAAATGAATCAAATTCAACTCCTACTCTGAGAGAATCAGTGTTTAAATGTGATGTAAAAAAATACTTCATATCCAATTTCTCTAAAAAAATTATAATCTATATACAAAAGAAGAAATAAAGGAATTCATAAATCAAATAAATTATCACAAAATATAGTTGAATATAATTAAACTTAATAACTTAAACAAATAAAAACAACTAAGTAAAGAAATTGAAAGAAAAAAATTAGTCAATCAAACAAATAAATAAAATATTATTAATAAATTAAGCTCGATAAATCAAACAAACAAAAATGACTAAATAAAAAGATTTCATTTCATATATGAAGTAAAATATTATTGTAATTGGGGTGATTTTTTAACAAAAACAATTGAAGACATCTTTTGCTTCCAAAACTTTCCCTAATAAATCAAACAAAATGAAAAAAAAAACAAATAAATATATTTCATTTCATTGATAAAAATATAATTACAATTAAAGAGGAAATGTTTGGAGCACTACAGTCATATCATCTTCCCAACAAAACAAAAACAAGAGAGTTCTTGAAAGATTATGCAGAGTTTCATATAGGATGAGAGTTTGATGAGTTGTGAAAGTTGTAATATATAATATGACAAGGAATATAAAAAGTTATTAAGAGGGAAATATAAATAGAAATAAAAATTGAAGGGAATATGAAGAGGGAAATATGAAGAGGAATATGAAATATAAGGGGTATAAAAAGGGGAATATGAATGGATATTTAATGAATAAAAATTAAGATCATCATAAAATAGAATAAGAAGAGTTTGGGATAGGAAGAGGAGAATACGATTGGGTATTCAATAAATGTGAATGAAGAGTAAAAAGTATTTGGGAATTCAAAGTATATATATTTTATTTATTTACTTAAATAAAAGTAATTACATTTAATTATTTTTAAAATAATTAATTAATCAAAATAAGATAATAAAATCAAAAGCTAGGATCCTATTTTAATAACTAAAATGAAGGGCTAGGATTATTTGTGAAGAAATTCAAGTGGCTTTTATAATAGTAGATATAGATTGTTCATGTTGAATTTTGGGAGATAAAGAATAAGTTATTTTTATAATAAATTTGATAGTAAACTGTGCAAATATTGTAACATAATAATGTTAAATAATTTAAAATTACCATTAGTTTTTATTAAAAGTAATTTGTATAGTTAAATGATAACATGTAAAATAAGCAAATAATAATATTAGTTGCATTAATAAAATAACTTAAATTATATCTATATGTGTCAATAAAGTATATCTATTGACACGTAAAGGGCCTACACGTTTACAATTATTAATGTAAATAATTTACTTTCAATTAAAAACTAATTGCGATATTAAATTATTTAAAATTATTATGTTAATTCATATGTTACATTTGCACAATTTACTATCAAATTTATTATAAAAAATAACTTACTCTTCATCTCTAAAAATTCAACTTTAACAATCTATATCTACTATTATAAAAGCCACTTGAATTTCTTCACCAATAATCCTAGCCTTTCATTTTAGTAATTAAAATAGGATCATAGCCTTTGATTTTATTATCTTATTATAATTAATTATTTATTTTAAAATAATTAAATATAATTACTTTTTATTTAAGCAAATAAAAAAAATAAATATACTTTGAATTCCCTAATACTTTTTAGTCTTCATTCACATTTATTGAATACCCATTCGTATTTTTCTCTTCGTATCTCATACTCTTCTTATTCAATTTTATCATGATCTTAATTATTATTCATTAAATATCCCTTCATATTAATTATTATTCATTGATTACCTGGCTAAATAATCAACATGTTAAACATTAAAAGAGGGCATCACCTAGTTTTCTTTTTAAGGAAGTTTTGCAAATCATGCAATGATGGGCATTTTCTTGTTAAGGAATCATTGACATGGAAGAATTGATGAAAAGAATGTGACAGTGAATTGCGAATTCATAGAAATTGAGGCTACAGGTTTACTATTAGAGTAAATATTAAATTATTAATCAACAGATCTGGCTAAATATTTTATTTATATATTTAATTAATATTTTTATTAACTTCATTTATTCATTTAAATGTATGGTATTTTTCCCTTTTATGAAGATGAATAAAAATTGTAGGGAATATAAAGAGGGAAATATGAAGAGAAATAAGAAATATAAGGATATGAATGTATATTTAATGAATAATTATTAAGATCATGATAAAATTGAATTAGAAGAGTATGAGATACGAGAGGAGAATACGAAGGGGTATTCAATAAATGTGAATGAAGATTAAAAAATATTAGGAAATTCAAAGTATATTTATTTTATTTATTTGTTTAAATAAAAATTAATTTTATTTATATTTTTAAAATAATTAATTAATCATAATAAGATAATAAAATCAAAGGCTATAATTCTATTTTAATAACTAAAATAAAAGGCTAGGATTGTTGGTGAAGAAATTCAAGTGGTTTTTATAATAGTAGATATAGATTGTTAAAGTTAAATTTTGAGAGATGAAGAGTAAGTTATTTTTTATAATAAACTTGATAGTAAAATGTGCAAATGTAACATATGAATTAACATAATAATTTTAAATAATTTAATATTATCGTTAGTTTTTTTATTGAAATTAAATTATTTACATTAATAATTGTAAACGCATAAGCCCCTCTATTACTCTTTTATTAAAAAGTTGATTCTAATAAATGTTATCTTTTTATATATGTTGTAAAGAGATTTCGTTTGAACGAAATCTTTTTACAATCTTTGTAATCTAAGTTATCTATTTTTTATAAAAAAAATGATTAATCTGTGTTTTTTTATATCTATTCTAAGAAGTGATGAGATACTCATCTCTTTACTTAAATAAGATATTAGCCATTATAAAATCATAAGCTTAAAAAAATCTATGATCTTATCATTTTCACTAGTAATAACATTTCATTTATTTGTAATATTTCTCTATTATGGTATTATTGAATAGTTTCACAATCTCAGTGAACAATAAAAGCATAGTGACTAATTGACTATATTTTTACTGTTCACTACTGTGTTTTTACTGTTTATCGAAATAAATCCGAACAGTTTTATGTGTCTGATGTATGCACGTAATAATCTTTTCATATAAGAAGAGAGAAGAGGTTGAGAAATAAGACATCTCTCTTGTCACCAAACTCCTCGAGCAAAAAAAAAAAGCCATATATCTCTGGAAAAAAATCAAGATATTATGACACAAATTAAGTATAATATAAATACAATTTAAGTTATTTTATTTGTCAATAAAAAATGTAACTAAAGATGTGGACAATGAAAAAAATCATGCAGACTTTATTAAAAAAAATGCAATACACTCAACTTGTTTCATTTTCAACATAGAAAACATAATATAAAAAGATGAGAAGCTGATGGAAAAAAAAATAAAAATTTCAGCTGCATACCTGTAGAGCTAACAAGAGTTCCTATCAACTG
Source organism: Dendrobium nobile (assembly GCA_022539455.1). NCBI lineage: Eukaryota > Viridiplantae > Streptophyta > Magnoliopsida > Asparagales > Orchidaceae > Dendrobium > Dendrobium nobile. The sequence goes on from CM039726.1 coordinate 39,297,512, forward strand.
AAAATCAACAACACAGAAATATGACCCGCGGATTCTCTTACAGAGGTAAGTTATCAGAATTTTCTATTATCTTCGAAAATGTTTGAAGGAAAACAGCCAAGTCTGCACCATAAATAATCCGGTGATCTGCTGTTATATTCACCTGCAAAAGAAGAGAGCATATGCAGAAGTTGGTTGTAGATTAGATTCTTGAAAGGAGAAAATTTGTCATATGCACGAAATTTTATCACAAATGGAGTTTTATAAAATAATCAAAAGTTTTTCATTTGGATCTTGAAAGCAAAATGGAACGGAGGACAATATAGTAAAATTAATATGGTCATAACAAACATAGTTAACAACATATTTATTCTCAAGAATTAGACCATTTCAAGATAAAATATAAATAGTATCAAAACCTATTGTAAACATTAACTTAAGCGAGAGTTGAATTTGAGATATTAAGCAACTAACCCATAAAGCAAAACAAATACCTTTAGAAGAAAAATTTGGATTCACTACTTAAGAGTATAGATTAAAGGTTAATAAGCCAACTACTATGTATTAAGTTCTCTATTGATCTACAAAGTTAGCTTTAAATTTGAAAATTTTGTTTTTTTGCTTGTCAATGTCATCCATAAATCTGAAATGTCAATCATAAACAATTGTTAGAGCTCTTAATTATCCAAAAACATATATAATGGGAAGAGAATCATTTCGATCATGAGAAAAATGAATGATTTTAACTCAACTAGCTCCATGTGGGTTGTCATCTTTGCACTCCAGATGAGCAAGCAATTAACTAACGAAATCATCATATTAAATTGAGTCAAATGATATATGCGATAAGAATTTATTGCTTGTAATGAAAAGTAGAATGAAAATAAGTAAGAAATCAATTTATGTTATTGTATAGATGCAAAAATCAGCATACTCGTCATTCGAGCCACTTGAATCACCGAAAATAAATAAGAGGCAAACAAATTAGTGCAAAGTTTAAGGCTCAAGTGATACAAAGTTGTAGGCCAAATTCTAATTAAAATATTAAAAAAATATAAGGATTGACATTCGAAAGTTTTTCATATACAAAAAAGGGATATCCATAGCTTTTAATACCAAAATTAGTATAAAACACTACATTTTTTGAGCCAAAAGAATGACAATTTTCTACACCAAAAATTTTCTTAGGAAATTTATTCAAACTCTTAAATTCCTATTAATGGTCTAATGATCTCATTATTGAGATTAATTCCCAAAATTTAATTCTAATTAGAAGTTAAACTCATACAACTAAATACATGATATTTACATTAAATATCTCTAAGCAAAAATTATATTAATGGGAACTTTATAATGAAAATATTTGTATATTATCACTAATTATTGATATTATCTAAATTACATATTAACATATCAAAGGCAAAAGTTAGACGAAGATAATACATGCATTAAGCTATCTCTAATGAAAGCTACATTAAATCACTAATAAAAATGCACTATCAATCAAATTTTCATAAAAAACAAATCTCAAATCTCCAGATAACTGTTGACCTTATTTTTGATTAACCCTTGGGTCAAAGAAGTTGACTTGGTCAAATTGATCAAGCCATGCCTCAAGACCACCTCTCCTGTGTTCAATGGGTCAAACCAAGCCTGCTGAGTCTAGACCCAGGCCCTGGGTCAACCTGGGTTGACCCAAATTGACCCAAGAAGGAGACTTTTTGCTTGTTCTCTCTCCCTAGACCTCCTCATCCCTTGAGATTTTGGGAGAGAGCTTCCAAGACCTCCCTCTACCTTCTCTAAATATATGGCATGAATATGATTAGATTAAAATTAAAAAGTAAAAATATTTCTTAGAAAGACAAAAAAAAAATTTATGGAAACACAATATAAGAAAAAATTATTGAAATTCTCATCAGAAGAATAAATTAAGACAAAAAAAAAGTTATCTTATTAGAGGAAAAATCTCAATAACCATTGTAATTATTGTGAAGACGTTGTTGTGAATTTGTACATATAAAAGAAGTACATAACTATTGCATTAGTAAGCTAAAATTAAGCAATTAATGAAGACAAAATTCAATATATTTTTAGATTATTTATCCAAAAATTTACCCATAGTGCACATACAAGCATAAGAATGACAATGACAATGAAAATAAAATTGTATATATGCAGAATATATCATGGATCATTCTTATTTTGTTTTTTATCGGTGCATTAGTAAAACCGAGTAAATAGGCTTTAAAGAAAATACATGCATTAAACTGTCTCTAATGAAAGCTACATTAAATCACACATAATTGTTTCAAAAAACTTCAACGCACAGAGTCGTAGGCTTCATTTGGGAGGGACAACTTTCTTACTGCTTTGTTTTTCAGTCGTAACTATATTTTCTGTTTGGCCACTTCTTTTTTTGTTGCTTCAGAAAAAAATTTGTAGTATGAAGTTGCTTTCTATAATAATTTTATAAAGCAGTAAGAAAGCTATCTCAATCGAAGCCATATTTTTCACTTTTTTATAACAACAAAACTATGAATGGACTAATTTATAAGAAAATACAAAAATATATCAGTCAATCAGATGATTTTTGTTGTCTATAAAACTTATAATAATAAATAAATGAAATAAATAGAAATTAGAAGATACAAAAAAATGAGTCCAAATAATATATAAATTATTGACTTAATCTACCTCTCCAGGTGGCTTTACTACTAGGGCTTAAAAATAATTGACTAGTCAAAATCTCATACTAATGATATTTATCACAAACTAAAAGTTACATAATAAAAATTTACTAAAATATGAGATATCACATTTTTATCAATTACATGAGAAAAAAAATATGGCAAACTCAAAATCATTGAAAGCGAAAGTAGAGTAAATGTTACTTACAATGATTATAATATGTTTTATAATATAAGCAACAGAGGAAGAAGCCTCGAAAGCCTTTTCTCTCTTCTCTCTCTCCTCTAGATCTTCTCTTCTCCTTCTCTTTTCTTTCCTTCCTTCACAAGACAGATGAAATGAGGAAGATGCTTGAGTGGTGAGGGATATATATCTCAAATGTATTAAAAATACTTTATAGTGCCTAACGCCATGATACCTAAAATCCCAGCTTTGCTACATTGCATGTTGAATCCAAAATTATTATAGAACAAATGCTCTAATGCCACGGTAGAACTTTCCACTATCATTGTCCTCTCAACATTGTTGTGCTCACAAGAATAATGCCGCAATATTGCATGCAAGTTTTTTCATTTTCAAAATGAATATCAGTTTATGAAAATAAAAGTTATTACATATTCTCCCATGTTGCATGACTCGATTATACTCCTAATATATCCATAATTGTCTTCATGTCTCTCCTTCATCTCTTGGTTGAGTGGTGCAGTTAGGGATCTTCGTGTTCATTGATGGTTTTTGCTTCTATTGTTCCTCAATATAAGCCTATCTTTTGGCCATTGACATCAATACAAGCTAAAACCATGTTTGAGATTATTGGATTTAAATTTGTTCATAGATGATACTCAACTTTACTAATGAGAAATATCTTAAATGAGAACTTGAGAACTTAGGGCGAGTATGAAAAGGACTAAAGAAATTTACCAAAATTTTGAATACTAAGACTTTAACAATGTTATAGTGAATCAATAGCATCAAAAAATATGTTGATAGCACCTTTAGTGAGGTCAACACTACTTTCTCTAAGGATTTTCCTATAATCTAGGTCTTTCTGCCTTACTATAGAGAGCACTCGTAGGACTCCTTTAGGCCGACACCCTGTAGCATGACATAGGAGTGTAAGTGAGCCGAGGCGGCTCGAGCTTGTGCGAGCCGAGTTTATCGAGCCACGAGCTCAAGCTCAAACTCGATCCGAGCTTGAGCTCAAACTCGAGCACGTTTATTAAACGAGCTCGAGTTCGAGCTTAACAAGGCTTGACTTGCGAGCTTGTGAGCCGGCTTGAAATTATTAAATTTAAATATTTTAAAATAATAATAATAATAATCCCGCCTACTAAAATTTCAATTACTGTGTATATTTTAGATTTTTTTATCCCGTGTCATTCTCAAATCTCAAATGCCTCTCTCTCTCTCTCTCTCTCTATCTCTCTTCTCTGTCAGGCTAAGGCTACAAAGTACTAAATAATAAATGCTAACAGCTTAATACACTCATTCTCTCTCTAGCAAAACCAAAAAATAATTACATCCATCTCTCTCTCTCTCTCTCTCTCTCTCTCTCTCTCTCTCTCTCTTCTCTAACAGGCTAAGGCTATAGGCTATTTAAGAATAATTTTTTACAGCCTAATATACTTATTCTCTCTCTCCCTCTCTCTTCCTCCCGCTGCAGTTGTAAAAGACTGCAAATAAATTTTTTTGAGTACCGTGCGTGTTGGAAGGCAAATTGGATCGACGAGAGGCTCGAACTCGTTTATAGTGGAACGAATCGAGCTTAATTTTTGAGCTCGAGCAATTAAGGTATTTGACAGTTGAGCTCGACTAGAACACCCCCTAACTTTAGCTCGACTCAACTCGTTTGCACCCCTAGCATGACACCTATCAACTGATTTGGGCCACTAGGCAAGATTAGATGGCATAAAAGGGTCGACTCGAGCTTATCCAATTAATTCAAATTTGCTCTCCTCGTCAATTCAACATTAATTTCATAAGCATAAGATTAATTTAAACTTATCAAACTGGCTAAAATTTAATTAATCAAGATCTCAATTCGATTATGATGTGCTCTCCGATTAAATCTGATTAAAACAAAATCTGCTTGAATAGTTAAATCCATTTAAAATAAAATCCAGCTTATTTCAATTTAATTAACCATGTTTATCCTTTTCAAATATAGCACTTAATAATATCATTACAATAATATAAAATCCTGCTAAATCAATATAAATCCCGATCAAATGGTTCGAATTCAATGTCTCCCATTGCTTTTTCTACAATCTTCTGCTATAGCCAGCGTTTAATTGTTTTCAAGTCATCGGCTTTTATTGATAGCCGTCCGATTAAAGATTTTGGAGGGGGCAGATAGTCATTAGGCTCCATTCCTCCTGCTGCCTTTCGTTAAAGCGACCCGAGAGCGATGGGAGGGATTTTTTCCCGTTGGTCTTTAGCTGGAAACAAATAAAGGTTTGAGTTTTTTTTTTTCATCTTCTTCCTTTTTAGTCTTTCGTAAGATTTGGGAAGAAGAGAGATTTAGGGGCTGTTTGGCAACAAGTGGGATTTAACTTTAGTGGGATTTAAATAAATCCCATAAATCCGGATTTAGTAAATCCGAAATGGGTTAAATCCTGAAAACTGTTTGGTATGCTAGATGTTAAATCCTGTTAAATCCTGAGAAACTGTTTGATAGCATATTTCAGGATTTAATGGCAGTTGGATTTAAAATGAATGTAGATACTTTTGTAATCAAGTTCATTGCATAAAACATAATACCGACAATTTGATTTCATACAATATTTATGAAAATTTCAAAATAGAGGAAATGACAAACTAATATTAGCAAAAAAGATAGAAGAAGTCATAAGTAAGAGCAATCTCAATTATTTGGTTGACTTCATATAGGCATAATGTTGAAAGAGAATTAATCACGCCGATCGATTTCTTTGACTTGCAATTTGAAATGAAGAAAAAGAATGGGTAAATTATAAAATATAATCTATGGAAGATATAATCACGGCGATCGTCATGCTGCATTTCTGTCTGTGACATGTTAAAGTATAGGCCATGTCCGTGATATCGGCCGATGAAGTTGTGTAGAACAGCACAAGCTATAACTATATCTACTTAAACATTCACCGGAAACTGTTGCATTCGGGTCAAAACTTGAAAACGTTCCTTCCATATCCCAAAAGTTTGCTCAACCACATTGCGTAATTGTGCGTGCCTATGATTAAATAACTCTTGCTCAACATTGTATCGACAAGAAGCACATCCACGGTAATTAGCCAAGTGATATCGATAACCTCGAAAAGGTGCAATCAATTTATTTGTATTAGCATATCCAGAATCAACCAAGTAATATTTACCGCATGGTACTTCAAATGGCTTCATCTTGAATTAATTAACCCTAACCATTGTATAAATATAATTGCACGGCTCAATTATTTTAAATGAAGAACATTTCATATAAATAAATACAGGAAAATAAGAGAGCAAAGTAAATAAAAACACAAATTATCGTTGCTGCAAGAAAATTTATGTTATAATATACAAAAACTGTTTGGCTGGATTTAGCGTAAATCCGACTTAAATCCCGCTGTAAATCCAATACCAAACAACCCCTTAGGGGGTGTTTGGTATAAGATTGGATTCAATTTTAGTAGGATTTACTAAGGGGCTGTTTGGTTGCTTGAAAAAGAAATGCAGTGTAAAGTAAATGCAATGTATTCTGAATACTTTGAGATTGTTTGGTTGTTTGCAAAATAAACGCAGGAGAATTGTTTCCCTTGTTTGGTTAGGTAGAACCAGAGTAAAGTAAAAACGGCTTTTTTATATAATAATTTATTTTAACACCTCTAATTTGAGATTGGCTTAAATTATGATGATTAGGACTTCATTTGGGACGACTTTCTTATTGCTTCTTAAAACAACTTTTCAATTTAAAATTTTTAATTTTTACATTTACACTGAAAAATGGCTTTAAGAAGCAATAAAAAAATCATCCTAAACAAAATTATAGTCTTCATTTGGGAAAACTTTTTTATTGCTTTATAAAACAGCTTCTTACTACATAAAATTTTGTTAAAAAAAATTTTGTACCAAAAATTATTTTAAAAAACAGTAAGAAAGCCGTCGATAACAAAATCTAAACTCTAAAGATAAAAATCTGCCGCAATTGATCTTTCAATGCAGCAAGAAACTAAATAGTTCATTTAAATGAATGTTACATACAGCTTATTTCGTAGCCAAAAAACTGAAGGTAAAATTTAGGAGTTACCCGAAATGTTCACTGGAGTAGACAGGAAGCGTTCTTATTCTCTTCTAAGAACAAGAACTCACATTGCAGCCTCTATTATGGGTGAAATTATTAGGTGCGAACAACGAACACCATCCAAAGTTCAATAAAAATGCGTCACACCACCCTAAACAATCGCCCTAAGTGTATTGCAGTGCTTCCTCTAACATCCCCTCTTTTATGTATTATGTAATAATTATTTAAAGATAATACAATAAGATTACGGTGGCAGGCCTGCACATAGTTTGGCCCTTTGAGCTTTAAGCTGTTCCATCTATGCTTGTGTTTTCACTGCTTCCTCGCTCAAACAGCCCCGATTCTCAATCCGACGCCATTAGCCTCCGATTCTCCTCCTGCTATGTTGAACCCAACTTCCTAGCCGCACGCAACTGAGATCACATCGATCCAGCCCCTATCCAGTCCACGACCTCCGCCTCTATCCGTCAACCGCAAGCCCCGATCGAATACCCTCTCGAACCAACTCCAGCAATCGATCATCCGCCTTTACCTGACCGGAATCCACGACCAGCATCCGTCGCGGCCGCCTGCAGTCGACCCAATTTCCACTGACTCGACAGCCCGTGTCCGACGTTCGCATCTTGCCGGAACAACCGATCTCCATTCGAATCCCTTGATCCGTTGGGCCTCAACCGAGCCCTCCACACCCGTCGCCTGCTACCGAGACCCACTCGATCCGACCTTTGCTCTACCTGAACCAGCCGCACATCCTGCGATAGATCCCGATTGAACTCCCACACTCGGCAGAGCTCCTGCGTTAGATCGCGAAGTCTGAGAAGAACGAAGGAGTCGAAGAAGCCTCTCGTGCAATCTTACACCACCTGCGAAGCAATGAAGACGAACATCAACGACGCGGAGAAAATCTTCGTCGAGCAAATTTGTAACCCGCTCGATATGAGCGGGTTTCTAATTCACGCAAAACAGCATCCCTATTACACGCCTAATGCATCGAATGGGTTACTTTTATTCCGCTCAAAATTAACCAAACAGCCTAATTTAATAAATACATGTATTTATTTTACTTTACCCTCCTAATTTAGGCAGCCAAGATCAAGGTTTTGTCTTTCCCTCTGTATTTCTTTCGGCTTCGTTCCCTCCTGCAGAGTTTTGCGAGTTCTACTTCGTCGCTGTTCGACTTCGCTCCTTCGACGACCTTCCCTTCCTGTTGGAGCGGAAGTTACGACATTTTTTGATCGGAAGCAACAACGGGGCTCGCTTGCTGTGAAGGTAACTTTCTCCCTTTCGCGCTGGCCGAGAATCTGATGGTAGCTTGCTCGCTGTGAAGGTAACTTTCTCCCTTTCGCGCGCTTCTTCGGCCAAATCCCGTAAATCCGACTTCTAGCGGGATTAGGATTTACCGGGATTTACGCCGCAAATCCGGGATTTACGGATTTTGCCGGATTTACCGCGACTTTTTTCGCGTTTGGCTGGATTGACCGTAAATCCTGCTTAAAAATCGAAATAAATCCGATACCAAACACCCCCTTAGAGTTTTTTTTCACTTTTTTGATTCACTCTGGATGTAAGGAAGAGAGAGCGAGAGACGAGAAGGAAAGTTCTCTTGCTTGCGTCTCTATTCCAGTGAACAGGAGAAAGACGAAGGCGAGCGTGTGCGTTCTATACGGTCTAGAGAGCGAGGAAGGGTAGACGGACATCTTGTGTGTGTTTTCTTCTATTCTTGAGTTTCAATCGAGTGGAGGAAAGAGCGGGCTGCCTGAAACAGGAGAGAATCGAGTGAGGGCTGGGGGCTTCTTCCCTTACATTTTCGTTCGATCGTCTTTGTCTGAAGGAAGAAACGAGAGACCGATCGAGAGAAAGGCTTTGAGAGAGATAGAATAGTGAGAGGGTTGCTCCCTTCTGCAGATTTGTTTTTGCATCCGCCAAGAGTGATGCTGACAGAGCAAGGGAAGCGGGAACCTAGGTTGGTTCGGTCGTCCATCCCTAGCTAACAATAAATGAGAGAGCAAGTTTAGAGCATTTTTCTCTCTACCTTCAAGTGCTTTTATTTTGCTGGAATCGCGGTTGCTGTCATATCTTCCTAGAGCGTAAGTATTCCCGCATGAGCTTCACAAATGCTAAACATTGCACGTGCTTTACCAAATGAATTAATTATCCATGAATCTTTTTTTTTCCTTTACAAAATCGATGTATTTTCCTTTTTTCCTTTTTTCCTACTTATTCTCAATGGTAATAAAAAAATGAGAGTAGTATTTAGCATAATTAGGATGTATATTTATTAATCATATACTAATACAAATGAGTAACTTAACGTCGATGCCCATAGATAAGGGAAATGTCTCTTTTGCTAACTGTAAATGTATATATCTGCTTATTTATTTCAAAGCCATCAAACCCATTTGAAAAATGCTGGGTGAAGCAAGGCAACTTTTAAACAATCACGTACTCCTCAAACCTCTATTATTACTTTAAATGCTGCGTGTATTCTGTCTTTTTTACTAATCAAATGGAAATGCTGCATAACACAACTCTCATTACCTACTGTTGAATCATAGTACTTATTTATTATTTATTAGGGATAGAGGCATTACACTGCTGGCTTAACCTTAATATCCAAGAGCCGTGCATTAGTTTTTTGGAATGATAATTTAAAATCCTTCAGTTATATACATATTTGTCTTCTTTTGTAGTGAGCTGAATTGATGAAATAGAACAAGTTCCACTCATTTTGAAATTTATGTTAAAAGTTTAACTCTATCGAATAACATAGTAATTTACTTTATCTTATTTTAATTTTTTTAATGTGATTAACAAAGGATCTTATCTGTTCATACGTGTGAATATACAAAATACTTACCTGTGCATATATATAAATACAGCTAGTACATTTCGTTTTTTGAATTGAGAGTGGTGTTAACGATAGGATAAAATCAATCTCTTTGGCATCTCTAAACTATTTTCTGGTCATTTCATTCCCAACTAATTAAGTAATTCTATATGAATATGAGTATAACTTTTGTAGGTAGCCATCTATCTTGGGGACAACAAGCAATTTTGTTTACAATCAATCAATCATCTTACATGTATGCATTTAATTGCTATTTTTCAATTAAATATAGTTGCAAAATACTCAAATCTAATCTTTACAAAAACTCATAACTTCTTTAGCCATTCAATTTGGTGAATAAATTCCATTTATACTTATACGTTTATAGTTTGAAGAGGAAAATTTTGCTTGTTGTTTATTGAAGAATTCAAGTTTTCATTCTGCCTCTTTCAATTAATAATTGCTTGATTTGTATTTAAACTTGAATCTCATTTATAATTTGACACATGATTTGAATTCTTAGGCTTTATAATAAACTCTTCACTTAATATGTGACATTACAACCAATCTTGATTATACTACATGTTTCATGTATTGATTTTTTGTGGTGTATGTATTAAGTTATGGTAATTAAATTAACTTGTAAATGAGGCTAGGAATTATTTGTCATTTGTTTGACTTCTTTATAGTGCATTTTATAGTGCATTAGCATAGCCATGCATACATGATCATAAATGGCATATTGCTTTTAATGTTTTTTATAAAGATTTTCTAGATAGGAAACATAAAAAACAAAATAGAACTAGAAAATTGGTACCCTTATATTTATGTTTTCATTGCTTGATATTAAGTTGAATATCTAACATCAACCCCATAATACCTTCACACTAAGTAGATTAATGCTTATAAAAGCTAGTGCACACTCAACTCACAAGCTAAGACAACAACGAGTGTATATTATATAACTCACTTCACCTGCAGCCTTGATAGATGATGTTGGGTATAGAAAGAAGCCCTGGGCACTATGCTGCTTTAGTCTATATCATTCTCACTCATTTTACATCTCTTATGAATATACATATAACTTAAGGGTCAACATCCTAGGGTAGATAATGTAGTCATAGGTTTACTATGCATAGAAATGTGCACTCCCCATTTGTTAGCCTAGGACTTTGATGCAACCTAAAATTAGGATTGCAAAGAGCCAAATCTTTCTTTCTTATAACATAAACATAAAAAACAAAAATTACAACTTAAAGACACTTTTCATAGATAAATACTAGACTTGACACACCGACTCAACTACACTTTCAACTTACAAAAGTATTGAGAAGAATGATACAAATGGGGCGAGAACCGTGGATAAAAGGAGGTAGAAGTCCGAGACGAATTTTTAGGAGATAGAGGGTTAGAAGACAATAGCTCGCAAGCTATAAAAACCTTTAGGTTTTGTTCCAAAAATCATTACATATCTCATCTTTCTTTTCATAAAGAAATCAACCACCTTCTATAGAAAAAGAAGGGAAAAGGATATTAAATGCTCACATAAATTTGCCATCCAAATAGCCAATAGAAGCCTTCCAAACCAGCCACAAAACTCTTCCAATTCAGTCCAATTAATATGGAATTAAAGCATCAAACATAGATTTTAACAAATGGGGAAACCGAGCAGCCATAGGAGGGAAAACGAGTAGCTATCAATAAAGACATCAAGTAAATCAAAGGGGAATAGGGGAAAACGAAGAGCCAGGAGGGAAAATCGAAGTCGAACATGGGGAAGACCAAACAACCACATTGGGAAGACCAAACAACAACAAAAAATGAGAAGACAACAGGAATTTTCAGAAAAACAACAGAAATTTTTAGCAAGTAGAAGGGAAATTCAGCAAACATCAAGCAAAATGTTTCACACAAGAAAATATAAAGTAGGTTATCTTGATTGCATCAATTCTCACTAGGTGGAGAAATCTCATCCCCTGATGAGATAGATTTGGAACTTCCATCATGCGTAGACTGAGCCATATCTAACTTCTGTATTAAAGCCTCATACTTTCTTTGAATCATTTCTTTTTCTTTGTTAAATTGGGCTTGAAGTTGACTCTTTCTCTTCTCATATCTTTCAGCGCATAAATTTATTTTTTCTTGAATTTTGTAGAGTTCGTTTTGGATTGGATCGGTAGAGCTCCCTTATGTCGTGATTTATCTAGATGTTGGAATATTCTCTTCTAGATTAGTTGGCTAATTTTCACCAACTACTGAATCTTGATTCAGATCTTCGGCTTGTTGAGTGTTTTGGTTTTTCATTTTTTTTATTTATAGAGAAAAAAGGAAGGCTTGACCAGTTGACCTACAACCTAAGGCTCTGATATCAAAATGAAGCAACATAAAATTAGGATCGTAAAGGGCTTGTTACAACATAGTTTTCAAAACTATGTTTTTATATTATGTGTATTTTGATGATTCCAAAATCTTATTGTGTTGATTACTGTTTCTCCTAACATATATTGGAAATTTTGATTGTGTTATTTGTGTGTACTAATGTTTCAGAAAAATTATACTCCATACTGCTGAAGATTTCAAGACAGATTAGATCAGAATTTATTGTATTTGAAGTTTGTACCTTTCTTATTTTTCTTGAGTCTGAGAGAGTGTGATTGTAATTGGGTAATCGTGCACATATACATTGGGGGAGAGTCAAAATTTGAATTTTAAAAATGAATTGTACTATACGATTATGGGATCGTACGGGACAATTTGACTTGAGTGTTCCTCCAGAGAGCAGTTAATTGAACCATTCCTTATAAATTTTTGATTGAACTGTTCGTACTGTAAAAAGTTACATTCGTACAGACGACGTCCAGAGTACGAAATGACCACATATCAGTTCTTCCCGAACGAACTCAAATTTTTTTTAAATTGATCGTATTGTACGATCCTAGTTTCATACAGATGATGTCTAAAGTATAAAATGAGTGCTTACTAGTTCGTCCACACGAACATGTAAACTTTTTGAACTATTCGTATTGTATGAAATTGGATTCATGCATACGACGTCTAGAGTACAAAATGGACTCGTCCATTTCCATACCAAACAAAGCTTGATTTGGTTAAATTGATCTTACTGTATAAAATTAGTATCGTATAGTACGCCAACCATAGTATGAAATGCATTCATATATAATCGTACCAGACAAATTGGTTCAATTTTGAGCTGATAGTACTTTACGATGGCAGTCTACATACGATTGTCAGAGTACAAAATAAATTCGTACAGGATTATACGAGCATTTTTTGAACTGATCATGCGTATGATGTGCGATCATACTGTACGATCCAAGATAATCAAATTGAAATTTTCAATTTTATGGACGGTTTTTTATATCATTCGTATATAAGAGTTCTTAAAACTAATTGTCCAAGAACTCCTACTATGAATTTCTTTTGAAGTGTGCTTGAAGAGTGTTTGGGAAAGTTTCTTCTGATTGGAGAGAGATTTTTTAAGAGGGAATTGTGAGGGGATTCACAAGGTTGCCCAACAGTGAGCATCTCTTGCTTGTTTTTCAAAGTTCTTCCCTACTTTCTTGAAGACTCTTGGAAGAGGATTTTCAAAGGAGCGCCGAAACTCTACCGACACTAGGAGGGTATGAAAGGATGATGATACTCTGCCTATACCAGGAGGGTGAGAAAGGATGACGGTTCTCTGCCGCACGAGGATTTGGTGGAAGATAGGTTATTGTAAGGGCTTCACTGCCTTCCTATGGTATGGGAGCAAAAGGAGAGTCAATTTGGTATAGTGCAATACCTGAAGAGGGAGTCTTCAGGGAGTAGACATAGGTCTTGTTGGACTGAACCATTATAAATTTTTATGTTTTTATGTCTTTATTTTTTACTGTTTTTATTTTCTGCAAGTTAATGTTGTGGTTGAAAAAATTATTTTTATAAAATCTTATTATGTTTAAAAATTATAAAATCGATTTTCTAAAATTTTTAAGAGATTTTTAAATTATCAATTCACCCCCCTCTTAGTTAGCCTTGGGACAATTGCTTTAGGTCTAATAACCTATTCAAACTTTCGGAGCCAAATCTTCCTTTCTAATAACATAAATATAAAAAACAAAAATTACAACTTAACACTTTTCATAGATAAATACTAGACTTGACACACCAACTCAACAACACATTCAACTTACAAAAGTTTTGAGAAGAATGATACAAATGGGGCGGGAATCTTGGATAGAAGAAGGCGGTAGAAGTCTGAGACAAATTTTCAGGAGATAGAGGGTAGAAGACAATAGCTCGTAAGCTATAAAAACCCTTAGGTTTTGTTACAAAAATCATTACATATATCATCCTTCTTTTCATAAAGAAATCAACCACCTTATATAGAAAAAGAAAAGGGAATTATATTAAATGCTCACATAAATTTGCCACCCAAATAGCCAATAGAAGCCTTCCAAATCAACCATAAAACTATTCCAATTTAGTCCAATTAATTAGGAATTAAAACATCCCACATAGATTTCAATAAATGGGGAAACTGAGTAGCCATATGAGGGAAAACAAGTAGCCATCAATAAAGACAATAAGGAAACCGAAGAGGAATAGGGGAAAACGAAGAGCCAGGAGGGAAAATCGAAGTCCAACATGGGGAAGACCAAACAACCACATTGGGAAGACCAAACAACAGCCGAAAAATGAGAAGACAACATAAATTTTTAGAAAAAAATAATAGGAATTTTCAGTAAATAGAAGGGAAATTCAGCAAACAACAAGGAAAATAATAAGTCACATAAGAAAATTTAAAGTAGGTTATCTTGACTGCATTAGACTAGGTCCCCTAAATCCCTTAATCTATGAGGTCCCATTGGATGAGGTAACCCATGATTGTTAATAAGGGTCATCTGGTTGACACTCAACTAAGTAGGCTAAGGGCAACTACGAACTCGGAATGATGGAACCATTAGATCTTGACCAGATGCGTCATACCCACATGGTAGATTAGTTTCCTCTCTTCACTCATAAGTCTATTTGGACGCTTAACTCATTTGACCTACATAAGTCATCCCTAAGAGCCAAATTAACAATAAGACCATTAATAAGTAATAAACCAAATACTATATACATAAACACATACATATTTAAGAGCGAACATAATAAGATTGGATTTCACCTTACACTTAAAGCAGGTAATTCATATTACATCCAATAACCCTTAACACGAAATGAAACATAAAATTAACATAAATCAACAAGTTAAACATTAAAGGACATATACATGACTAATACCATCTAATCTAAAAATTCAATGAATTCTAATTCAAATATAATGGTGGATTCAAAAAAGATAAAAAAGTGATAAAGAGAATAAAGGATAATAATAGTTAATTAAATATCCAGTAAAATTATGAAGAATCTTAAATAAATTTTTATAAATACATAAAATTATAATGTTGTTGTTGTAATAAATTAAATAAATATTTTAATTAACAACTCATCTCACCTCCAAATTAAATAAACTCTCTAATTGAATTAGGATTTAGAAAATTCATTAAAATCATAAAAATATGAAATAATTTTTTAGAAACCCATAGAATAATAACCAACAATAGCTACATAGAGTAGAGTAATACTAAGTTAAAGATAAAACTTTCTTTATAAGTCAATATAAAAATTTTAAAAAATTAATATTTGAATCAAAATCATCCATGGATGAAAATTAAATATATTTAAAATTGAAAATTAAAAATCCAAACTAATTATATGGTTGACTACCCGCAGGATCTAGCACACACTAGAAGCTGCATATAGAAAAAAAGCCTTAGATTTCTCATGTTATGATGTTTAACTTCTTTTATACATTGTTCATGTATTTAAATATTGTTTTTTTTCTTTGTCTTTTAATACATTATATTTTGTTTCATTTTATTATTTAATTCTAAATTCTAAGCTATTCATTATAAACTAAAATCCCAACATAAAAATAGTAGACACTTGATTACAATTTTTATCTAGAACTGAAAAATTAATTCCTTAGGGAATAAATCAACCGACACTAGAACATTGATCGACACTTCAAACCCTGTGATTTACACACATGAGAACTTCCTGATTTTACAAAAAATATAACTGGTATGTGACAAATACTTGCATGCTTGCTTAAGTTGTCCATGATGTCAATTTAAAATTGTGAACGTCATGATACTTTTCCTTAGGGTTACATTTTAAAAAGTTTTCTCCTAGAAATCTACTTCTTACAACTAATTTTGTTTCATTGTAACAGCTATAGGAAAGCTATTAATTAATTTATTTCTTAAAAAATTACAGTTATAACAATCATAGCAGTTTCTAAATTTTTTTCCCTATAACAGACTCAATTGTTTACAACTTATTACACATTATTTGATATATGTGATTTATAATTCAAGCTGTCACAATTTAATTTATTTAATCATTTGGCTGCTAGATTATGTTAGTTTATTAAACATTATAATGCAGGGCTTTTAATCAAACCTCTGTAAATCTGAGGCCATATTCTATTTTTTTAACTCATTAATTTATCAGCTTTACATTTATATTGTTGCGATCAATATATTTTATCAATGTTTAAAATTGCATAATCGGGTATTGAGGCGTTTTTCGTTTGTGAGGTGAGGCGTAAGCCTCAAAATCAAAAGATTGCGTAAATATAAAATGCTAAATTTTTTATATACTAATGAGTAAATAATATAAAACATAAAAAGGCATAAGATATGAAGTGAAATCAAAATATCCCAATAATAAGACAACATGAAATATAGTTCAACTCAAATTCTATCTTTCCCAAATCACAATATTCTTTTCATTAACATATAATTCCAAAAATAAATAGCAATGATATATCACATAAGAACTCACAAGTCATCAGCACTGTCTTCACTAAGGGAGTCTTCATTTGAATCATCAATGAACTACTCTCTCCCCTTCCATCTCTCCTATAGAGTCCAATATCTCCAATCAGCTCCTTCATCAATATCAATTATCTTCCTCTTGCCTAAATATTTTTGAACAATATCAAAATGAATAATAGTATAATTCAATAATAAAAGTCAAACAAAAATATATTATTTTTATACATTTTTTGATTTGCTCTTGAGTTGTGGTGGATGTAGATGTTTTATGACCATCAAAGAAATCAACATTTAAATTTTCATCTAGTAATTCAGATGGCATCACTTCAACTTCATTATCTACAAATCACTCATCATCAGATACCACATCCTAACAAAGCAAATGATATTCATCATCCATTAATCATTTTTTATCAAGTTCCTGCTTTTAGTCTCCTATTGTACATAATGTACACCAACAAATTAATCCTCAATGTCGATAAACAATTTCTCAGCTTTGTATGTACTTGGTTGTAAGTACTTTAAGTTTATTCACAGTCATATGAAGAACATGCTAAGTTCAAAACTTTCATAGTAAAACGCTGCAATTGTGGAGTCCCAACATCATGCTGAATCCACCACTCAACTAAGATTTACATAAGAGAGTTTAATTAGTGCTCAAAGAGCAACTTTTTAATAAATGTTAAAACATTAAATGAAATTACCTGGAGATTGTTTGACAATTATATCCTTTGCTTGCTGTAATCCAAAAAGTCTTCTTTGTTCCTAAAAGAGACTAATTGCATGTCAGCATTTGATCTTTTAGTTGCATCACTTATCAGTCGATTCATACAATGATACAATCCCAATTTTATTTCAGGGTTTGTAGACTTGTTCTCTGTAGATTTATAATAAGGGTTTAAGTAATAACCTACTGTGTGCAAGTGTAGGTGAAGTTGTAGCTCCCACCTATCATCAATAATATTCTAAATTTTCCTAAATGTTCCGTCTTCGCCTCCTAAGTTGCAGGTAATCATCTCTTTAGCTTCATACATAACATTGTAGATGAAACCCATTACAGGCTTATTCTCTGCATCCACCATCCTTCAAACTTGAACCAAATGTCTCATGATTGTAATGGCATACAAGATACTTTATCAAAATATGTCATTTAAAATAATCTTTCTAACATCTTTTCCCTCAACTTTCTTCACCCAAGCACAACTCAATCACTATGTAGCAGTGAACATAGACTCTAAAGATTGTCTAGCATCCAACATACTCTCTAATGTCAAGTAAGCTATGGCAATTCTTGTTGCTGATGGCCTTAGAGTTTTTTTCTTTAAAAATTTCTTCATAAAAACCAAAATCCAAGAGTGGTTGTAAATGAACTTAGTTATTTTCTTTGCTTTAGTAAGTGCATTCTTGTGTTGAGGCAGCTCCCCAACCTTCTCAAGAATCAGATCTATACAATCTGCAGCACATGGAGTCCAATACATATATTTCCTCTTATCCATAAGTTTTTTCCTTGCAGCCTTGTATGCACTTACAATATCTATAACCACTTATACAACTAATTGTTCTGCAACCTTCTCAACAATGCTATATAATAATCCAAATATGAACTCAACATCTTTGACCTTATTAGATGCTTTAATTGACTTTAAAAATACAGTACCATAAGGATTATTAATGAGGATGTTGATCAAAATTTTATGCTTTATATCAAATCACCCATCTAACATAATTGTTACACCTGTTTGGGCTCAAGCCCTCTTAATTTCTTCAATGCTTTTATCAATGCTATCCAACTCCTGCATAATTCATGTTCTCAAATCATACATGGTTGGAGGTTTGAACCCTCTCCCAAATGCTCCAACTGAACGAATCATGTTGTAATAGGTAGGTGATGTTGCAACATTAATGGAATTACATTTTCATAGAAGAATCTGCCTATATCCTTAGTCCTTACACACTCTTTTTCGTTCCTCCTTTGCATTCTCTGGGGCCATCTTCTGTGTAGTAGGAGGCCTATCCTTTTATGTTTGCACCATATAATGATCCATGGGATCTGTAGCACCCCTAGATGAAATGGGCTTCATCGAAGAAGATGAATTTCTGACGCTATGCTCATTCCCATAGTAGGAGCTAATATCAACTCTGTCCTCAAATTGCTTCTGTGTAAGATGTTTTGACGTGGTAGACTTATTCATGTATGTCTTTATCTCCTCCCTTATAATATCAGACACTTTGGAGCATAGTGTAATATTCTTGTGAGACCCTAAAAGGTGATCCTTCATCCTAGTCACACCACTATTCATAACTTTGTCACAGTAATTGCATTTCATATATACAAATGTTTATCACTGTCTCCTACATCCACCTAAGTGTTATGTTTCCATGCTGGATCTTTTCTATGACTTGATGCAGCTTTATCTTCTGACCTTCATTTATGAGATGAATATAAAATAGAAGATCAAAACATCAAGCCACTATAAAAAAAACCTAATTTATACACATATCTATTGAGCATCTTATAATTTTTATTATGCATGCCTAAACCACATGTACACATAAACATAAGTCTAACAAAAATATATCTAAATATTACATAAAGAAAGTCCTATCATTTTCAATTTCTTACACTATCAATGGCAACCATTCAATCAAATGACATTGAAAATTGCATACAAATTTTTTTTGTATCATAGAAGATCAAGAGATTCTTTGTGCATAACTTACATTCATATTACATGTAGTACACATCTCATACTAAAATTTTCGGCATTAATTTATACACAAATCTATTGAGCATCTTATACTTTTTATTATGCATGCCTAAACCACAAGTCCACATAAACATAAGCCTAACAAAAAGAGATTTAAATATTACATAAATAAAAAAGTCATATGATTTTCATTTTCTTACACTATCAATGGCAACCATTCAATCAAATGACTTTAAAAATTGTATGTATAAAACAAAGCAAGATTGCATAAAATTTATAAGAAAAGTTTTTGCCATAAATGAATGAAAACCAAAGGAAGATGTCGATAAATGCAATAGTATAACAAAAAAAAAAAAAATCACATTTGAGTGCAAAGAAGAAGAGGAAGGAAAGCTATTTCACCTTTGTCAATAAACCCTAAACTCCAAACATGAAGAAAAAGAGCTTAAAGCGGTCGGTCGAAGGAGACTCCAACCCAACTCGCGGTAGAAGAGAACTCCAAGCAATAGGTGAAGAGCAAATCTCGATGGAAGGAAGCCAATGCCGATCGAAAGGAATGAAGAGGGAAAATGATGCTCGAAGAAGAAGGGGGAGGTTTTCAGAAATGACGGAAAACCGACTGCTTTAAGACTTTTGGAAATGATGAACCGAGTAGATAAATATTAGGTTAGGGTTTCTTTTTAGAGGCCGTCTCTTAAACTTGAGGCGAGGCGCGCCTCAGTAAATTTGATGTGTACGCCTCAAGTTTAGGTATCATTGTGTGGGCTTTGAGGCTTAAAAGGTTGAAATTGCACTGAGGCGCGCCTCTTATTGCGTAATTATAAACCATGTATTTTATCTGAATATACTTATTATTTTTAATATTTGTTTATTTTTTAATTAAGATAATTGCATTCCATTACTCATAATTATGTTATATTAACTTTGCATTTAAATATTTGTAGTTGGGTATGTTAAGTAATTTTGCTTTTACATAATAATCAATGAGTAGAATCAAAGAAGTGAAACAATGAACACATCCCATGCCAACAATATAATAAGTCAGCCCAACCAGAAAACACAGTCCAGCTTCAGAGAATTCAATAAAGAAGATATTGAAAAATTAAAACAATTCCGGTATCTCTTGAAAAATCAAATGCATTTTCTTCTCTTGCACTTTCAGATAAGTTTCCTATTTCCATTGGTTGAAGTGCCTTTAGAAATCATTAAAAAGAATTATGAATTATTAATTTAGGAGCCACAGACCACATGACCCACTCACCTACCCACTTTATAAACTATACTCCTTGCCCAAGTGATAAGAAAATCATCACTGCTGATGGTTCTCTTACCACGGTTGCTGGCCAAGGAGATATAACCTTTTCTCCCTCCCTAACCCAAAACAATATACTCAACGTACCAAATTTATCCACAAACCTAATATCATTATAGAAGCTTATCGGTGACCATAATTGTCAAGCTCTATTTAACCCTGCTTATTGCTTATTTCAGGACCAGAGATCGGGGAAGAAGATTGAACTTGCTAAGGGGAGAGCTGGACTGTACTCAAGGTTTAAAATTGCGTAATTAAGCCTCGAGGTGGTTTGAGGCGTAAGCCTCACAGACATAGAATTGCGTAAATGAGAATTTAAGTGTTTTAGCAGGTAAATAATAACAATATTTTATCTTACAATAAAAACATCTAAATGATATATGAAAATAGTTGAAAGTAAGAAAATAGATGCAATAAAATCATATCCCAAAGTACAAAATCACAAAATATTAGTTTAACAAAACTCCCAAAGTACAAAGAACATATAAAATGCAATCATATCCCATCACTAAATGGGTCTTCAAGGGACTTGAAAAATCTAACCCTAAACTAAAAAAAAACCTAAAATTGATTGTGGAGTACTCCTAGAGGGTGGCCGGACACTTCAACTTCGCCGGAGAGAGGCGGCGCTAGCGGGAGAGGCGACGGGAAGGGAAGCCGACGGTGCGGGAACCTCTCTGTTTCACGAACACAGGCTGCGGGAAGGAAAATTTCGGGAACCTGGAAGTCGTGCGGGATTAAGGGAAGAAAAAGGCTTCATTTTAAGTGGGTGGGGCCATGTCTATGAGGCGTACGCCTCTGCCAGAATTGCGCAATTGCGCCTCTGAGGCGCGCCTCTTCCAGGAGAGGAATTGCGTAAGCCTCGAGGAGGTTTTGGGTCAAATTGCGCAGAGGCGCGCCTTTTATTGCGTAATTTTAAACAGAGACTGTACTACTTGGAAGAACTGACCACATCTAAAAAAGGCTACTCTATATTATCCCTAGAGGATAAGAGGTCCCCTATATTGCTTCATCATTATAAATTAGGACATATCTCTTTTGATATCTTTAAAACATATGTATCCAAACTTTTTCAGCAAGTAGAAAATAAACATTTTCATTGTGATACCTCTGAGTTAACCAAACATAAAAGAACTTCTTTTATTGCTTAGCTAGGGTACGTTAGTTTGTATCATTCTTTGATGATTGCACTCGAGTCTTTTGGATCTATCTTCTCAAAAATAAATTTGATATTGCACCATTCTTTCAATTTTTCACACCATGATCCAAAATTAATTTGGAGTAAAAATAAAGAAATTTTGCTCTGATAACATTAAAGACTATTTTAATCAAACCCTATCATCTTATTTCCAAAGTGAATGTCACATCCATGAGTCCTCATGCGTTCACACCCCACAACAAAATGGGGTTGCGAAAAGGAAAAATGGTCACTTTTTAGCCTCCACTCGTGCTTTCCTATTCTACTACAATACACCCAAATCCTATTAGAGAGAAGCCCTCCTAACTGCCACTTATCTTATAAACCGACTACCTTCAACAACCTTAGGACTAAAAACTCCAATGGAGATTTTGTCCTCCTTTTACCCTGAGTTTCGAACCCATAATAATTTTACACTCAAAATCTTTGGGTGCACTGCCTATGTTCACATTCACAACCAAAATAGAGAAAAATTAGATCCAATAACACTCAAATGCATATTTGTTGGATATTCTGCTACCCAAAAAGGGTACAAATGTTATAATCCCCCCACTAAAAAAACATGTCTTTGTTGATGTTACCTTTGATGAAATTTTTTTTATTTTATCAAACCTCTTCTTCAGGGGGAGATTGAAATAGAGGAAGAAGAGGAAAGTGAGCTTACCCCTCTTGACCTTTCTCTAACACCACAAACCTATCCTCATGAAATCAAAAATTTGGAACCTGAAGACAAATCTGTCAGTAGATTTGGGAACGTATATTATAGGCGTACAAGCTCAAACTACGCTCTGAAGCAAATCCAAGAATCTGAGCATCTCCTGAAATTATGGTAAATACAAACTCATCACCTCCCTTGTATCCCATAGCTAATTATATTTCCTTCAATATTTTTTCATCATCACACATAAACTTCCTGGTTACATTAGAAGAAATTCATATTCCAAATAATATTTCTGAGGTCTTATCCAATGAAAATTGGAAAAATGCCATGAGAGATGAAATGCAGGCTATCGAGAAGAATAATATATGGGAAATCATCAAACTTTCGAAAGGAAAAAAACTTGTTGGCTGCAAATGTGTTTTATCTGTAAAATACAAAGCTGGCGGTACACTAGAAAGGTACAAAACAAGACTTGTGGCAAAAGGGTATACTCAAACTTATGACATAGACTACCAATAAACCTTTGCACCTTTAGCCAAGATGAACTCGATCAGGGTCTTACTTTCACTAGCAACTAATTACAACTGGCTTTTAGAACAACTAGATGTAAAAATTGTATTCCTACATGGAGAATTAGAGAAAGAGATATCCATGGAAATACCACCAGGAAGAGATATCCATGGAAATACCACCAGGATTTAAGGAAGAATTTGGAGTTGACAAAGTATGCAGGTTGAGAAATGCCCTATATAGGCTAAAATAATCACCAAGGGTTTGATTTGGAAGATTCTCAAAATCCATGCTTTTTAATGGGTATTGATAGAGTCAAGGGGACCATACACTATTCTTTAAGTACTCTGACTCAGGGGGAGTCACAATACTATTAGTGTATGTGGGTACTATTATCCTAACTAGAAATAATGAAGAGGAGAAAGATAGCCTAAGAAAAAGTCTTACCAAGGAATTTGATGTCAAAGAGCTTAGTAGACTAAAATACTTTCTCGGAATTGAAGTAGCCCACTCCAGTAAAGGAATCTTCATTTCACCATAAAAATACATCAAAGATCTTCTAAAAGAAATATATAAACTAGCTTGTAAACCAGCACCGACACCAGTAGAAGCGAATCTTAAACTAGGGGAAGCTAGAGAAGATCTAAATGTAGATAAAGGGGCCTACTAGAGACTTGTAGGAAAATTAATCTACCTTTCCTATAACAGAGTAGATCGAGTGTTTGCTGTAAGTATGATCAGTCAATTCATGCAAAATCCAAAATAGGTTCATATGCAAGTAATAGACAAAATACTGCACTATTTTAAGGGAAACCCAGGAAAAGGTATACTCTTTAGAAGAGACCATGGAATAACTCTAGAAACATACACTGATGCGGATTATGGCAGATCACCAGTAGATAGAAGATCTACCTCTGGATACTGCACATTTCTTGGAGGGAACTTAATTACATGGAGGAACAATAAACATAATGTGGTGGCAATATCTAGTGCAGAAGCATAATATAAAGCTATGACCTTGGGAATATGTTAGTTACTATGGATCAAGATGATTTTAGAAGACCTAAGGATCAAGTGGAATGATCCCATGAAGCTACATTGTGATAACAAATTAACAATCAACATATCCCACAATCCAGTCCAGCACGATAGGACCAAACATATAGAAGTGGACATACATTTCATTAAAGAAAAATTAGACTGTGTTGTAATATGTATCAACTATGTCTCATCAAAAGATTAACTTGCAGATATCCTTACCAAAGGATTGGACAACTCTGCCTTTCTTAGAATGAATGACAAGCTGGAAATGACATATCCATATTTCTCAGCTTGAGGGCTAGTGTTGAAATTCAGCCGTTCTTGGTGCAAAGGATCCGACGGTCATAGAGAGCAATTCGTGGGAAGCTCTCATGGATCACACCAGAGTTAATTGACTCCTTTCCATAATGAAAGAACTGATTTAGGAAATAGTATATTAGAGATATTATACATTAAATCTGTAATTAGTTATTTCTTTATTGAGATATCTAGCATAGATCTATAAATAGGGAAGAAATTATGTAATAAAGTTCAGCTTTTTTTTTTGACCTCTCGGTTTAATAAATCAAATCGAGTCGAGTCTCGAGCAGCAGCTAGGGCACGGGGAGCGACTTCGTCTGCCGCACGTTCACCCGATTTTTCCCGTTCAAGTCCTTCAGTTTCGTCTTCCGCACATTCGTCCTGTCCTTCGGTACGTCTTGGTCTTGCGGCCGATCCTTCCTGACAGATCTGCGTGCATGTCTCCGGTCGACTAGAAACAACAAGGAGAAGGTGTTTGCGGTCGCCTGGTAGCTTTGATTCTCTTCTTCTTCTTTTTTCCTTCAAGGACCTACGATCGTTCTTCCTCGGCAATGAAGGTCGTAGGATCTAATACCATGTTGAATTCAGAAGATTGAAGAGGAAAAAAAAGCTTAACTTTATTGCATAATTTTTTTCATATTTATAGATATATACAATATATCTCAATAAAGAAACAACTAATTATAAATTTAATGTATAGTATCTCTAATATACTCTTTCCTAAATTAGTTCTGTCATTATGGAGAGGAGACAATTATCTTTGGCGTGATTCATGAAAGCTTCCCATAGATTGCTCTCGTGACCATTGGATCCTTTGCACTAGGAAGTAGGAATGACTGGATTTCAAAACATAAGATCATTTTGTGGACGACGGATCCTTTGCACTAGGGCTGTAAATAAGTCGAGTCGAGTAGTGACCTTATCAAGCTCGGCTCGTTAGATATATGGTCGACTCGAACTCGAGCTTGAGTTGAGCATAAACAAAGCTCACCTCACTGTAAATGAGCTCGAGTTGGCTCGCGAGCCTTAGTGGGCTTTTTAAAATTTAGGTGGGATTTAAAAATATTTAAATTTAATAAATATGTTTAGAATTTATCATTAATTTTTTTAAATATTTAAATTTAATATATAAAATAAAATTATTAAAAAAATATTAATAATTATTCGATCCGGCTCGTGAGCTCACGAGCCGAGCCTCATCAAGCACGTACTCGAGTTTATTTACTAAACGAGCTCGAGTTTGAGATCGAGCTTGACTCGTGAGCTCGATAAGCTCGGATCGCGAGCTCATAAATGAGTCTAGCTCGATTCGCTCGGCTCACTTACACCCCAAATGGAGATTGTCTATGAACAAAAGGTGAAGGCCTTTGTTCATGTACAGACTCACTGGATTGTTGCATATGGGAATATCTTCTTGAGTGCCGTTGAGCTGTAATTCTGCTTTCAAAGCAAAATTAATTATATGGGACATTGACCAAACTGAGTTTTTAACTCTAACTTATCTTGGATGGTTTTATTTAGTCCACCGATATACCTTGTAGATAATTAGTGAGCAGTCTCATTCAGATTGTTGCGAGCACTTAATCTATAGAACTCTTCGGTGTAGTCGCAGTTAGTGCATGTACCCTGAACACAGTGCTGGTACTTAATATAAAGCAGTTGTTCATAATCTGTCGGCAGAAAATGTCCCCGCATCAATTGCTTCATATGATACCAGCTTCGATCACCTCCCTTTCTTTCCTAATGCCTAGATTATATTAGTTGTTGCCACCAAAGCAATTGCCCCTCCTTTTAAGTGACATGCCATGTATTTCACCTGTTTATCTGGTGCAATTTTCATGTATTTAAGAATGTTTCCATAGCTCTCTCCCAGTCCAAGTAATCTTCAATGTGAAGCTTGCCTTCAAAGAACAAAATGTGCAGTTTAACTCGAAATTCACCCGCGGGTCAATGAGCATGGTCGTGCGTTATGTGGTTATAGCTAGGAGAATAATGTTGTATTTGTCATCAGAATCACTAACAATTTGTCTTCCTTGTTCTTCATCATCAAAATAAAAAAAAAAAACCAGGTAAATGCTGCGGATGATGCAGTGAGTCTCGATCTCCACGAGCAACTACTGGGATGTTAATGCCGGGAACAACTTGTTGTCAGTTAGGGTTGTACCCATTACCATTTCGAATCACTTGTAATTCTTGCCGCGATTCTTCTTGGAACCTGAAAAGTTCTATGGATAGTAGTTCATCGATTTTCTTGGCGAGAATACCCTGTGCGATCCATAGGGCGTCTACTCCGATCGTCGTCGCAAGGGTACCATTACTTCCCTCAGCCATAATCACTTCCCTGAATCACAAGCTCTAATACCAACCTAATGTGTACCTGATCGGATACCTACGACCAATGCTTGGTTGGGAGTCCTTGCTTCAGAAGAAAACAAAATGGAAAACAGAGAGGAGCAGTAGAAAATAGAGAGGTAGCAATAATCAGCATAACGAGTTTGTATCGAGTAAATTGATAAAATCTTCCTTTGCTACATTTCATTATATATATACTCTTAATAACTGTCTGTTTTCTATTTTCTGAAATGTTTGTCAGGTACGGTAGTACGGAAAAGGGAATAGAGTAGGAAAAAAAGGGTGCTAGCAACACTATAACAGTATTAGGATAATAAAGAAAATAGAAATATAACATATATATGTAATATGATCCTTGGCTTATGCTGTACCACAACCAGTGCTCCGCATCAATTTTGAGTCGTTTTTCTATCATTTATGTTATACATTGGTATGTATCTTCATACAAACTCAATTTATTTGGTACTTATGTTATACACTCATGTAAATAAACATTTTGGGCCAAATCTGAACGTGTATAAATAAGTGAGGGTAAAATTATTGACTCGTCCGTCCACAAAATGATCTCGGCCGAGTTCCTCTCCTCGAGCTTCCCCTCTCCTCCCTTTAGGGTTTTATGGCGGATTGGCTACTGCAAATAAACTTGTCCAAGAAATTCTTCATAGTCGAAGAGGTTTTTCGTCGCCCTTCCTCAGCCTACCACACAGGCTTAATTCTCTACGCCTCCCCGGATCCCAGTGAATCCTATTTACTCTCTCTCAAGCCTAGCCCTAGCTCATCTGGTCTTTGGCTTCTGGCGTTTAAGCATTGGCATCACCTTTTATTTTCGTTTGCTGATCGTTTATGCTATTTCTTTTGCTGTGTCTTGAATCTTGTAATCTTTCCAACCCTTTAATTAATTTGCGTAAGAATATTAGTTTAGGATTTTGAATGTGCAGTCAATTTTTTCATCTATTAATGTTTTGCAATTTGTCTTTTGATTAACCAACTAATATTATGTATGTTTTATTTGTCACTATGGGTGGATAGGAAAGTAATGTATGGGAACCTTTGTATTACCTATTAGTCGTAATGGTGTTGCATGTTCACGAATTTTTTTAATTTTTTATTTTTATTTTTATTTTTATGTTAGCTTTCTTTTATCCATTTTCTTAAGATGTAAAGTGTCTTATTAGAGTGGAGTTATAAACCGAATGAGACTTTGTCAGAGAGAAGTAGCAGAGGGTAAGTAAGAGAGAAACATAGTGATAAGTGCTGACATTATCCAATTATGTTATCTGTCGATTATACTGTTTTATTTAAGGAGTTGGAAATTTTTTTTGGTCCGATACCAATTACAGCCATTTGAACTGCAAATGCTGATAAAGAATGATTTGATAGGATATTTGTTTTACAATGGGCTTGGAGAATACTGCAGAGCTGAAGCTTGTTAGGAGCAATGTTTGGTGATTGGTGTTAGCACCATTTACATTGTTTATTTGTATGAATTCATGCCAAATTTCTAATTTTTTTGACTTAATTAGATGACTTAAAAACTATGTTGAAACAATGTTTTTCTTAATATTTTATAGTTGTTGGATTTAATGGTTGTTTCCTAATATTTATTGATTTCCCACTATCTTTAAGAAACTCGCTCTTATGTACTTGGCCTAGCTTCCCCAAATAAGATTTCAATTTGGAAGCATCCTGAAATGGTGTTAAAAATGTTATAGTTTTAATTATAAATCAGAATTTAAGTTGCTCCATGTTCTTGTTTTAGTGATCAATATCAGCCATCATGCTAGGAAAGAAAACAAAACAAATGCTAGATACACTAAAAAATATTAAGGATGGAATGGATGTTATTATGGGAAGCTTCAATGCATAGTAGGAGTTGATGTGCCAAAAACATTGAGTAGTTATGTTTGAAAAATAAAGAAAATAATTTAGCATACAAGATAACAACAACAATTAAACTTAAAGAAATTCACTTCGAAAGTAACCTAAGATATCATAAGAGTACCTCAAGAGGAAAGAGATGGAGAAAAAAGAGATAGAGAATGCTTTTGATTTTGAATTTTCCCAAGCATTAAGAGGCCTTCAACATGGGAGTTATTTATAGTCAATGAAGAAGTATGAAAGCTTGAAAATTAGAAGGAAGTGTTTAGAGCAATTTGAAAGTCATATGTGCTTTTCTTGAAGATGCCTAGCTTATAATTTGGGAGAAAACTCAACAAACTATTGATTGTATAAATTGAACCACAACAACAACAAGAAAGGTACGTGTTAGATCGATCCCTAGTGGACCGGTCCCACTACAACCGGCCCCTAATGGGCCGGTCTTGGTTTACTTCAGGAAGGGACGGTGGCGAAGAGAGAGGGAGGGGAGTGGGGTGTCACGACCCGGCCCGGCTAGCTCGAGTCAACGGTGCGGGAACAGTCGGTCGTACGGAAGAGCATAATACATATAATATTTTCTTTTAAAACTTAAAGGTCAGAACATAATTATCATCCCAAAATACATGAAAGAGCCACTAATAAAACTTCAAACTCAATTGTTTCAAACTGTTCTTCTCACACAACTGTTAAAATTTTCAAACCCATCAACATTACATAAGCTCTCACAATGACATAAACTTCAAACTCACAAACTACAAAGAAACAAACTCAAAGACTCAAACTAAAATCATAAAAAGGAACCTTTCATCCTGAGTTCCCTTACGACGATACGTGTACCGTCGTCGTGCAGCCATCACTTATTTCCTGAAAAAGATTTTTAAACGTAGAATGAGCCAATGCTCTGCAGGTAGTTCGTGTCTTTAAATAAAAATTTACATAAAACTAAAATAAAGCAGTTTCGTATGAAAACATGAAAGGATTGTCAAACTTGTATAATCTCGTATCAGTTCATAAAAAGAAATACTTTTCTTAATCTCTTTCCTTAAAGTAATACATTTCATTTACCTTTTTCCTTAACATAAATTTTCATAATTTGAAGAGAACATATATGAACCATATTATGCATAATGTTTTAATAACACCCGTCTCGAATGTGCCCATAATTTGGTACTGATCAGGTACCCAGTCAAATTTTGGCCATTTCCTTTACCATTGGCTCTACGAGCCTCTTTACCATTGGCTTTACAAGCCTCCTTTACCATTGACTCTACGAGCCTCTTTTACCATTGGGCACTCCGCATCAGCATGCACATTCATTTAATATACTATCTTTTATTCATATGTACATGGAAAAACAATTGTGAAAATCATGTGCAAAGCATAAAACATTTATTCTAAACATAAGAATGAAGCTTCTGAAATTCATGAAATAAAAGACTTGAATATTCATATTGCCATAAAAATGAAAATTCATGAATTCGTGTCATATGAAACTTTTTCAATCATTTGCATTGAAATATAAAACGGAACAAAATCATGAAATTTTTATCAAAAACATGAGTACCTACCTCAAACCAAGTACGGCACGTCGCTTCGACACAGTTCCTCCATGTTATCCTTTAATGATCACAACCTAATAAAATTTATAAAAGAGATGTGTCACATAATTAAATCTTCGTTAAGGCTTAAGGCTAAATGTAAGTCTAATTGCTAAACCCGGCATTTTTTCCTTTAACAATTCCTTACGATACTCAAAGAATATTTAATTAAATAAACCTTAATTTTCGGATTTAATAAATACTTAATTTTTGTAAAATCATAAATCTTCAATTTCATCAAATTATCGCTCCAAACTTAATCCTAAACATATAATTATAATTATAGTATAATTTTCGGATTAATTAAATTAGGAAAATTACAAAAAATGAGTTTTCCACTAAAAATCAATATCTTCGCTTTAAAATCATTCCCAAAATCCCTATAAATCATTTTCGTAAAGGTATTTTACGAAATTAAACTTTAGGTCAAAAACCCTAATTTTTAAATCTCCAAAAATTCTTCCAAAAACATCGTTTCTACCTTTAAAATGTTTCCCTAATCCTTCCTTAAAGGTTTCTTAAAGAGATTTTTGGAAGAAAAACACTTTCTAGAAAAACCCTAGAAATTCATTTTCAAATAACTTGAGATTTAGGAGGAGAAATGAAAATCTAAAACATACATTCTTCTTCCCTTGATCTCCTCTTCAATTTCCCCTAAAAATTTCGCCGGAAAAATGTCGCCGGAGAGAAGCCGTCGAGCCCTAGCCGTCCGCCCCCTAGCCTTCGTTCTGCTCGGTCCGCCGTTCGTGCGAAAGAATGAGAGGGGGGAGGGTTCGGTTATGCCTAATAAAAGAAATTGGGTTTGCTAAAAGTCCAAAATGCCCTTACTTAAATAAATTTAGGCTTTTAAATGGTTAAGGGTAGTTTTGGTATTATGAAACTTCGTTAAATTTTAATTACATATATATGCAAAATTAGGTATAAGTGTTATATACCAAAACGATCAGAATTTTGCAAGAGATTTTTTAAAATTATTTCTGTTAAATTTCGTTAATGTTGAAAATCTCACTTAAATCTCGCCGCGGTGCTTTGAAAAGCGTGCGACGACCTATTAACGTAGTTTTCGGGTTTTACAGGGGGTCCGCTAAGAGTCAAATTCAAATGCGTTGGAGGGAAAGGAGGGGGCAGCAATGGCTGATTAGTAATTTGGGCTTGATTAATTTGTAGTTTTTTTATTAATTAGTGGTATACTTTAAGTAGGAGGGATTAGGGTTAGAGTTATGCATGATTTGAATTATTCTTTTGGAGTCTTCCTTGATGTCTTGGGCTCTAGATCTATAATCTAGAGATTGGTAGAGACAATCCTCCTCTCGAATTGAGGATCAATTGTATCTTTCTTGGTGTTTGTTTTGCTTTGATTATACTATTGCAATCTATCATTTTTGGATTGATTTCATCTTGATTTTCGTATTATTCTCACTATTTTGACCAATTATTTCTAGGGTTGCTTGCGAACTCAAGTATTTCCTCTTGGATTACTTGCGAACTCAAGTAGTTCCTATCACTTCATTTCTAAGAAATATATATAAATAAAATGCAATATGACGCACTACTAATATATGCAAGCAATAGGAGAATCACCTGAGATTCAGTCATTTCCTCATAGTAGCATCCTTCAAAATAAAATCAATGTTTAAAATTGCGTATTCAGGTATTGAGGCGTTTTTCATTCGTGAGGCGAGGCGTAAGCCGCGAGGCGTTAGCGAGGCGTAAGCCTCAAAATCAAAAGATTGCGTAAACATAAAATGATAAATTTTTTATATACCAATGAGTGAATAATATAAAACATAAAAAAGCATAAGATATGAAGTGAAATCAAAATATCCCAATAATAAGACAACATGAAATATAGTTCAACTCAAAATTCTATCTTTCCAAAATCCAAGTATTCTTTTCATTAACATGTAATTCAAATTTTCAAAAAAAAAAAAGCAATGACATATCACATAAGAACTCATAAGTCATCAGCACTGACATCACTAAGGGGTTATTCATTTGAATTATCATTATGATGGAGTGCTCTCTCCCCTTCCTCCTCTCGTATAGAGTCCAATGTCGGGCATTTACTTCAAGATTTATGTAAGTTTTAATATATATACCATGAGGCGTAAGCCTCATGCCAGTGAGGCGAGGCGGGCCTCAATCAAGTTGAGGCGCAAGCCTCATAAAAAAAACTCGAGGCGTAAGCATCGAGGCGTTTTTTACTGGAATTGCGCAAAGGCGGGCCTCAAGGCGAGCCTCATATTGCGCAATTTTAAACCATGAATAAAATCATCCATAGTTCCAAGTAATGTCCTAAGGAATAGCATAAGCGTATATATAATACCTAGCTAGGTTTCTCTAAAAGACAAAAACAAACCAACATGGTCAATAATTTTATTCTAATTGCATCATAAGTATTCTCAATAAATCACCAACTATTTTTGGTTAGGTATTTGAGACCTACCATCATGCATCTTATACCATTATCAACAAGAGTAAGAAGCCCGTAAGGAAATTAACGTCCAATGGTAGAATTTAGTTAAATAAAAAAATAAAATTAGTATTTTCAGTAACTTTTAGCAAATATAAATATAAAATATTACATCATAATACTAGAAGGTAATAAACTGAAATAAAACACCTAGGGAGATTCAATATAAATGATCATTAATATAAGCAACAAAAACAATTCTCTCAATTTAGCAACTGTTTATAAACTGCTTTAGAATTTAATTACTAATAGCTGTCTAGTGTCCCTTCTTTATTTTATTTTTAAAGCAGACATTAGAACTTTCATATTCTAAAATTCATCAAGAATAAATCATCATACATCTGTTAACTTTATATTCAAGATCCAAGCAAAAAAAACATTCTTAAGCTATAGATGTGTCAATAATAATAAAATTGTGAACTTAAACGCTTAATAAGACAAAGAAAGAGCCAAGAGCTTGAGTTAGAAAAAATTGATAATAAATGTAAATAAAAATATTCATCACAGACATGAACAAAAACTCACATATAACTCATCAATGATGACAAGGTCTAATATGCTCAATTTCACCACACAATAAATATAGAAATGAGAAGGTGAATTAAATGATAAGAACAAATCTGTAATATTATCTTGCATACTTATCTCGAATATATGGATCAAATCACATATAATTCATTAAAAAAAGAACTTGATGATTGTTATATAAATATGCAATGAATAATACATATCGTTGAAATGAAATAAGAAAATTGGAACATAAGTACATAACCATTAGAGCAACGGGTTACCACATGCATTAGGAAACACATCACCCAACTAATACTATACTATCAATTTGGAAGATGAAACCAAATGCAATTCATGAATATTGTCAAATCTGAAATAGTGGAAAGCAATTGTAAACATTTGTATTTTTTGGAGATATTCGTTGAACTTACAATAATTTTTAATGTAAGAAAAATCAATGATTGTGCTAGGTAACTTTTCATTGGAAGTAGTTATAATATTAGGTGGGGAAAATGATCTTTCATGATGCATACAATGTTATCAAAGAGCTCAAAGTAAGACTATACATACCCTTGTTTCTAAAGATATAGGTCTCAAGTTCAAATCTAACCTACATATTTGTTTTAAAATTGCTTTCTATGTGGAGCTCAAAAATATATAATTGGTCATGTACCCAATTTAAAAACAATATAACATCCATTATAAGACTAAATTAGTCATTCAAAAAATAAACAAGCAATAAAAATAAACAGTGGGGATTTGCTATGGGAAGAATCCCAAGTGATTTTTTAATATTAATAAGATCATCCTTTCCACATCGCCATGCGAAGAATTTTGAAACTACTCAATTAGTCCATCATGCTCATGTTCATATATAGACTTTGATCATACTTTGCACATCTCAATTCCACATTTCCCATCTCATAAATGACACTTGTGAGATATGTAATAGGCTTTGCTCTCAATTATCCATCATAATAAATGAATAGGCATTGATCATACTTTCCACACATACTTGTGAGATGATTGAGAGCAAAGCCTATTTAGTTAATATTGCTAAAAGCGAAAATAAACTTTAGTAAACTAATGCTTGAATAAAGTAATTGATGATTTATAATGCGCCCAAAAATTCCAAACCATCTCAACACCTTTCATAAACACAAGCCTAAAGTATTAAATATTGGAGGAAAAATCCAACAAAAAATAGAAATTAATGAAGGATTCAATATTGGAACAATAATCTCGAACATAAAATAGAAACTGCTAAAGTGATGCTTTTGTGCCATACAAAACAAATATGGAAGAAGCTCAATTTGTTCTTATGGAATTCCAAACCATCGGAAAAACTAATAAATTGATTCTTTTGTGTCAGAGCAAAGCAAATATAGAAGAAGCTCAGTTTGTTCATAAGGAATTTCAAACCATCGGAAGATTGAATTTACAATTATTAGTACTTTTAAATAGAGTTTGATCCTTGCAAGAAATATCAATAAGAATTCTCTTAATGATTTGAATAACATCAATATTCAACAAGTGATTGTGGGCTCCGAAAATTCATCCCCGGTCTCCGCCCACTTTGCCTTTCTTCGGGGGGAGTTTTAACGGATTAAGTTCCGGGGTTAATTTTGGGAAGGCATATGGGTTTGTAAGACACTACACAGATATTTCGCCCTCATTTTGCGAGGACTTTATGTCACGACCCGGCCCGGTTAGCTCGTAGATACGAGGCGGGAACGAGATCGGACGTTTAGATAAGTAACTAATCATTCTTCAAGTAAATAATACTATTCAATGAAATCTTCAAAGACAAAAAAAGCGCCTCTAAACATTTTCTATTTTCATTCCAAAAAGTGTTTTCAAATAAACAAGATGGCTAACTACCAACCAACAAGCTAAGCCATCCAAAATTATAGTAAGAGACTACAACAAGTAAAACTACTATAAATGAACCTGTCACCCGGGGTACGACGACTATATGTAAACCTCGGGTTGTCAGCCATCTCTTCTACCAGGTTCTCCTGAAAATTCCCAAAACTAGGGAGTGAGCTACGCTCAGTAAATGACAATATGGCTAAAGTTGGTGAACATGTGAAATTTAAAACTACAAAACGACTCATGAACTAGTAGATATCTTAATGTATGTGAACCATGATATGCTTGCCTAAGGAGGAGTGCTTGACATTAGAGAACATGAAATACTTGCATATATATTATTTCATAATGTATACATCCGTCCCGGAGTACCGAATTATACTGATCAGGTACACATCGTTTATGGCCATTCATTTTCATTTCATTATGTATTGCCTCAAAGGCCGTCTTTGCTCAAAGAGCCACTTCTTGGTACTCCGTCATCAACATACAAGCAATATAGCATGATTATGATAGGAATTTTCATGTGACAATCTATAACCATTGCATGACTATGATAAATGATTTCAACCATGATAAAATAATTTCATAAGATACTAAAAGAACCCTTTCATGCTTTGACATAAGAAACATGCTTTGACATAAGAATTCACATAAGAACATAATTAGTTCGTGGCTTGATATAAAAGCTTTAATAAACATGCTCACTTTCCTTAGCCAATAAAGTCACTCACCTCAAAGAATTTGTGCTTAGAAAGTTTCCCGCACAAGTCCTCGCCTCCTTCTTAATTTCAACCTAAAGGAAAACAAGATATTTAAATCTCTATGACCTTAATTAACTCAACAAAATGTTCAATTTTTTTATTTAATTTAATTATGATTTTCGGATTTAATAAAATTTCCAAAATTATGACTTTCATATTTTGCCAATTTCTTTCCTTAAGCATGTCAAATCCTCCCCTTCATCTAATGGATAAATAATATTCATTTATTTTCGGATTTATATTAAATAAATTTTGAAAAAATAGTTTTCTCTCCAATTTTGACATTAGAGGCCTCTTTAAGCTCTTAGGAACCCAATTAGGAAACATGCAACCTAAAAAAAACTAGGTTTGGAAAAACCCTAAACTTTCCCTAATTTTTTTCACTCAAATTCATTACATGAACAATTACATTTTTACTATCAAAAGCCTTCCCTTAAGCTCTTCTAATCATTCCTATAAAAAGTTCATCAAAAAGAAAAACCCTAAATTTCGGATTTCAATCTTTTGCTTAAAATTTTGACATGTAAGGTAGGGAAAACATAGATCAAAGCAATCTCTAAAGCTTTCCTAAAGAAATTTCTAAAAAAAACACAAACTCTAAAAATTTCTTTCAAGAAAACTCAAGAAATCCTTCATTTCTTTTAAGAAAAACGTACCTCAAGGTTTTCCCTACGCTTTTCCTAAAGATCCCTCGCCGGAATCTCGCCGGCCGCCGTCCGAGAAGAAGCTTCCGCCGCCTCCTCCTCTCTTCCCGTCGCCCTCTCTCACGCTCGGCCGAACAAAACTAGGGACCGAAATGTTTCGGTCCCTTTGGCCTTATGAGGGTTTTAGAAAAATAAATAAAAATGCCATTTTA
Organism: Dendrobium nobile; assembly: GCA_022539455.1. NCBI lineage: Eukaryota > Viridiplantae > Streptophyta > Magnoliopsida > Asparagales > Orchidaceae > Dendrobium > Dendrobium nobile. Next base: position 39,334,184 of record CM039726.1, read on the forward strand.
TGCATGTACCCTTGCCAAACTCATTTCCCTTAAGAGGGCTTAGGGGTAAAAATGGAAAATATAGCCAAAAGTTACTTAAAGTACTTCGGCGAATTTTAACTCCAAATTCGAGTGAAATTTAATATAAGTTCTTTATACCATTTCGCTCGAAATTTCGAGACGAATCTAACGAAATTTATTTCGTCGAATTCCGACGACGTCGAAATTTCACTTAAGTTCGTCGCGGCGCATCGATATGCGTGCGACGCACTCAATTGACGAATTTCGGGTTTTACAATTCTCTCCTCCTAATAAAAATTTCGTCCACGAAATTGGAAAAAAGAGCAAAAACAAAATCAAACAATTATACCTTACTCAAAGAGATGAGGATAGCACTTCCTCATTTCTGCCTCTTTCTCCCAAGTCGCATTCTTCTCCAGTCCATGCTTCCATAGGACCTTAACAAAAGGTATTTCTCTGCTCCTGAGTTGTCTCACACTGAACTCCAAAATACGATCTGGTTCCTCAACATAAGTAAGATCTGGCTGAATCTCCTCATGTTCAGTTATGATTTTAGAAGGATCATCTGATATATACTTCCTAAGAGAAGAAACATGAAAAACATTGTGGACAGCGTATGTAGCGGGTAAAGCCAATCTGTAGGCCACTTTCCCAATCCTTTCTATTATCTCAAAAGGACCAATGTAGCGGGGACTAAGCTTGCCAACCTTGCCATTCTTGTCAAAACGAAGTACACCTTTCATTGGCCTGATCGTAATGAAAACAAAATCTCCTACGCTGAATTCCACAAAACGGTGCTTAGCATCATAGTACTTCTTCTGCCTGTCCTGTACTGCTTGTAATCTTTCCTTAATAATTTTGATCTTGTTTGTAGCATCATCAACCAAATCTGAGCCAATCACCTTCCTCTCACCAGTTTCTGCCCAACATAAAGGTGTCCTACATTTCCTTCCATAGAGTGCTTCATAAGGAGCCATTCCTATGCTGGCTTGAAAGCTATTATTATAAGCAAACTCTATTAAAGGAACATGAGAATCCCAACCTCCGCCAAAGTCAAGAACACACAGTCTCAGTAAATCTTCAAGGGTTTGAATAGTCCGCTCTGATTGCCCATCAGTCTGGGGGTGGAAAGCTGTACTAAACTTCAATCTTGTACCCATAGCCTCTTGGACTTTCTTCCAGAGTCTAGAAGTAAATCTACCATCTCGATCAGACACTATAGATTTAGGCACACCGTGTAAACGTACAATTTCAGCCACATACAGTACTGCAAGCTTCTCAACTGAATCAGTCAATCGGATAGGCAAAAAGTGGGCAGACTTGGTAAGCCTATCAACGATAACCCAAATAGCATCACGACCCTGTCGAGATCTGGGTAAACCTGACACAAAATCCATAGCAATATCATCCCATTTCCACTCTGGAATAGGTAGGGGCTGAAGTAATCCACTTGGTCTTTGATGTTCAGCTTTGACCAACTGACAAGTGGAACACTTGGAGACATAGTCAGCTACACTCCTCTTCATCCCAGGCCACCAAAATAAATCATTGAGGTCTTGATACATCTTGTTACTACCCGGATGAATGGTATAACAAGAATGATGAGCTTCATAAAGAACATCCTTCCTCAAATCATCAACATTTGGCACACAAACTTTGCCCTTATACAATAAAAGATCTTCATCATCCATAGTAAAATCCTCCTCATGACCTGCCTTAACCAATTGAATGATTTTAACAAATTCTGGATCTTTCCATAATGCTTCAGCTATCTTACTCTTCAAATCAGGTTGTACTGTCATCTGTCCTAACCATACACTCCCTGTAGTAGGAAGTAACACGGACAACTCTAAACGTTCCATCTCATCAATTAACTTCTCCTGTTGGGTTAATAAACAATTTACCTTCACAGGCATCTTCCTACTTAAGACATCAGCAACAGTATTTGCTCTTCCTGGATGATATTGAATATCCAAATCATAATCATTTAGCAATTCCATCCATCTTCTCTGCCTTAAATTTAACTCCTGTGAAAAGATATACTTCAAATTTTGGTGATCCGTGAACACTTCACACCGCACACCGTATAGGTAGTGTCTCCAAATCTTCAAGGCAAAAATTACAGCGGCAAGCTCTAGATCGTGGGTTGGGTAGTTCTTCTCATGATTTTTCAATTGCCTAGAGGCATAGGCAACTACCTTCCCATGCTGCATCAGAACACATCCTAAACCCCTGAGAGATGCATCACTAAAAATCTGAAAACCATTACTGCCTGAAGGGATAGTAAGAATCGGTGCAGTCATCAAACGAGTCTTCAACTCTTGAAAAGCTTCCTCACATAGACTGCTCCACTCAAACTTAACTGCCTTCGGAGTCAATCTACTCAAGGGTGCAGAAATTTTAGAAAACCCTTCTACGAATCTTCTGTAGTAACCAGCTAGCCCAAGAAAACTCCGTACCTCTGTCACTGTCGTAGGTCTAGGCCACTCAGCTATAGCCTGCACCTTATGCTGGTCCATAGAAATGCCGTCTCCACTAATCACATGACCCAAAAATGCTACACTCCTCAGCCAAAACTCGCACTTGGAGAATTTGGCGTACAGTTCATTGCTTCTTAGAGTATGTAACACTGCCTGAAGATGACGTGCATGTAGCTCTTCATTATAAGAATAAATCAGAATGTCATCTATGAAGACAATGACAAAACTATCAAGCATCGGTTTAAAGACCCGATTCATTAAATCCATAAAGGCAGCTGGGGCATTCGTTAGCCCGAAAGGTAACACTGTAAACTCGTAGTGTCCATACCTTGAGCTAAACGCTGTCTTAGGGATGTCTTCCTCCTTAATCCTCAATTGATAGTAACCAGACCTTAGATCAATCTTAGAAAAGACTGTAGCTCCTTCTAACTGATCGAACAAGTCATCTATCCTCGGCAGTGGATACTTGTTCTTGACAGTAAGCTTGTTCAACTCCCTGTAATCGATACAAAGTCGCATACTACCATCCTTCTTCTTAACAAAAAGAACGGGTGCTCCCCAAGGTGAGGTGCTCGGTCGAATAAACCCCTTCTCCAACAGCTCTTGTAATTGTGACTTCAACTCCTGAAGTTCCTTAATCGCCATACGATAAGGTGCTTTTGAAACAGGCTCAGCACCAGGTACAAGGTCAATAGAGAAGTCAATTTCTCTAATAGGAGGCATTCCAGGTAAGACTTCAGGAAAGTCTCGTACTACAGCAATCTCCTTCAATTCTGACACTTGTTTGGAAGTGTCCCTCACATGAGCTAAGAAGGTTGGATACCCCTTCATAATTAAACTGCAAGCTTTCATAGAAGAGATGATCATAGAGGATACACCTCGATCACCCTGAAAAACAAGTTTCTCTCCTCCAGGAAACTTGATCTTCACTACCTTCTTATTACAGTCTATAGAGATGAACTGGTTAGACATCAATCCATCCCTAAAATCACATCGAATTCCTTAAGAGGTAGTACAATTAACTCAACTTCAAAATCCTTCTCACAAAAAGAAAGAAGGGGTGAACATATGCTTGAAGCAATCATGCTAGACCCATCCGGTAACAATACTGACAATGTAGTGGGCACACTATGAACATTCAATGCATGCTTCATAACAAACTCCTGACTAATGAATGAATGCGATGCACCGGTATCAAAGAGCACTCTACTAGGTATACATTGAACATAAATAATACCTGTGATCACATCAGGAGACTCTTTGGCTTCTTGCTGCGTGATGGCATAAACCCTTGGTTGCACAACAGGTCTCGCAACCGGATGACTAGGTGCTGAAGCCGATGCAGTGGACTCCTGAGCTCTGGGTCTACCAACTGTAGGCTGTCTCCCAACACTCTGCTGAGGTGGAGGATTAGACCTTCCCTCCCTTTGACCCCTTGGGCAATTTCTAGCCATGTGCCCAGGCTGATGGCACATATAACAAACATTGGAGCCAGATAAACATTCTCCTCTATGAGTCCTGCCACACTTGTTACAAGCTCTACTACTGAAAGAACTCCCACTGCTGTCAGATCTACCTTTCTTCACACTAGGCCCACTAGAATGCATCTGAAAACTCTTGGTCTTTTCAAAACCCCTCTTCTTCTGAAGGAAATCTCTCCTCTTTTGAGTAGCCTGAAAGTCAATCTCTATCTTTCTTGCTTTTCCAACCAAATCAAGATAGTCATCAAAACTAAAAGGGATCAGTGGCTGACGAATAGCATCATGAAGTCCTGCCAAAAATCTCTGACACTTCTCCTCAGTACTAGGAATAATCTGGGGTGCATATCGAGACAACATGGTAAATTCGGCTTCATATTGCATAACAATCTTCTCTCCTTGCACCAATCTAATGAAACGCTCCTGCATCTGCCTCCTTGCAGAAAGAGGCACAAACCAGTCTCTAAAGACTCCAACAAAGTCCTCCCATAGAATCTGAGATGCATCACGGCCACTATACTTTTCTAACATCAGTCCTCTCCACCATCTTTCTGCTTCGCCATCCAGAGCAAAGGTGGCTAGGGTCACCCTTCTATCTGCTGGACAGTGCATGCTCTCCAAAATTTTCTCCACCCTTAAAAGCCAATTCTCTGCATCTATGGGCTCTCCTGCTCCCGTAAAGAGTGGTGGTCGCATGTCCTGAAATATCTTCAAATGTTTATCCACTAAAGTCTCTTTAGGTGTCTCCTTCTGAAAACTAGGCTGTGGCTGCTCTTGAGAACGCTGGATCAACTGTGTCACAGCCATCATCATCTGAGTGAAGGCATCCGTATTAGTACTGCTACTCCCACCAGGAGGCGGTATCATAAATGGAACACCACTAACACCACCAGGGGGTGTTACAGCTGGAACAACTGGAACTTCCCTTCCAGTCTGTTCAGTGTTGCCATCAGTGGCATTACGCTCCTGATCCATAGCATCAGTACTGCCATCAGTGGCATCTCGCTCCTGATCCATAGCCCTAAACAATGAAAGTAACCTAAATTCAATAACTCATAAAACAAACATCCTATAAACGTATGATTCCTAGATATCTTAATGTATGTGAACCATGATATGCTTGCCTAAGAAGGAGTGCTTGACATTAGAGAACATGAAATACTTGCATATATATTATTTCATAATGTATACATCCGTCCCGGAGTATCGAATTGTACTGATCAGGTACACATCGTTTATGGCCATTCATTTTCATTTCATTATGTATTGCCTCAAAGGCCGTCTTTGCTCAAAGAGCCACTTCTTGGTACTCCGTCATCAACATACAAGCAATATAGCATGATTATGATAGGAATTTTCATGTGACAATCTATAACCATTGCATGACTATGATAAATGATTTCAACCATGATAAAATAATTTCATAAGATACTAAAAGAACCCTTTCATGCTTTGACATAAGAAACATGCTTTGACATAAGAATTGACATAAGAACATAATTAGTTCGTGGCTTGATATAAAAGCTTTAATAAACATGCTCACTTTCCTTAGCCAATAAAGTCACTCACCTCAAAGAATTTGTGCTTAGAAAGTTTCCCGCACAAGTCCTCGCCTCCTTCTTAATTTCAACCTAAAGGAAAACAAGATATTTAAATCTCTATGACCTTAATTAACTCAACAAAATATTCAATTTTTTTATTTAATTTAATTATGATTTTCGGATTTAATAAAATTTCCAAAATTATGACTTTCATATTTTGCCAATTTCTTTCCTTAAGCATGTCAAATCCTCCCCTTCATCTAATGGATAAATAATATTCATTTATTTTCGGATTTATATTAAATAAATTTTGAAAAAATAGTTTTCTCTCCAATTTTGACATTAGAGGCCTCTTTAAGCTCTTAGGAACCCAATTAGGAAACATGCAACCTAAAAAAAACTAGGTTTGGAAAAACCCTAAACTTTCCCTAATTTTTTTCACTCAAATTCATTACATGAACAATTACATTTTTACTATCAAAAGCCTTCCCTTAAGCTCTTCTAATCATTCCTATAAAAAGTTCATCAAAAAGAAAAACCCTAAATTTCGGATTTCAATCTTTTGCTTAAAATTTTGACATGTAAGGTAGGGAAAACATAGATCAAAGCAATCTCTAAAGCTTTCCTAAAGAAATTTCTAAAAAAAGCACAAACCCTAAAAATTTCTTTCAAGAAAACTCAAGAAATCCTTCATTTCTTTTAAGAAAAACGTACCTCAAGGTTTTCCCTACGCTTTTCCTAAAGATCCCTCGCCGGAATCTCGCCGGCCGCCGTCCGGGAAGAAGCTTCCGCCGCCTCCTCTCTTCCCGTCGCCCTCTCTCACGCTCGGCCGAACAAAACTAGGGACCGAAATGTTTCGGTCCCTTTGGCCTTATGAGGGTTTTAGAAAAATAAAAAAAAATGCCATTTTATGCATGTACCCTTGCCAAACTCATTTCCCTTAAGAGGGCTTAGGGGTAAAAATGGAAAATATAGCCAAAAGTTACTTAAAGTACTTCGGCGAATTTTAACTCCAAATCCGAGCGAAATTTAATATAAGTTCTTTATACCATTTCGCTCGAAATTTCGAGACGAATCTAACGAAATTTATTTCGTCGAATTCCGACGACGTCGAAATTTCACTTAAGTTCGTCGCGGCGCATCGATATGCGTGCGACGCACTCAATTGACGAATTTCGGGTTTTACACTTTATGATCTGAGTTTTGGTTTCCTATAAGCGCAAGTCCCTATAGTTAATTACCGCTCCCGATAATGAGAGAGAACTTTTGATTAAGGCTAGTCATCAATCAGATGTGTAGATATACATAGTATCTTGCATATAGTAGCAGCATGAGTTCGGGTATTTGAAAAGTTTGATATTTAAATTTTGAATATTTCACCATCTTATACTTAAAGCGGAAGGTGGGGGAATGGATGATGAACCCGATCAAAACCCATGGTTTCATAGTCCCGGGCCATCGTGGTCCCTAGTCTACTTAGTTAGAGGAGGTAGTCGACCCAACCTGATAGAAGGATCCTTGTCGGCAGCCATGGGTTGCTTCATCCAAGGGTACCTTGTAGATCTGGGGTGAGTGTCTATCTAAGGGGACAAATTTGAATCCACCCTAGCTAACAGAGGGTTTTGTGCCCTATCGACTATATCCTATTGATTCGTATCTCAAGGACTTGATGCTACTAATGAACGTATTGACTCTGGCCATAACAGTTATTTTGTGGTGCCATTTGGCGGCAGAACCACTTGGTTCAGAGGGTGCCATGTCATAACCGTTTATCCTGCGGTGCCATTTAGCGGCAAAACCGTCTGGTAAATGATACGTACCATGATCTTACTGTCAGGAGATTATTTCAGATTGAATCTTAGTGATATTTTTGACTAGGCATTAGCCCTATGTGAGCTGAAGTATAATTTAATTTTTCTACCCTGACAAGCTGTTGCAGAGGGTGGATGGATTTTGTTTTAAGTGTTTGATAGTATTGAATTCAATTTTAAATATTATTGATTTAGGATTTTTGTGAAGTTTTGGATTTGGGTGGGTATTTGGGAATTTGGGAGGCATTTGAAGTATTTGGAGTTAACCCCTTTGGTTGAGATCTGCATTCAACACGATCAATATCAGGGTGTTTGGGGTCATTCATTGACTAAACCTTATCAACTATGCCGGGCTGTCGACAGAGGATCGAGTTTCATATGCTTTACACCATTAATAATGAATTTTCTTTATTGAAGGTCTTGAAGGCTTTATATGAACGTATAAAACAGATATTCCGGTCGACACCTTGACCGTATATTTGTTTGATAATTTGAGCCGTGTCGACTCCTATCCATCCATATAGGAGGATCAAGCTTGAACTACTTCATTTATTGACCCGCGCAGCATCCCTAGACGCCACGTGTATACTAATAACACGCTCGTCGGGGCCCATGCAGGTCGTGATTATATTTACCCCTTTAGTAGACCTATATGCATACATATTACAATGCATGTTCGGGAGTGTTTTGGACATTTAACAGTTCTTCTACAACATCCTGTAGAAGCTCGTATATGCTGTAGTTCTTCAGTATTCTCCCACAGGTGATATGTTGAATGCACAACGGGTCTCCCACAATGGCCCATAGGAACTGGTGTACATTGTGTATCCTTTACCTTTGAGTTCTGTGTTATTATCAGTGTAAGCTTAAGGGACCACTTGTCCATCAAGGAACTTGCAAGCCTTAGTAGTCTTATCCATCCTAATTCCAAAATTCGGTTCAACTGAGACTCGCTTACTTAATCTTTGAAGATGCTGATTTGATCTGGCTTTCTCTTCCCAAAACTCACATAGAAATTTGTTGGCAACACCCGATGCCGTGCACTTCGAAGTTGATGGCCACTATCTTGAAGTAACAATCGTGACAATCGAAGATACTTCAAATCATCTAAGATAGCTGTGGGAGGCACCTATTCCTAAAATAATTGTTGCAGTCTTTGAGATGACTAGAATAACAAGTGTATTCTCTATTTGTAATTGTGAGTTTAAGCCACCAAGTTTTATATTAATCTTTAACGATATATTTGTCAAATATTGATCATTAATTCTGGTAGGCGCAATACGGTGTATTGACACTCACTTGAATGCATTCTGATGTGTCACATCGTCGTTTTCATTGTATGCCAAATCTTTCTGGTTGCAACTGACATGTTGATGTAGAATGAGTCTTTGACAGTGTCGTTGAACCCTTCTGCTTATAGGGGATTGATTGTGTCTTTACTTGGATTTCAATCATCATTGATGATTGGGACGTCATTGTATTCCTTCATTCCTTCCTCTTGCCAAATTCATCATGTGTAGGTTGTATTCGTTATCATTATTGATTGTCTCTGATTATCATCCATGGATATGTCATCGTGCATGCAATACATCTTCTGTTGTTATCAACAGGTGTTAGCACTCATCACATATTACACTATGTGTCGGCAAGAGGCTACATTGCATACAATCCTGTTTGTTTTGGTGCCAAGTCCCTTGCTTTTACTGAAAAATTCGATAGTCTCCCAACGTCTCCCCCGTTTAGGGGAAAAACCAAAAGGCAGCCTTCCCCTCCACGCTACATGAGCGTTTCAGGTAAATGTCAGGTGAAATCGTGACTGTATTTTCTTCAATCCCCGCGACGCTACATGAGCGCTTAGGGGTCTTCGGTACCTATTTAAAAGATCACAATTTTCTTTCCCCGCAGGTACAGAGCTGCGTATGGGTACTTATTTTTCGTCCCCCTCACGTTGCATGAGCGCTATGGGGATTACCCATCTCATCGCAAGCTTTGCACCGGTTTCCCTCCCCCCGTGCTACATGAGCTTGTAAGGAGGTTTGCCGGCTCACCGCTAGCGTCGAGGGCGGGGTTTAAGTTAAGGAGGTTATACCTTAACAGTTTGAACGTTGGTGTTGGAATACAGATCGAGGCAAGAGAAGGGTCTTTCTTCTATTTAATTTAATTATAATTAATAATAATTAATTATTAATCAAAATAATTAATTATAATTAAACTAGTTAATTATAATTAATAACAATCAATTAAAATTAAAAAATAATTAAAAATAATTAATTTAAATTAATCATAAATAGTAATTAATCATGATTATCTATAATTAATAATAGTTAATTATGAATAATTATAAATAATTATTAATTAAGATAAAAACAATAATTAAATTTAATTAATTAAAATTAATCATAATTGATAATTAATCATAATGTTTTATAATTAATAATGATTAATTATGAATAACTTTTAATGAATTATTTATTTATAATTAATGTTTTATAATTAATAATTAATTATAAATAATCATGATTATCTGGATAAGGCATCGACTGCTTTATTTTCCAAACCAGGCCTGTACTGGATCTCAAAATTATAGCCTAATAGATTAGATAACCACCTATGATGCTCCTTGGTCACCATCCTTTGCTCTAGTAAGTACTTCAAGCTCCTCTGATCCATTCAGACAATGAAATGCCTACCTAGCAGGTAAGGGCACTATTTTTGAATGGCCAAAACAATATCCATAAGTTCCCTCTCAACACCGACTTCAGCCTAGCCCTGGTGTATAAGACTTGATTGAAGTATCCTATAGGCCTGTGATTCTACATGAGTATTGCCCCTAACCCATATCCAAATGCATCTGTCTCCACTACAAAGATTTGGTTGAAATCTGAAAGAGCTAAAATTGGAACTGTAGTCATGGCTTTCTTCAATCTCTCAAAAGCTAGAGTCGTTGCCTCTCCCCACAAGGAGTTGTCTTTCTTCAATTGCTCGGTTAAGGGACAAACAATAGTACTGTACCCCCTCACAAATCTCCGATAGTAACCAGTCAGCCTTAGGAAACCCCTCAACTCCCTTAGGTTCCTAGGCATATGTCATTTCTGCATTGCCTCAAGTTTTGTTTGGTCAGTCGCCACTCCTTCCTAGGACACTACATGTCCCAAGTACTCCACACTAGTCTGGGTGAAGCTGCACTTATTTAGGTTGGCCCTCAAACTAATGCTCCTGTAAAAATCTTCAAATCACCTTCAAGTGCTCCATATGCTCATCCTTAGTTGTGTTGTACATATATATGTCATAAAAAAATACCATAACAAATATCCTAAGGTACTGTCAGAACACCATGTTCATCAAAGACTAGAAAGTAGTTGGGGCATTAGAAAGCCCAAATGGCATTACCAAAAACTCATAATACCCCTTGTGTGTTCTGAAAGCTATCTTTGAAATGTTTGTCTCTTTCATTCTGATCTGATGGTACCATAATTTCAAATCCAGCTTGAAAAACACCACAGCTCCATACAATTCATCCAAGAGCTCATCAATCACAGGAATAGAGAACTTATCCGGCACTGTCCCCTTGTTCAAGGCTCTGTAGTCCACACAAAATATGCAGCTCCCATCCTTCCAAAGAAAGGACTCACACTTGGCTTGATGATCCTAGCCTCTAGCATCTCACGGATCAGCTTCTCAATCTTATCTTTCTGAATCTGAGGATAGTGGTACAGACGAACACTGATCGTCGACACCTCTTCCTTCATTGTAATGGCATGCTCCAGCTCCCTCTATGGAGGTAGGCCTTGGGGAGGCTGAAAAACCTTGTTGAGATGTTGTATGAGTGCTGCATTGAAGAGGGAATGTCTCGCTTTTCCAGTCTGACCCCCTCCAAGCGATGCAACTCCACCAAATATCCTCCTCCCACCTCTATGGTCATGATCAAATACTTGAGAGATATTCCAGTCTTAGACAACCCTGCATCACCCTGAATCACCATTCTCTTCCTCCCAACCTCTAGTTACATCCTCAGTGTTCCGCAATTGACCGTAGTATCTCTCAACATCTGTAGTCACTTCATTCCCAGAAAGACATCAGTGTTTCCCAACTATAAGGGAAGAAAATCCTCCCTCATGTATCCCCTGAATGGTCAACACTATTCCCCTACAAACTCCCCTACCCATTTTCACCTTTCTTGTGCCCTTCATCACCTCATAACCCCATGTATCCACTAATTTCACCCTCGGGTGGAGATGAAATTGTGGGTTGCCGCACTGTCTATTAATACCACCACTTCTCTATCAGTAATCTCTCCCTTCACTTTCATGGTGTGATTCGAGGTAAATTCCACCACTGAGTTTAGGGGGACTTCTGCCACATCCAGGTGCAACTTCTCCTCTTCCTCCACCTCTAACCCCTCTCACCTTCCTCTTTAGCTTCATTGTCATCACAAACGGTGAGAACCTGAAGAGTTCGATCCTTATACCTATGCCTCGGCATGTATTTCTCATCACATCTAAAATACAATCCCTTTGCCCTCTTCTTTTGTATCTCCTTCTCAGTCAACCTTTTGAATTTTCCCCCATTACCCCCTCCTCTAGCTTTCTCCTTGGGCACTTCCTTCAGACTCCCTAGTGCAGGTCCCTTGGGAGCTAAGAAGGTGGTGGTCATCCTATATGATTCTTGAGTTGCTCCCCTTAGGCCCTCTCTCCAGATGCTTCTGGTCCTCAATCAACTATGCTAGCTCCATGGACTCTCCCAAGTCTCGTGGTCTCATCACCCTAACTGCTGCCTGAATCTTCGGTTTAAGCCCCTTCATAAAGTTTCCCTCTAGCGCTATCTCTGAGAGCCGGTCTAGTCTGCTAGCCAGATACTTGAATCTATCACGGTAATCTGCCACAGTCCCCTCCTGTGTCAGGGAAAAGAATTGCTCATAGAAATTTCCTCCCATACTAGTTCGGAAACATTCTAGTAAACAATCTTTGTGCTCCCTCTAACTTCGAATGGGTTGCCTCATGTCTTGCCATTGGTACCATGTCAGTGCCTTCCATTACAAACACAATCCTGTCGCAGTCAGCTTCTCTTCCTTTGTCAACCCATTGACAGCAAAGTAGTGCTTCACTTTGTAGATCCAGCCATGTCTGTCATCGCTCTCAAAGATGGGCATCTTCAGCTTTATCACCTTCGGGTCACCCTCGTTTCCCTTGAATCCTCCTTAACCTCCCATTCCTCGAAGAGGAAGTGCTCCCCAGTTGCCACAATCTTCCCTCTCGCGATCATACTTAAACCCTTCATCACATTCCCCTCTTCTTCTTTCAAAATCAGCACATCGGCGGTAGAAATCATCCATTCTCCCCACAAAATCAACACCCCTTATCTCATAGCCCATACTCATCTCCTCCCTAGAAAGTGATTCTAGAGGAAGCATTCCATCATCTCCCTCAAGGAACTCTGGATTCTCCCTTTCCCTTAAAGGGTTTGGATTTCCTCCTCTCCCATGGCCACCAATGGCCTCCTTTGCTTCCAATGTTACCTGATTTTGTTTGTCTCTAAGCATCTTCTTCATCATGTCTTTCAAGGCGGCGAACCTACCATCCATCTTTTCATGGATGGATGCAACATGCTTCAGAAAATTAGAGGTTTTCTCATTGAAATATGACTTTAATTGACATATTTCTCCTTCCAACACTTCGACTTTCCTTCTAGCCATTGATAACCCTTAGATCGATGTGCTTTGATACCAATTTGATAGGAAATTATTACGCCCAAGCAGAAAATCTATTGTCTTCATATGAAAAACAGCAATTGAGCAGCAACAACTTGAGAAAAACTGTAGAAATCTGAGAGACACATGATGGATTCCACTAAAGAATGAAGAAAACAACAACGCTCCAAGTTTCTTCAATTCGAGAGGAAGAAACAACTTTCCCAACCTCTAGCCAAGCGACTAGAGCCCAAGCACCCAAGAGATCTCTAATTTTTTATTCCAATTCAAAATGATCCCCAAACCCTAGCAAGAGAGACTAATTAAAGCAATAGGAACATTACATAACCCCTAAACAGCTCCTAATTCAAAATTTCCCTCCCAAATAGTGTTTGATTAAGCCTTGGCCCCCACCAAGGCTTCCGCCCCCCTCTGATGTCCGCCCCTCCCTATTTTGGACCGTCAGGTGTAAACCAGAACCGGTCTAGGTTGGACCGGTTCAGGTCAAACATATTCCAATAAAGTTGTGAAAATGCTTAGGATATGAAGGAATTTCTTGGCTTACAAAATCTTTCAATATTATTTTAAAGACTAAAAAAATTCTAGATGAGTGGAGGAGTGTGTTGATTCCTACCTTTAAGAATAAATGTAATGCATAAGAGTGCGTAAATTATAGAATAATTAAGTTGATCTGTTATACATTAAAACTATTGGATAATTATTGAGCATAAGTTACGACGTGATACGAGTGTTTTGCAAAATCAATTTGTATTCAAGTCGGGAAAAGCTATACATTTTTTGAGAGGTTTGATGGAAAAGTATAGAGAGAATAAGGACTGGCAGGTGTAAACTAGAACCAATCTTGGTTGGACCGGTTCAGGTCAAACATATTCCAATAAAGTTGTGAAAATGCTTAGGATATGAAGGAATTTTTTGGTTTACGAAACCTTTCATTATTATTTTAAAGACTAAACAAATTCTAGATGAGTGGAGGAGTGTGTTGATTCCTACCTTTAAGAATAAAGGTAATGCATAAGAGTGCGTAAATTATAGAAGAATTAAGTTAATCTGCTATACATTAAAACTATTGGAGAATTATTGAGCATAAGTTACGACGTGATACGAGTGTTTTGCAAAATCAATTTGGATTCAAGTCGGGAAATGTTATACATTTATTGAGAGGTTTGATGGAAAAGTATAGAGAGAATAAGGACGGACAGGTGTAAACCAGAACCAGTCTAGGTTGGACCGGTTCAGGTCAAACATATTCCAATAAAGTTGTGAAAATGCTTAGGATATGAAGGAATTTCTTGGCTTACAAAACCTTTCAATATTATTTTAAAGATTAAAAAAATTCTAGATGAGTGGAGTGTGTTGATTCCTACCTTTAAGAATAAAGGTAATGCATAAGAGCGCGTAAATTATAGAAGAATTAAGTTAATCTGTTATACCTTAAAACTATTGGAGAATTATTGAGCATAAGTTACGACGTGATACGAGTGTTTTGCAAAATCAATTTGGATTCAAGTCGGGAAAAGCTATACATTATTGAGAGGTTTGATGGAAAAGTATATAGAGAGAATAAGGAGGATATATATATGATATTTCTTGATTTAGAGAAAACATATGATAAAGTTCTAAGAGAAGTACTATGGAGAATTCTAGAAATGAAAGGAGTTAATAATGCTTATATTCAAGTTATTGTGGATATGTATGTAGGAGTTGTTACTTGAGTTCAAACACAAGGTGGTTTGTTTAAGTATTTTCTTATTTCAATTAGATTATATTAAGGATGAGCTTTAAGCCCATCATCTTTTTTGCTTTAGTCTTGAATGTTCTTACTAGATATTTACAAGAGGATGTACCTTTATGTATAATTTTTGCTGGTGAAATTCTTCTTGTTGGCAAGATCAAAAAGAGAGTTAAAGTAAAACTTGAATTATGGATGTCAATTTTAGAGTCAAAGGTTTTGTTAGAGTATATATAAAACTTAATATATAGTGTAATTTTAGTAGTTATAGATCTAGTTGAGGGATTGTGACTTTGGGTGATCAAGTCATTAATAAGAGTACACATTTTAGATATCTAGGGTATCGTTCAAAGTGATAGTGAATATATATGAAGATATTATTATTAGAATTCAAGTTGGATGGTTGAAGTGGAGGAATGCATCGGGCCTATTGTATAAAAGAAAAGCACCTTTCAATGTAAGGTAAGATTCTATAAGATGGCAGTGAGACCTGCAATGCTTTATGACACAATGTTGGCCATTAAAAGAGAAGCATAAAGTTAAGTGTTGTAGAGATGAGGATGCTCGGGTGGATGAGTGATTTCACTCTTAGAGACGGAATGTGAAATTAGTATATATGTGAAAAGGTTGGAGTAGCTCCAATGGAGAAAAAAGATTCATGTAGCCGACCCCACATAGTGGGATAAAGGCTTGATGTTGTTGTTGTAAGGTTCATTTTAGTTATGATGATGATTCAATGTTTTTTTAGAATTAGGTAGGAAAAAACATATTTGTTCACATTTTCTAGGTTAATCAAATTATTTATTAAGTATATCAGAATCTAGCATCCAATATGAAATTCTGAGTCTTTAATAAACCATACCCTTAAATGATTTTGCCTTATTTTTTAGACTTAATTTCTTTTTTTAGTTTTCCATCAATTGTTTATGTGCCAATTGTCTAAGTGCCAACTTTAGATATCATTGCCTTTATTGATGTTACTCACAGAACATGAATTTGATTCTCCAAATCAACCTTTTATGGTCTTTTCTTCCAACTACATTGTAGATTCCCAATTTTTTTAAATGATTGTGGAGATACTTATAAAAAAATATTTAAAGTGGTGTGCTTTGATGTATATGTTTTCGGATTTGTGAGACATATGCTGAAATAAGTGAAATTTTAGAATAATATAAAGCTTATTTAGACTTTAGAAATAGAGGATTAAGAATTTGTAAGACAGATTGAGCATATAATATGTCATTTTAGAGTGTAATACTAACAATTAGCAATTAGTATATTTAGAAGATAGGTGATATAAGCTCTCAAGTCAAACATGGACGGTTTAATGAAGACGTGCCTCATCATTATGTGATAAGAGAATAGTTTAGAGAGTTAAAGGTACATTTTATAAAGATAAAATTTCAATTAGGTCTACGTGATTGCATGGATTTTGAGTATTGGACACTAAAAAAAGTCAATGATATCTAACTTAAGTGTGATATAATTGAAAATTAATATTTGCTAAAATTAAGAAGGATGAATTAAGGAATGATTGTATCAAAGGAACAATCGAAGTGAAATGAATTAAAGATAAGGTAATTGAAACTATATTTAAATGTTTTGGATGTGTATGCTATAGGATATAAAATGTGCACATTAGACATGTAGATAAAATAAGTATATGAGCTAATGTAGATAAAATAAGTATATGAGGATTGAGAGGAAGGGCTAAACTTAAACTTAAGGTTATATAGATAGAAGTTGTTTAAAATATTTGCAAAAAATAGGTTTAACACTCTAGATTGCATCTTATAGGAGCTAATGAAAAATGGGGATTGAGAAAACAAACCCCAAATAATTGGCATATGGCTAATGATGAGGATTACTAGAAGGCATAATCTCTAGTCATTTAACAATAGTATAAGATTTATGGAAAAATGCTGTGAACTCTATTACTACAATATCTCCCATCTCCTTTAAATATCTTGAAGCTAGCTCTATTCTTTCTCCTTTCTTTTAGATTAATCTATTGTGTATTTGATATTTTCATTTAGTTAATGAAAAAATATATTTAATGCGGCTCCCATATATATATATATATATATATATATATATATATATATATATATATATATATATATATATATATATATATCTTCATCTTTAGATTGGACCCTAAACCCTGTCCACCAGTAAATGCTATTAACAAGCTTTCGTCACTTCTCATTAGTGGTCTCTGCAGAGGGAGATGTTTGTCTATCACAGTGGATCCCTAGGGAAATTATAGCAATGTGTGTTCTTCTTTCTCACATTAAACGGTGTTGTGGCAGGGAGGATTCAGGGCGTGAGACAACAACATCATTGTCATGATACATATATTATTTGCTTAGTTTTTTCCTACCTTCATTTGGTAGGAGTCGACACTCAAGCTTCTCTTTCCACAGCCTCAAGATCGCATATTGTTGATGCCGTAAGAGGTTTCGGCATTAGTTGGCTCTTTCTGATTTGTGTATTGTGGGGAGGCAAGCCTTCTTTGTTTGCATCATAGAGTACACCTCGACTAGACGATCAAGCCATCAGGCTGTATGCCTCAAAATTTATATCTTATGTTGTTTTGAAGCAAACTGGTACTATTTGTCTTATTTGCTTGCTGATATCTCTCTTTCTTTTGTGATAGAAGATTTTACAAGATTTATAGCTCCTATCCTTCCCCCAGCTTCTCCTACTATAAAATCTGAGAAATTCAGCGCATTGCAGGGACTTCATTTTCAATATTTCTTTGAGAGGCTAATGATACTGAAGATGAGATGGCTTCTCCTTGGAAACTTTCTGGAATGCAAAGGCAGGTCTTGGCTTTATACCAACCATTAAAAAAGCGGACGAGGCGTCCGTATTGAGTCGCGCCTCAAGTCGAGGCGGAAGTCATGCGTATCAGGGCTTACGCCTCGAACCATCCAGCGAAGCCTACGATTTTTTCACACAAGGCGTACGCATTAGAGCGTAACGCCTCGAGGCAGTATGAGGCACCGCCTCGAAATTTTTTCTTCGGTATATATATAAATACGACGCAGCCGATTTGTGTTTGTGTATTCGCGTATAGGATTAGGGCTTCCTGTGAGAATTGAAAGGCGAACTAGAGGCGAAGCCGTGAGGGAAAGAGACGAAGCCGTGAGTGCAGGAGACGAAGTCAGAAGGAGACGACGCAGGAAATGAATCCAAAAGCAATAACGGTTTCGAAAGCAGGAAACGAAGCCGAAGTTGTGAGTGCAGGAAACGTTCAGGCATCGGTTAGGTCGGAAGAGCAGGTGAGCGGTGTTGTGGCCTTAACTTTGAGGTGTAGTAAAGAAAGCTTGAATAACTCCTGATTCGGCTTTCTTTCATTCGTCCGCTCAGTACATGCTCGGTACCGCTCAGTACATGCTCGGTACTGCTCAGTACATGCTCGGTACTGCTAGGTACAGCTCAGTACCGAGCCAGCACCGCTCGGTACCGAGGAAGTATATGCTCGGTACTGAGCGGTACATGCTCGGTACCACTAGGTACACGCTCGGTACCGAGCAGTATATGCTCGGTACTGAGCGGTACATGCTCGGTACCAAGCAGTATATGCTCGGTACTGAGCTGTACATGCTCGGTACTGAGCGGTACATGCTCGGTACTGAGCGGTACATGCTCGGTACTGAGCTGTACATGCTCGGTATTGAGCGGTACAATAAGCAGGTCGAACCCCGCCAGGGGGCAGCGCCCCCTTGGACCCCCGGCAGACTGGTACATTTTTGTATTCATGTTGTTTTATTATTGGTATTTGGTAGTACAAATAATTGTTAACATCTGTCCTATTATTAGCATGACTAGTGGTACAAGAAGGAAAGATCCTGCATGAAAATATGGAACTCAAGTTGAAGTGTCTGGCGAAGGTGCAAAGAAGGGATATGTTTACATGAAATGTAATTTCTGTGAGAAACGCATAGTACGTTGGTGGAGTCAATTTGGAGATGATGTTCCTGAATTGAAAGCTTTTGCAGTTAAAGTTCTTAGCCTAACATGTTCGGCTTCTGTATGCGAGCGTAATTGGAGCATCTTCAATCAAATTCATACTAAGAGAAGAAATCGATTGACCACATATCGAATGAACAAACTTGTTTATGTTATGTTTAACAAAAAACTGAAAGATAGACATCTCAAATTACAAAAGCAAGGAAGCATTGATAATGAAATTGACCCTTTACTTGTTGATGATTTACAATCTGATGATGAATGGGGTACTCCTAAGAATGTTGATGTTTCTGAAGTTGAAGTAGAAGGAGAAACTCAAGTCAATGAAAACAGTGAAGCAACTACTCATGTATATAAAAGAAAGAAACAAAGTGAGATTGGAGCTTCAAAAAAATTCAAAGGTATTCTTAAATATAATGAATTATTTTTTTATGCTATTATTGTTTCATTCTAGAGCTAACGAAATATTAACTGATATAGGGTATAAAGAAAAAAATATTATAGATGAAGAATAGTTTGAGGATGACTTTGACATTAATTATGAAGATTCTTCTGAAGAAAATCAAAGTGATGATGAGCCTGCATTGGGTCTTGATCCTAAAGGGATGTTTTATTTTTAAGTGAGTTTATTTTAAATCTTCTTTTCCAGTAATATACTAATATTATCTTAGAACAAATCATCAAATTCACAATTGACGTAATATTTTGTTATTTTTTGACATTTTTGTCATTATTCATAATTTTAAATTGCTTTATTTTTATAATTTTTGAGGCTTACGCCTCGATCCGCCTCGAGGCTTACGCCTCGCCTCGCTTAGCCAAAACGCCTCGATTCCCTATTTCTGAGGCTTCCCCCAGCTTCTCCTTGGAAATCTGAGAAATTCAGCGCATTGCAGGGACTTCATTTTCAATATTTCTTTGAGAGGCTAATGATACTGAAGATGAGATGGCTTCTCCTTGGAAACTTTCTGGAATGCAAAGGCAGGTCTTGGCTTTATACCGTTGTTTTCTTCGGGCAGCCCGAGTGAAGAATCTTGAAGACCACCAAAGAATCGTGTCTGTTGTCTCCGCAGAGTTCCATCATAATGCTAATAATGTTGATCGCAAAAACTTTCAGTACATTGAATATCTTTTGCGGCGTGGGAAGAGGCAGCTTGAGCAACTCAAGAATTCCACCACCCTTTCACTTTCAACAATTAATGTCAGTAAAGAGGGAGCTTATACCCTTCCTGTTATTCATTTTTTTTATCACAGTAAAAATCTGAATGAACATTGAGGGAGGATATTCTGATTAAAATTTTGTCTGGATGTATTTCAAAAACTTTGAATCTATTTTAAAATGAGTGCAATACATGAATAATTAATTAATTTTTGTAACACATTTTTTTCTTAAAAACTGCCACCAAATATGTTTTTTGTGTGATTCATTTTATCTTTTCAAAGAAAAGTTAAAGAATTCTCAATTGAAAATAAATTATTGAAGAAAAGCTCTATTCTGAGAGTCTTAGAACACTTCCAATTAAATGTTTCTTTAGATGCTTTACCCATAACTCTATCCATTGGAAATTATTTATTGTTTCTGCTTGGTGATTTTTAAACAAACATTTGGTTAAGATATGCGATTTCCTACCTTGGAACCTGCTAATCTGATTTACAAATTCTCAGCTCAATTCTTCTGGTTCGAAAACAATCACTGAAGACAAGAAGCTTGCTTCAACGTATCATTAAGGTAGCCACAAGATCATCCCCAACAGTCTTTAATAATCCTTCTGCTGATACGTACAAAGGTTCTGATTTGATGCTATCTGTTGTGTTATTGATTTCTGCAATTGTTTTGTTTAGTGTCATAGAAAACAAGCTATTTTTTTTTTCATTTCCTATGACCATCATTAGATGTCACAAGTGGTCGGTCAGGCTTTAAATCTGAAACTGCAAGTCTACAACTATATTGACTGCTTAGTAGTTTGAAGTGTCTTTAAACACGATCTTATGCAGAGTATGGTTTGCATTTTCTCGTTGCCTATGGTTTGCATGGTTTCATTGCCTTTAAGGTGTAATTGCCTTTTTCTTAATGATGCAGAAGTGTTCAATATGATCAATACAAGGCTATTTATTTGAGAAAATAGGTTTATAAAGTGGAGTTGGCAATTAGGAGATGTGAAAGGACTTTTTATTTTTATTTTTCTCATATTTATGTCGCTGAACTATTCTGAAACTTGGAGCTGTTTTAATTTGTATGTTTTAAGAGAATTCTACTTTATCTTTTTACCATAAACAAACAATTAATCAAGTTAATTTTAGATTGCAGAAAGTGTGAGGCTTTAATGTAAAGGACATCTGATCAGCTCCAATGGAGTTGGCTTAGGGTGCGTTTAAGCTAATCTTGTCATAATTTTATTTTATAGATTAGTCAAATTTTCATTTGATTGTAATTTTTTTATTTTTGAAAATATTTTTAAGATGAGATTTTTTTTTTGCATTTTGATAGTTCTAAGAATTAATAGATGTTATGATCCATAGGAAGATAAATATTATTTGTATTCAGCAAACTAAATGAGTTAGAGAGAAGGCTAAGGAGATTGATAGTTTAGGATTTAAACTATTGTATTTTGGTAGGAGTTGTACTAGAAATGGTGTATGTGTGATTATAGATAAGAGTTTGAAGAATAATGTTGTAAAGATTGATAGAATTGGAGACAGAATTATAATTTTAAAGATTGTTGTTGATGCTAAAATTATTAAGATAATAAGCATTTATGCTCCTCAAATAGGTTTAGATATTTGTTTAAAATTAAAATTTTGGAATGATCTAGAAAAATTAATACAAATGATACATCTTGAAGAGAATTTTTATTGGAAGAGATTAAATGGACATATTGGTAGAGAGGTAGATGATTTTAAAAGTATTCATGGTGGTTATGACTTTGAAGCGACTAATGAAGATGGTAAGATAATATTAGATTTTTCTTTGGCTTATGATTTTGGAATTGCTAATATCTTATTTAAGAAAAGAGATGTGCATCTTATCACTTATAAAAATTGATATGGTAAAACTTCGATTGATTATTTTCTTATAAAAAAATAGATCGTTTAGATTTCAAAGATAATAAAGTTATTATGAGTGAAAGTTTATGTATCTAATATCGCTTATTAGTTTTGGACTTTAAGATGAAGGGGCAGAATATTAAAAGTAAAGTAAATTGTTGTCATGGGTTAGATGGGGGGGATTTAAATAAATATTAACAAAAATATTTTTTAGAGTAAAATTCAAAATTTTAAGATTTTGTCTGTGCATGAGGAAGCTAATGTTATGTGAAAAAAATAGCTAGTGATATTAAGAATATTGTAAAGATGTGCTTGGAGTATCAAAGAAAAAAGCTATTAATTGTAAAAATAGTTGCTGGTGGAATCAAAATGTGCAAGAAAATATAAAAAATAAAAAAATTTGTTATAAAAAATGGTTTAGCTGTAAAAATTTTAATAGTTGCAAAATATAGAAAGAGGCCCATTAGGAGTCTAAGAAAGTAATTTGCAATGCAAAAATTTTAATTTTTAATGATTTATATAATATATTAGATACTAAGAAGGACGAAAGATATACGTATAAGTTAGCTAAACAAAGAGATAGAAGTAGTAAGCATTTAGTTCAAGTGAAGTGTATTAAGGATGAAGATCAAAAAAGTGTTTTTATTAAAAAAAGATATTCAACAAAAGTGGTTGAGATATTTTGCTAAATTTTTTAATGAATATTATGAGAATGCAATTGACTTTAGTGATATTAGCACCCTAAATGAAAATAAATATTTTTATTTTTATTGGCGTATTAGTAAAACTGAAGTTAAAGAGGCTTTAAAGAAAATACATGCATTAAGATATCTCTAATGAAAGCTACATTAAATTACTCATAATTGTTTCAGAAAACTTCAACGCACAGAGTCGTAGGCTTCGTTTGGGAGGGACAACTTTCTGACTGCTTTGTTTTTCAGTTGTAACTATATTTTTTGTTTGGCCACTACTTTTTTGTTGCTTCCAAAAAAATTTGTAGTAGGAAACTGCTTTCTATAATAATTTTATAAAGCAGTAAGAAAGCTATCTCAAACGAAGTCGTATTTTTCACTTATTTTTATAACAACAAAACTACGAAAGGACTATTTTTAAGAAAATACAAAAATATATCAGTCAATTAGATAATATTTATTGTCTATAAAAATTATGATAAAAAATAAATAAAATAAATAGAAATTAGAAGATACAATAAAATGAGTCCAAACAATATATGAATTATTGACTTAATCTGCCTCTCCAGGTGGCTTTACTAAGCCAGACCTTAAAAAAGACTGGACTAGTCAAAATCTCATAATAATGATATTTATCACATACTAAAAGTTACATAATAAAAGTTTACTAAAATATGAGATATCACATTTTTATCACTTACAGGAGAAAAAAATTATGCCAAACTCAAAATCATTGAAAGCAGAAGTAGAGTAAATGTTACTTATAATGATTATAATATTTTTTATAATAGAAGCAATAGAGGAAGAAGCCTCGAAAGCCTTTTCTCTCTTCTCTCTCTCCTATCGATCTTCTCTTTTCCTCAGTGGCGGAGCCAAAAATTTTATTCAGGGGGGCCTAAATTAAAATAGTTATGTTTGTCTTCTCATTTCCAGTGTCAAGAGTAGCTATAAGATTGAAATTAAGAATGCAAATAACATGGGTCTTAGAGCTTAGAAGACATAAATATTTGCCACAGGTAGGGGTGCAACCGAGTCAAGCCGGCTTGCAAGCTGGCTCGACGAGTCGAGTTTACCAAGCGTGACGGCTAATCGAGCTCGAGCTTGAACACTCGGCTGCTCGACTCGATAGCTCATCGAGTAGCTCGAACATGAGAACGGAAGCGAACTTCGCCGCGAGAGCGGGTTGCCGCAGCAGGCTTTGCCGCAAGAGCGGGAGCGTGAACGGGCTTCGCCACGAAAGTGGGGCGCGGGTCGCGATAGTGGCTTCGCCGCGAGAGCGGGAGTGTGAATGAGCTTCGCTACGAAAGCAGGGCGTGGGTTGCGGTAGTGGGCTTCGCCGCAAGAGCGAGTCGCGGCAGCGGGCTTTGCCGCGAAAGAGGGACGCGGGTCACGACAGTAGGCTTTGCCGTAAGAGCTGGAGCTCGACGACCCGCTAGACTCGACTCGTTTCATGAGACGAGCAAAGCTCGAGCATTAGAGTGGGAGCGAACTTCGCCACGAGAGCGGGTCGCGGTAGCAGGCTTCGCTGCGAGAGCGAGAGCCATATTCGCTGCGAGAGCGAGAGCGAGAGCAAGAGCGGGAGCGTGCTTCCCCACAAAAGCGGGAGTGGGCTTCGGGCTTCGCCACGAAAGCGGGTCTCGACAGTGGGCTTCGCCGCGAGAGCAGGTTGCGGCAACGGGCTTCGTCGCGAGAGCAAGAGAAAGAGTGGGATTCGCCGCGAGAGCGGGAGTGGGCATTGCCGCGAGAGTAGATCGTGGCAGCGGGCTTCGCCGCGAGAGCGAGAGCATGAGTGGGATTCGCCGTGAGAGTGGGAGCGGGCTTCGCCGCGAGAGCAGGAGCTTGACGAGCTGCTCGACTCGACTCGTTTTATGAGACGAGTCGAGCTCGAGCTCATATTTCGAGCTACATCTGTGACTTTCTTAATATAAATCATATCTAATACATCTGTTTTCCTAACCGAATCATCGAAAACTGATGTTTTATGTGACTAAATCATCTCCGACAACTCTCTAAATAGTAGAACTGTTATGAACCTATTAAGGTAAAAAAACCAAATGCTCTTTTTTTCCATTATAAATGCTAGTAAACATCACTATAACTATTCCATAGATTTTTTTTTTTAGGGGGGGGGGGGGCACGTGCCCCCCCTTCACTCCGCCAGTGTTGCTTCTCCTTCTCCTTTCTTTTCTTCCTTCGCAAGGCAGATGGCCTAAAAAGATTGACTCGAGCATATCCAATGAATTCAAATTTGCTCTCCTCGTCAATTCAACATTAATTTCATTAGTATAAGATCAATTGAAACTTATCAAACCGGCTAAAATTTAATTAATCAAGATCTCAATTCGATTATGATGAGCTCTCCGATTAAATCTGATTAAAATAAAATATGCGTGAATCCATTTAAAATAAAATTCAACTTATTTCAATTTAATCATCCATGTTTATCCTTTCCAAATATAGCACTTAATGATCTCATTACAATCTATACTACTATTAAAGTGTTGCTTGTGATTCTTCCCATATATAGCATCCTGAGCGTTTGTTAAAAAACTTTATCTTAATATCCATCATTAATTTTTTAAACTGCATCTGCTGGCGAACCAATATCACACTTTTCTTCTTTCAAGGCATCCTCCTTATTTCTTCTTTGTATCAACGCATCCCTATACGAAATGGCGCATTCCCTTTTGTGTTATAAAATTTCATATGCTGGCGAAGAAATGTCTATACACTGCGAACGTTTTGCTCGCTCGCCGGATACAACAAACATCCTAAGGTGAACTTATTAACTTTATGTTCAATTTCTACGATTTCTCTTCACCTTCTTCCTAATTTTTTTTAAACTCCACGCATCCGCTCACCGAAGCCCCCTGTCTCGCTTCCCTCTCTCGATAAAGTTACATAATAAAAGTTTGCTAAAATAGGAGATATCACATTTTTATCTCTTACACGAGAAAAAATTATGCCAAACTCAAAATCATTGAAAGCAGAAGTAGAGTAAATGTTACTTATAATGATTATAATACTTTTTATAATAGAAGCAACAGAGGAAGAAGCCTCGAAAGCCTTTTCTCTCTTCTCTCTCTCCTATCGATCTTCTCTTCTCCTTCTCCTTTCTTTTCTTCCTTCGCAAGGCAGATGGCCTAAAAAGATTGACTCGAGCATATCCAATGAATTCAAATTTGCTCTCCTCGTCAATTCAACATTAATTTCATTAGTATAAGATCAATTGAAACTTATCAAACCGGCTGCAATTTAATTAATCAAGATCTCAATTCGATTATGATGAGCTCTCCGATTAAATCTAATTAAAACAAAATCTGCTTGAATCCATTTAAAATAAAATTCAACTTATTTCAATTTAATCAGCCATGTTTATCCTTTCCAAATATAGCACTTAATGATCTCATTACAATCTATATCTATACTACTATTAAAGTGTTGCTTGTGATTCTTCCCATATAGCATCCTGAGCGTTCGTTTAAAAACTTTATCTTAATATCCATCATTAATTTTTTAAACTGCATCTGCTGGCGAACCAATATCACACTTTTCTTCTTTCAAGGCATCCTCCTTATTTCTTCTTTGTATCAAGGCATCCCTATACGAAATGGCGCATTCCCTTTTGTGTTATAAAATTTCATATGCTGTCGAAGAAATGTCTATACACTGCGAACGTTTTGCTCGCTCGCCGGATACAACAAACATCCTAAGGTGAACTTATTAACTTTATGTTCAATTTCTATGATTTCTCTTCACCTTCTTCCTAATTTTTTTTACTCCATGCATCCGCTCACCGAAGCCCCCTGTCTCGCTTCCCTCTCTCGATAATGTAAATTTTTTTTTCTTCCCCTTTTAAGCCCTAAATTCCTACTTCAACATTTTCTAGGTTTCACAATTCGATAATCATCTATCTCCTTTCTCCCATGTCCTTATACTCTTGTTTTTCATACCTTTTTTTTTCTTCGTCATTGTCTTTTTATCCCTGGAGGAAATTAATGCGTCGCTCTGGCACCACCGATTGGGATCTACATTGGGCCAAGTCAATGGAAACAAACCTTCCGGGCTTCTATGCAAAGAAGAGAACGACATCAATCCACTTTTCTTCCGGGTGGCTATGAAGAAAAGGTTTACAATTCGGTAATCCACCGATTCCATTTCCCCTTTCGAATAGTTGTTTGCTTTTCCTCCTTACCATTTCTTCTCCTCTATGTTTTTCTTCTCCTCTCTGCCGTGTTCTTCTCCTATACTACATTTTGTTGTTGTCTTTTCCTCTTCATTTCTAAGTTTCTTTTCTAATTGGCCTCGCAATGGTTCCAAGAACTTCATCACCGAAGCCAACCAAATTCCTCCACTTATTTCTACAAAACGTCAACAGATAGAAGAGCGCAGCTGCAAAAAAAGTTTGGTTAATAACTCACAAAATTCTCTCAATAAAAATCGTTAATGGCTAGCCGAGGTTTCAGGCATCATCAAGGGCGAGAACACCAGGCAATGAATTTCCTTCCAAAAGCTCCAAGCTCGCAGCACCGCCTGTAGAGATATGGTTCATCTTATCAACAAGCACAATTTTCTCTACAACAGCAACAGAGTCGCCCCGCCAATGATAGTCGTGACACCTCCACTAAGATCAGCCAATTTCTTGGCAATAACCTGAGATAATTAAATGGTAGGGTGAGAATTAGGCTTCATAATTTTTTTTATGAAGATAGAAGTTTTATAATATAATTGAAATGGATTGTTCATCAATCCAAAAGCTCCTTTATTGTTCTTTATTTCTAAGGATCTATTTTGGATGATGCTTGAGTGGGATGTGGTGTTCTGGAACTATTTTATTTTATTTGTCATACAATGAAATTTATTGATTTGTAATAATACATCATGTTTGTTGCATCCCAGGTTTCCTAATTCTGTCAGGTGCAGTTAGTCAAAGAATGCCATCATTGACCCATTGTGATCAAAACCAGGGAAAAAATTCCATTTGCTTTGGGATGAAATTTTAATTCTAACATTAGATTATATTTATCAATTAGCTGCACTCAAACCTTTGTTATATGTGCAAAGTTTGACTTTTCTATGCCCATGAGTTATTCACATAAAAATGCATTTGTGCATTTCTCTTATTTACAAATTTTGTTTCAGGTTGTTAATGACTTACTAAATCCTGCTGGTCAGAACTTGAGAATTAGGGAAGGCCTTCAGGTAGGCTTTATATATTTGTTTGTTTAATTAACTTTTTTTATTACTGTTTCTGGTCTGATTTGCTTTTAACATATGTTATTGATCTTGTTTAAATTACTAATAATATGAGAGGTGTATGCAAATCCTAAAATAACAAAGACTATTTATGCCATACTTACAAATTCAAAGGGACATCTCATTGAATTCCCAAATATGAGTTTCACATATCTTAGTGTTGGTCTCTCTTAATGCCCCCGGCCATCCCAACCCCAATCTTTTTTCATTTTACATTACATTGCATTAAAAAAAAATTACTTCAAAGCAAAAAAAAAGAAGTTTTCTAATGCATTTCTTTTATAATTGCATGCACAGTCATATTTATGCAGGTTACTTCACAGAAGGCAAGTTTGGTTAGGGGAAACCAAAGATTAAACCCAACTTGATTTGTTCACCTGGTACATTTGGTCATTCATATAACATTTCTGAATTTTCTATTGGGGATCTTGGTTCTAATGTTTTGGCTTATTCAGTCCCAACCAAACCAACTTAGTTAAATATTGCGTGCAATGATGGTATGGAAGGGGTGACTAAACTAAGAAAATGAGAATAACATTGATGGTTTGAGGCATTCAATATTTATGAGTATGACATGCAATGATGTTATGAAAGGGGTGATTGAACTAAGAAAATTAGTGTGTCATTGATAAGCATATGATCGAATATTATGAGTGCAATTAATTTGGCGGGAATGCTTTTAGAGTATGTTGAAGTTTTGGAGTGATCGAAGAATTTCTAACCACTTTCCGGCTACATCAAAGGTTAAATATGATGTATTCTACTTTGTAATGGTGGATGAACTTATATTGAAAGCTAGACGTCATAAATTGTGCTATTCACATATTTGATAATTCTTTTAGTCTAATTATGAATAAATGAAAAGTTAATATAATTCTGCAAAAGTTTTAGTAGAAAAGGGCTTAGGATTTAGTGAATAGAAAGTTATATAGCCTACTTAATAATGGTTTAGAATTATCTAACACTTAGCTGTGGCACATTTATTTTTAGAATTATGATATATTGACATTTTTTACGAGAAGAGTAAATATTCGGGCGTTGAATTGGAGAGGAGAGTTTGGGATATTGCGTACGAAGACAATATAACGGTGCCTTAATGGATGATTTATAGAATATGCCATTATGTAGTGTGAATATGAGTGTTAGGTGCATTCACAAGTAAGTTGAGTTTTGTAGAAATGCAAATGCATGCAAAACAAACCTTAAAAGGATAGAGAGCAAAAGCATATATATATTTGTGAGCTTGTGGAAGTAGAGCTTATTGAAGTGAAGTTTATAGATTTGTAAGTGAGTGAACTTCAAACCTCTAAAGGAGGGCATAGAATAAAGTCAAAAGTAATAAGGAGGAAAAAGGGTAGAATAAATGTCACATCATATTAAAAAATGTGTAAATAGAATGAAAATCTTATGCATATTTAGTTGAATTGAACTTGAAAGGGCTTGTAAAGTTGATAATAGATACTTATTATAAAGCAAATAATATCAACGACATAATCTCTATTCACTTAAGTTTACTTATTGGCAGCACAAGTTTGTTAGAATAAGCTTCCTTTGGATTGGTTTGTGGTTGCTCTGGGATGCCATTTTTATCAATAACTCTGCTTTTCGTTCATACTCAACCATTATTTCTTCCCTACTTAACGTCTCCATTTTTTTTCCATCTTTTTCTTCTAACCTTTATTACTTGTCTTTCCTATTTCTCTTCCATTTTTTTTTCTGGTGTTAATCTATTCTTCTTGCTTCTGAAACTTTTATTCACAAATACCCTTTAGTGAAAAATAAAAAATGAAAATAAATAAATTAATTAATTAAAAAAATGTTGTTTATAATTTCATTAAAGTTGACGATCATTAATGTCTATAGTTTATTGGATACTACATTGTTTATTATGAAAATATTATGTCTTACCTTAATAATTTTTATTATTTTCTTCTTCTTGATTCTACAATATTATGTTGCCATTATTTGCTCAATGCATTTGAGATACTTTCCAAGTGAATCTAAATTTATATATTGGTTTGTTCTTAAGACTGTTATGCATAAATTTTAGTTGAGTGGTGGCACGTAGCTATCATTATTGGCGTCATCCCAAGTCCAATCTATTTGATGACATTTTATATTGTTGTAAATAGTGTAGATGATAACTTGTATTGGTGTACCAAGATTGTGTTGACGAATATTTTCACATCGACTCGACCCCGATCAAGCCCGACTAGGCTTGATCACGCTCGATCAACTCAATTGATCATCGTCGAGGTGAAATTAATCCGAATTAAGCCCCGATTTAATTAAATTAAACCCAATTTAATTTAATTAAAATCAAATCAATCCAAATCAGACCCTGTCGAGCGTCGTCGAGCCCAATTGACGCAATTCGACGCCGATTCAAGCTTAATTTCGCAAATTAGTTTGATCAGACCCAATCGGACCCAAACCGACTCAAATCGGTTTGCGTCGAGTCCGATTCGGGCTCAATTTCAGCCCTAATTTACGAATTGGGGCTAAATTAAATTTTGAAATCAAATTTCCAAATCTAGGGTTCATATTTCACATGAAATCCTGTCCTAATTCCCTCGTTTCTCACATCAAGGGAGCCTGATTGGCCATTTCGGTCGGTGGCTCTGCTGGGCGTGTTCCTCTAAGAGCACGAGAGGGAGTAGGAGGGAGCATTCGGCTCCCCTTTTCGTTTCCGTCCCGACCCAGAGAAAAGGAGAGAGAGCGAGAGAGGGTGATTTCCACGCCCAGGCTTCCGTTCGCCCTTCCTCCTGCGTGCAAAACCGTCGGCCGAACCTCCTGAAGGCTTCGGTTTCTTCCTTGCTGCCTGTCGCCCTCCTTCCAGCGAGCCAAAGCCGCAAGTGTGCGGCTTTTCTAGGTGAAAGGGAGAAGGGAGTTTTGGGGCTTGAGATCTTCTCATTCCAAGGAAGAAAATCAAAAGCTAAGCCCTCCATTTGCTTTATTTCTCAAAGTTAGTGGCTTCTCTTCCTTCCTCTTCCAACTCCGGCGAGTTCATAGCAATTTGAAGGCTGTTGGAGACTTCCAAACAGCAAGGGAAGGCTTCGAAATTCTCCAAGCAGCAGCTTGGAGTCTTCAAAACGCCTTGGACAGCAGCGGCGAGTTCCGGAGCGGCTTGGACAGCGGATTGGAGCTTGGAGCGGAGCTTGAACAGCAGTTAGAACTTGGATTGGAGCTTGGACATCAGCTTGGACAGAAATTTGGAGTGCTGGGACAAACCGGGAGAGGTATACCACTAAAACTTAGTGAAACCTAGGGTCCCCCAAGGCCAATTGTTGTGTGGTTGACGCCCCCGAACCTTAGGACCTTAGAAACTTCAATTTTTGCTCTCCCAAAATCCCCCGTTGGCTGTCCTCTTCATAAGTCAATGAAAATTTGGTAATTTTCATTTGTGGATTCTCATGTGAGAGTCCCAAGAGGATTCTAATGCGCATAGAGGTGTTGGATTGGTGTCCAACCCCTCTCAAATGCATGATTTTGCACTCATATTGCATGCTTAGCCTTCGCCTACGAATGGACCATAGGATTTGATGATCTTTTTTCTATCCCAAAATGAATGTTGAGACGTAGGTTTTGTTGAATTCTAGGTTGTACCTACTCAATGCTAATGTCATGGCAAAATCGACATAGGATTTAGGGTTTTGCATTTGTCAACTTGCAATTTTCTCTATGACTTGGTTAGATGCCCAAATGCATTTGATAACTTGTTGTAGAATTTTATTTGAACTCTTAAAGGTTCATTTTACAAATTCTAGAGCAAGTAGGGTTGATCAATCTTATTTTGGGTGTGTTGCAAAGCTTGTAAAGAAAATAACAAGTGGGCATTCGCTCTATTGTATCAAAATTCCCTAATTTAGATAATCATCTACACATGCATGCATTCCTAGGTTCTTTCTTAGATCATATCAAATTTGATCTTAAGTTTCCTAGAAGTCATAGGGATAGATCTCCCCTATCCAAGGATTTCTAAATCATGTCAAAATTGATTTAGAGATCTCTCCAAAGCCTTAGGAAATCTATCTTCCCTCTCCTATTTGAACCCAAAACATTCATTCAAGCTGTAGGGAACTCTTTTTCATATGCTATTCTCCTCTTGTATGATATCCCGGATTTTCCTAAAAAGAAAATCCTACAAATGTCATGCCATAAATCTTTGAGTTTGGGACCAAATCCCGAGCTCTCCCGTCTCATTTGTTGGAACACTAAAACTAGCAAATGAATAGTCATTTACTTTCATGTATAATGATTTGAAACCTTCAAAGATTCTAAACAAAATCATTTCAAGAATCGTGTAATCCTAGGATCAAAGTCCTAGGTTTACTTGACTTTGTTTGTTGAAAAAAAATCAACAAATGTCCACCCTTACATATTCTTCATGTATGATACTTAGAGCATTCCCAAAGCTCTAAATATTGGATTGCATGAATCTTATAACTTTAGGATCAAAAATCCTAAATGCACGCCAAAAGACCTTGAACTTGGAACCAAATCCCAAGTTCTTCCCTTCTTTGTTTGTTGAAAAGACAAAATCAACAAACAATCATTCCCCCTCTTTGGACACCAAACGTTCAAAGGAATTCCTCCAATTTGTAATCCCTAAGTTGCATTTTGGACAATTCCTTTTCCTACAAGCCCAAATTGTAGGAAACCTCCAAATTTCTCTTCATTAGCCTAACTTCAAATTAGGCAAATGAATTCGTCTCTTTGAATATCAAATGTTCAAAGAACATTTATGGATTTGCAACTCATGAGTTGCATGTTCCTTCCCTCTTTTCTACAACTCAAAAGTTGTAGGAAATCTCATCATTCTCCTAAACCCAAACTAGGAGAATGCATTCTCCTCTTTGGACAACAAATGCTCAAAGAACGTCCATTGATTTATAATCTCTAAATTGCATCTTTCCCTCTTTCCTACAAGTCAAGATTGTAGGAGAGCATCTAAACCCATTTTCATGCTCTCAAACCCAAGTTGGGAGAATGAATTCCTCTCTTTGAACACCAAATGTTCAAAGAGGTTTTAGAAGCTTGCAACCCAAAGTTGCATCTTCTCTTCTCCTTTATACAACTCAAAAGTTGTACGAAAGTTTCATTCTCTCAATTCACGTTGAGAGTGAATCAATCTTATTATAAGTCATCCCTCTTTTCCTTCGACTCCAAAAAGTCTAAGGAATCCTCCCAACCTTAGCCCAAAAGCTATAAATTCCCAACTCTCCTCCAGCTCCAAAGTTGTAGGAGATTTTCCTCTCTTTAGCTCCAAAAGTTAGAAGGAGTTCCCCTACATTTAGCCCAAAACTAAATGTTGGATCTCTATCCTTTCTCCCCTTAGCTCCAAAAGCTAAGGAGAATTCTTCCACATGTAGCTCAAAAGCTACATGTTGGACATCTTCTTTAGACCAAAATTTAAGTAATCTCTTCCACTCAACCCAAATTGAGTGATCTTTCTTATGACATTTAAAATGCTAAACTGTAGATGTCCCTTAGGAGTTGTCAATTCTGTTGAAGTTCATCTTACCCTATTGGATGAATTTCACCAAGTCCTAAGTGAAGCCTCTTAGGCAAGTCTATCTTATCATATTAGATAGACAATTCTCTTATCCAAACATTAAGAGAACTCCAAAAACACCTAAAAATTACTTAGGTTCCTTTTGATACAATGATTTATCATCTCCCTCAAAAGGCGGGATGCCTATATCATTGTATCCTAGGATTCATAAGTAACAGACTTGCCCAAAAGCAAGCAGTGGTTACTTTATGGGTTCTTCATAACCCTTCTAAATATGAAACTGTTAAAAATCAAATAAAATCATTAAGTCACAAACAACTTAAAGTGAAACCACCCATGGATAAAGATTAAACATCTTCATTCCAAAATAAAACTAAAGACCCTTAGTGTGACATGTTACACAAGGCTCACACACTTAGGTGCACAGCCCCTTAGGCATGCTAGGATTAGGATTTTTCTTTTCTGCGCATGTGTTTGATGTTGTGGTGTGATTGCCCTTGGATTGTCTGTATTGTGGGCACTTGCCCTTAAGTAGATAGTGTAGAAATATATATGTTCTTCTTGCAGTTGGTCATATCTAAAAGGGGGCGCTCATAAATAATAAACTGATTGCATGACAGGTGCTGCTTAAAACCCCCCAAAGATGTGGCTAATAGGGTGGAAGCATGTGTTTGGCACTCTAAGTGCTAAATAAAATTCTGAATGTAATGCTTTATTATATGAATTGCTTATAACTGTATTTTGCAGGTTTGAGTCTTTCTCTTTTCAAACATGTATTTGATAGAAGTAGGAATTATATCAAACTTGTGGGGGTTTGGAGCAAAAGAGTGAAGTGGACTAGAAGGATGTACTTGCCAAAGGTGAAGCCCAGTGTCCATTCAAAAGTCAAGAGCCTGAAGAACCCCCCACAAGTAGAGTCTTTAATTTGACTGGGTTGTATAATGACAGGCAACTCAGCTGCTAAATCTGGTTGTAATAATGTGGACTCTATTTACATTCCTTGCATTTGATATATATACAAGCATGTTTTGAATGTTTACTTGATTGTGCAATAGAAAAACATGTTTTTTCTTTAGGTTTCTTCTCTTATTCATTTGGGTATGGCCTGGACTGTGATGCGGTAGGCTCTTAGGACAAAAATAAGATTTCTACTCATTAAAATGTAATCAATCTAAAAATTGACTTAGGCTCCACGATTTTCTAAACAAAAAGAAACTTGCATGACTCCCTTCAAGGAGCTAAGTTTTCAAAATAAAAACAATCATGCATAGCTCAAAGCATGTTGTATATAGAAAGCCCTCACTTAAGGACTAGATAACAAAAAAATCTTTCTTTCGTGAGTCAGCATTATACATACCCACATGTATAGGCATTTTGGCCTCAAAGCCAAGCTATAAGTCCTACCTTCTAAATAAAAATAACCTACCACTCTTTATTTGCATTGAGACTGGATAGCATGGTTTTAAAAGCGAGTAGAAGGGTTTAGCTGGTAGTCCCTTTCAGGCGGGACAGTAAATCCAGAGGTCGGACAGGCTATTCCTCTTGTGAGGTGTAGTTTGTAAGCCCCTTTGCACTCGTTAGATTTAGGTTCGAGGCACTACCTATCGGTAGTCCTCATCTTAGTCTTAGGGTCTGAGGCACGGGTTGATTCCAAATCACCCTATAAGCCCTCACCTTTCGGGCAATTCCTACAACATGTGCTGTTGGAATGTAAGCCCCAACTTTCTAATAAACTGATCAAACTTAAACAAAAATTAGAGTTCAAAAATATAAAACGCAACATAGGATAGTTTGGGCACCTCTGAGTTTCCTCTTAGAATCAAATGCCCATACTTTACCTCCTTTGGCTTTCATTCCCAAAATCTAATCCTTAGTTGATCAACTTCTCCTTGAAATTCCTAAAAGGCCAAAATCCTTTTGCTAGGACTTTCATGGATTTAAAAAAAAAAAAAAACTTTAGTAAATGTCTAAAATGACTTCCAAAAGAAAGAAAAACCACTAGTTTAATCAAAAGTTTTTCCAAACCAAAGTTTGGGATGTAATTAACCATAGGGGCTCCTATGGGATGTCTGTACCCCAGAAATAAATAAACCCCACTCGACCAAATATCGAGTGGGGGAATCTCTGTTATAATTGTAAATTTTGTTATTGAGTCCATAAGGAAATGATATTTTTATCCTTCGGGGTAATATATCATGTTCTTATGCCGTACTCGATCATAAAATATGCAATCCGTTTGAGGATACAAAAATTCTCCAACAGATTGCATTTAAGAACACAATTAAAGCACTTAAAGATGTGTTCGTCGTAATGGAATCATAATTAAGCCATCCATGAAAGAGCAAGTGCAATTATCCACATAGCATTTTATCAGTTAGTTGGCTTACCTTGGTAAAAGTGAAAGAACATCTAGCAAGAGATAGAGAGAGGTTGAGAGAGAGAAAGAGAACATTGACAAATACAGTTGGATATATATGATTTAACAGTTTCTTTGTCTAACCTAGTTGGGATTTCAGTTGGGGTTGTTGTATTAATATTAGCATTTATTATAAAATCATAATATTTGTATTGTACTTTCTTTTTTGCTTTATTTTCTTGATCTTATATAGATATAATTGTAATAATATTAAATTAATCCATGATTGAATGATATATGTTGAACTATGAATTAAAGCGAGTTAACTTAAGATTTTTCTGCCACTTTATTGAAAACGGCACAATGGTCTTTGATGCACTAAAATTTAAGTTAATGTGTAGGGAACGAAAAACGTAAGTCTTTTCTTGGTACCAGCTATTGCGTTGTTGATTTTTGTAATTTTTTTCCACATTATTTTTTTACATAACATGTGCTCATAAGCAGTGGGGTTCAGATTGTAAGTTCGAAGACATGAAATCTTCTTGGTGGTAGAAATTCTTGAGAATAGCAAATAACGAGTATTTACCGAATATAATTATGATGTTGATCTATGCAAGCTTAGGAAAATAAATAAAAGCATCAATCCATCATCTGTTCATGAAATTTACTTCAGTGGTTCAAACATTGGTAAAGGAATGAAGATTGGTGTTGTTTCTGGGATGATTGCTTTGACTGAGTTTTAATAACTTGAATTAATTTAAAGTTCCAAAGCATGATGATTTTGTTTTCATGGCCTCAATAATTTAAGAATCTCAGGAAACTGTAGCCATAGGAAGAACATTTGCTGACATGAAGGGTTATCAGTTGGATGGAAACAAAGAAATGCTCGCCCTTGGAACTATGAACATTCTTGGATCCAAGAGTTCGTGCTTTATATCCACTTTTAATAAAAGGAATGCAAGTAGGAACTCGATTCATTTCATGCTATATTGAAATCGGAAATTTAATTTTTTTCCTCCTAAAGTAGAATGCCCTATTGTCAAACAGAGGTGGTCCTATTCATTTTTTACATATTATCTTAACAACTATGAATTGAATAAAGAAGCCTATCCCAATCAAAACAAAATTTCGTGTTTCGTTCTTATCTAATATCTTTAAGATTTAGGGTAGGGGTGTCAATTTCGGGTCGGGTTCGGGTCGAATCCAAAATTGATCCGGCACTATTCGGGTTCGGGTCAACCCGACCCGTTTTTACAAGCGGGTCGATTTTCCGGACCCTAACCCGACCCGTTTCGAGTTCGGGTCAACCCGACCCGACCCGTTTAGGGTTTAGGGTCATGCCGTCACGCGAAGAGTCTCGGACAGCGGACGGTGGACGGCTGAGTCGCGGATGCCAGTCACGCGGACGCCGGTCACGCGAACTCCGGTCACGCCAGTCACGCAGACGCCGGTCGCGGTCGACGCTAGTCACGGGGACGACGGACGGCTGTTTTCACGCGGACGCCGGTCACGCGGATCGCGGACGGTCACGCGGACGACGGAAGCCAGTTTGCGGACGCCGGTTGCGGTTGACGCCAGTCACGCGGACGGCGGACGGCTGTTTTCACGCGGACGCCGGTCACGCGGACCGCAGACGGTCACGCTGACACGCCGGTCACGCGGACGACAGAAGCCAGTTTGCGGACTCGATGGCGCGATGCGACCTCGGGTCTGGCGGGCAGGGCCGGTCAGGCGGATTTCCGGGTCATTCCGGGTCATTCCCGGGTTCCCGGGTCATCCCGAACCCGACCCGATTTTGCTAACGGGTCGGTTTTTTGGACCTCTTGGAGGTCGAATTTAGGGCTTATATTGAATTGTAAAATTATTTTTATATTAAATATGTATTTTTTAGTATTGAATTATAAATTATATTTATATTTTATTACATAATTTTTTTAAAAAAATTATGACTTCTAACCAATATAAATAATAATTAGCATTACTTGTACTAATAAAGCAGATGAAAATAAATTTTTTTCTTAATACGCGAAAAAATTATTAAATTTTTTATTATGATAGTTTTTTTATTAATTGCTCTTATCACTACATAAAGTTGTAAGCACTAAACCATCAAGTTATGGGAGCTTGGCATTTAAGTGACTTTGGATTGTCTTATTTGTTATTTTGAGTGCTGATTAATAATCATTGAGATAAGGGTAAATGTTGATGATTGTGATGATAATAATGATATGTTTTTCTGTGGTGCACAATTTCGTGGTGGTCAGTACTTGGCATCATTTTTATATTTATGGTTGTACATTTAGGACATCATTGTTACAGAAATGCAATGTGTATTCACAATATTTTAGAGCTTTGAATTGTTCTTCATACATTATAACTTTGAATTGATCATATACAACAAATGTATGAGATTATTATTTTATTATTATTGTAAGCCAAATTATTTTCTTTCTAATATTTTTTCCCTCTTTTTTTTTTACAATCGATTGACCTTGCCATAATTCTATAATCTATTTGAATTGTATAATATGTTTCATGTATTGATTAATTATTTTAGTTATCTTGTGTTTTTTTTCACTAAGAATATGCTTGATTTATTTTTTACCATTTATATTTTAAATTTATCTTCGATTTAAACTTTGGCATTAGAGTAAGATTCGTAGTAGAAATATAGGTATTATTATAGATAAGAATTTGAAGGATAATGTTATAAAAATTAATAGGATTGAAAATAGAATTATAGCTTTAAAGATTATTGTTGATACTAAGATTGTTAATATTATAAGTGCTTATGCTCCTCTAATAGGTTTGGATATGAGTTCTAAATTAAATTTTTGTAATGAATTAGAAGAATTAATACAAAATATATATCTTGAAGAAAGTTTTTATTGGAGGTGATTTAAATGGCCATATTGGTAGAGAGGTAGATGATTTTAAAAGTATTCATGGTGGCCATGGGTTTGGAACGACAAATGAATGTGACAAGACCATATTAGATTTTTATTTATCTTGTAATTTTTTAATTGCTAATATTTTATTTAAAAAAAATGAGCATCTCATCATTTATAAAAATGGATATAGTATAACTCAGATTGACTATTTTCTTATAAGAAAATTAGATCGTTTAGATTGCAAATAATATAAAGTTATTTCGAGTGAAAATTTATGTACCCAATATCGATTATTAGTTTTGGACTTTAAGATAAATTGACAGAAAATAAAAAATAAAGTAAAATGATTTTCAAGGATTATATGGGGCATTTAAAGTATATTAACAAAAATTGATTTAATTGTAAAAATTTTGATAATTGGGAAAGATATAAAGAGGCTCGTAAGGAATCTACGAAAGCAATATGCAATGCACAAACCTTAGCTTTTAGTGGTTTATATAATAGATTAAGTACTAAGGAGGGAGAAATATATATATGTATAAGTTAGTCAAACTAAGAGATAGGAGTAGTAAGGATAGTTCAAGTGAAGTGTATTAAGGATAAAGATAAAAAAATACTTTTCTTAGAAGATGATATTCAAGAAAGGTGGATGAGATATTTTGCTAAACTTTTTAATGAAGATTGTGAAAATAAGATTGACTGTAGTGACCTTAGCACCCTAAATAAAAATAAAGATTTCTATTTTTATCGGCGTATTAGTAAAATCAAAGCTAGAGAGGCTTTAAATAAAATGAATGGTGCAAAAGCTGTTGGACCTGATGATAATCCAATAAAGGCATAAAAATGCTTAGGAGATGAAAGAACTTCTTGGCTTCCTAAACTTTTTAATATTGTTTTGAAGACTAAAACGATGTCAGATGAGTGAAGAATGAGTGTGTTAATTCCTATTTTTAATAATAATGGTCTCCACCAGATAAAATGGTCTCCACCAGATAATTTCCAAAAAATTGTTTCAGCTTACATACATTACACTCTCCAGTTATAAAACCCGAAAGATATTATGTTTCTTGAGTTAAATTTGCTACAAAAGTAGGCCATTTCTTAATAAATTTATCCAAAATCCATGTATCTTTAATTCTTTTAACATCCGCACCAGTAGATACCCTTCCATTTAACAATTGGATGCAGAAACTTTGCTCCATTCAAAATAATCTTCTATGTAGATGAAAAATAACTCTTACTTTCAGCATTCCACACATCAAAACCATACTTAGAAACCAAGGTTCTGTTGAGAAGGGAATTTGGATTTGAAATGAAGTTCTAAGCAAATTTAGCCCTTAAAGGGCCTAATTTCTTCCACAACAGACTGCAAACCACGACCACCTTTCCTCATTGGCTTACACAAAATGTCCCAAGCAACATAATGAAGGAAACTACCATCATTCTTATGCCATAAAAAAACTCATACACATCTTATCAAAGTCATTTAAAACCCCCAAAGAAACTAATGAATGTGTTGATAAAAAGATATGAAGAGAAAGAAAAGCTGAGTTAAGAAGAAGTAACTTTCTGGCAAGTGAAATGAACCTATTTCCCCATATATTCAATCTATTAGAAGCTTTTTCTGTCATATTTTGAAAATATGAAAAAACCAGTCTTCTTAACATAATCTTAACTCCCAAATAATCCATTTCACTCACCACCTTGAAACCCATCATCTTTGAAAGAGTTCTCCCTTTTCTTCTCTTAACCGACTTCCCAAATAGAATAGAAGATTTAAGCATATTAATTTTATGTCCAGTCCATTTACAGTAATCACTGAGAATTTTTTTTCACTTCATGCTCTTGCAATTGGCTTCTGAAAAAATAACTATATCATCAGCATACAATAAATGAGAGATTTTAGGAGCATTCGGAGCCACCTTAATACCAACAATCCTACCTCTTTGAGCAAACGCATTAATTAACAATTGTGAGCACATAATAAAAAGGTAAGGGGATAAAGACACCCTTGCCTAAACCCACTTTTTGCCTCAATCCATTTTGAATTAATACCATTGACCATAATAAAGAATTTTGGATTCACCACACACTCCATAATAAGATTTGAGAATTTCCTTGGAAATCCAAAACTTTCTAACTCTAGATTAAGAGTAGACCTGATGAAGACATCAGATTTTGACACGTGTACCATCACCGGAGACGC
Source organism: Dendrobium nobile (assembly GCA_022539455.1). NCBI lineage: Eukaryota > Viridiplantae > Streptophyta > Magnoliopsida > Asparagales > Orchidaceae > Dendrobium > Dendrobium nobile. The sequence goes on from CM039726.1 coordinate 39,374,869, forward strand.
AGATCGACGGCTACGATCCAGAGCCTCTACTTATGATTTATTTGCATTTTTATTTTATGCTTGTATTTCTTGTTTCCTAGTTTGCCCCTGTGGGCATTGAGTCGCTTATATAGCCCGAAAGGGCATTTGTGTCATTTCGATTTTATTTCATTTTGGCATACTTATATGAGGCCTCATGCATTGTAATGAGGAGTTGATGATTAAATGAAAAGCTTTTGCTTCTTGGTGATCTCTTTGTGAGTTCAACCCTCCTCGATCTCTTAGTGAGTTCGTCGGAGAGGATAGATCTCTTTGTGAGTTCTAGATCTTATTTTTGCCAAACTATTTTTGTCTTCAAGAGTACTCGATTTTTCGCCAAGCTAATTTCGAGGAAATCCGGATTGAAGATATTGGAGGTGAGTGAATCCGTGGCTCATTGAATCCCTAGAAGAATTTCCCTTTCTCCCCTGCTTGGATCCTGTGGGCTCCGAAAATTCGGCCCCAGCCTCCCCGCCGCGCGATTTCTTTTTTTTTTATTTTTTGAGCGAGGGGAATTTTAACGAACTAAGTTCCGGGGTAAATTTTGGAAGGCAGATGGGTTTGTAGATAAGACACTACCCAGAGATTTCGCCCTCATTTTGCGAGGACTTTATGATCTGAGTTCTGGTTTCCTATAGGCGCAAGCCCCTATAGTTAATTACCCCTCCCGATCACAAGAGAGAACTTTCGATTAAGGCTAGTCGTCAATCAGATACGTGTAAAACACATGGTATCTGGCATATAGTAGCAGCAATAGGTTTGAAATTTGGAGAACTGGATTTGGATTTGGGAATTGAGTTGAAAGTTTGGAAATTTGAAATGTTTGATATTTAAAATAGAAATTGCACCATTTAACACTTAAAGCGGATGGTGGGGGAATGGATGATAGACCCGATCAAGATCCCATGGTTCCGTCGTCCCGGGCCATCGTGGTCCCTGGTCTACTTAGTCAGAGGAGGTAGTCGACCCAACCTGACAGAAGGATCCTTGTCGGCAGCCATGGGTTGCTTCGTCCAAGGGGACCTTGTAGACCGGGGTTGAATGTTTGTCTAAGGGGACAAATTTGAATCCACCTTAGCTCGCAGAGGGCTTTGTGCCCTATCAATCATATCCTATTGATTCATATCTCAAGGATTTGATGCCAATAAGGAGCGTATTGGCTCTGGCCATAACCGGTATTTCGTGGTGCCATTTGGCGGCAAAACCACTTGGTTCAGAGGGCCCCGGGTCGTCGTAACCGTTTATCCTGCGGTGGCCATTTAGCGGTAGACCGCCGGTTAGAGGACACGTACCACGTCCTTACTGACAGGAGATTGTTTGAGAATGGATCCTAGTGATATTTTCGACTAGGCATTTGGCTCTTTGTGAGCTAGAGTTTATTTGAATTTGTCCACCTCGGCAAACTGTTGCGGAGGGTGGATGGATTTTGCTTTAAGTTTTTGATGGATTTATTTCATTTTTAAATATCTAGATTTTGGAATTTATTAGATTTTGGCATTGTGGATAGAGCTTGGAAGACATTTGGATATTTGGGGGACATTGGAAAATATTTGGAAACCCCTCCGATTGAGATTAGCGTTCAATACGGCCATCATCGGGGTGTTTGGGGTCATTTCCATTTGATTGAACCTTGTCGACCCTATCTACTGGTCGATAGAGGATCGGGTTTCTCGTAGGCTTTGTGCCTTTTGTTCATGAATTTTCTCGATTTTAGGCATTGAAGGCCTAAAAAGAATGTATTTAAACAAATACACCGGTCACTACAACCATGTATTCGTTTAAAGGTTCGAACCCTGTCGACTTCTATTGATCCATATAGAAGGATCGGGTTCGAACTAGAATTCACTTATCGACCCGCGCAGCATCCCTAGGCGTCATGTGTGTACCAATAACACGCTCGCCGGGGCCCATGCGGATGATTTTTATATTGATTTAGACGTACCCCGTTGTGTACTTATGTGTATACAATACTACAGTGCACTTGTGTGGGGGTACTTTGAAAATATTTGTAGACGCCTTCTGTCCGCTAGTACGAATGTTGCGGATTCGGTGGCGTCGTTATTTGGATGTCATGAGGTATTTTCTCGTCTTGACATTGACTCCCCTTTCTCAATCACCGGGGAGTTATTTTCTGGATTTTGAAGTCCGTCGTGTTTGCTAGGATTTTGATGTTGACTCCCCCTTTCTCATTCACCGGGGAAAGACTTTCTGGACTTTGAACCAATGATTGCTGATTTGGCGAAAACTCTTTTTAGGATTTTCAGTTTAGCAGACTTGTTATTTCCGGTGTTTGTAGGCATCAGAACTGTTTTCCTCTTGAATTTAGGGATTTTGGAACACCGGGAAGTTTAGCTCGGATTTGTTCAAACATCTCTTCCGTTTTGCAAGAGGTGTTCTTTTTCGTACATCGAGCCGTCTTTGTACTCAACATACTTGGAGATTTTGGTCACCGCTGTCGTAGGTGATACCTGTACTTGTGTCCACAGTGATTCATTGTACTTTCAATACACTGTTGTTATCCACAAATATCCATTTGCAGGGGACTATTGTACTCACTACAACCTTCTGGAACTGTTTGTAGGAGACCCATTGTTGCCTACATCATGCCCACCTGTCACCAATCTCAGGTGGGTTGATTGTACTTGTTTGACCTCGTAGGGATCGTCGTAGGAGATACTTGTACTTGTGCCCACAGTGATTCGTAATGCTTACGATATGCCCACTGTTGTTATCCACAAGTGGTTTGTGCTCATTTGCAGGGACCCATTATATTTCTACGACCTCTTGGAGGTGTTCGTAGGAGAGTCATTTACATCAGTATCGTATCCACCCTTCACCTATCTCAGGTGGTCGATGATTTCATTTGTTGCAGGGACCGATCTTTGATTGCTTGTATGCTTTGCAACTATCTGTTGTTGCTTGCAAGCATAGTACATTGACCTTATAGGGATTGTTGTAGGAATTCGTGCATCAAGAGCTTGTAGTTTGAGTTTCCCGTGTGTGATCCAAATTTTGATCTTTGCATGTGTTTGGATCCAAATTCAGTTTCATTCAGACTTGAATTCATCAAGTTTATAAGTCCCCACTTGATGTCGTATAGTCTGAGTTCAAGTGCGAGTTCAACTGCTTTATTTGGATTCGGATCCAGTCCAAATCAAAGTCTTTGTTTGATGTTCTAGTCTTGTTCAAGTCCCCTGCAGTCCTTTGAATTCAAGTGTAGGTTCAAATTGGTTTGAGTCTGATTCTAAATTGATTTTATTTCATTTGATTTTGACCTTTAAAAATCATTTAGAATTTTGTTCAGATTTAGGTCCACCAGTCCTCTGTTCTTCGTACGAGTCCTCTGCTCATTTAGTTCAATTTTTGTGCATTTATGTTCAAGTACATGTCTTCTACATTATTGCCCAAGGTCTTCAAATTGTTCAAGTATTTGTACATTTCAGTGAAAATTTCGGCAGCACCCTGGCATATCCCCAGTTCGGGGGAAAATAGGGGAACTGGGCCTTCCCACCACGCTACTAGAGCGTGTATGGTAGGTGTCCTTGGACACCGCGGCCGTAGTAATTTTCATCCCACCACGCTACAAGAGCGTGTATGGGGCCTTCAGCAGTACCCGTACAGCAGAACAGTAGTGACGTACCAGAACAGCAGTGACTCCCCACCACGCTACAAGAGCGTGTATAGGGCTCTCCCACCTCGTCGTATGCGTAGCACCGGGCTCCCTCCTACCGTGCTACAAGAGCGCGTATAGGTGGTTCCCCGGTCCGCTGCAAACGTCGAGAATGGGATTTTAGGCGATTACCCACCTCGTCGTAGGCGCCGGACCGGATTTCCTCCCACCGTGCTACAAGAGCGCGTATAGGGGGTTTGTCGGTCTGCCGCAAACGACGAGAATGAGGAATCTGAGTTTTAGGAATTATACCTTGCAGTGTCGGCGGTGTCGGTGTCGAAGTCGAGGACCGTCCCCACCACGCTACAAGAGCGTGTATAGGGCTTAGCCGCCTCGTCGTATGCTTCGCACCGGGCTCCCTCCTACCGTGCTACAAGAGCGCGTATAGATGGTTCCCCGGTCCGCTGCAAACGTCGAGGACGGGATTTAAGTCAGAAATTTCCTTGGCGACTCTGGCGGTGGCTCGTGGATCGAGGTAAAGGGGCTGGCATTTTTTTTGAATTAATTATAATTAATTATTAATTATAATCATATTTAATTAATTATCTTTACTTATAATTAATTATAATTAACTAAAATTATTAATTATGATTATTATAATTAACTAATATAATTAATTATTATTAACTTTCATTAATTATAATTAATCAATATTAATTAAATATAATTAATTAATAATAGTTAATTGTAATTAAAAATAAATATTAATTATAAGAAATTAAAATTAACTTTAATTAAAATAAATTATAATTAATTGAAATTAATTATAATTATTTAATTAAAATTAACTGTAATTAATTATAATCATTATAATAAATTAAAAATGATTATAATTAAATTAATCAAAATTAATTAAGATTAACTTTAATTAATCTAAGCCATTAGGCATTAGTCCCCCTCTCCTTCTCTGTTTGGAGGATTTACGGGATTAGGCCGAAGAAGAGCTCGGAAGGCAGAAAGTTACCTTCACAAGCGGCGAGCTCCTGTTCTTGCTTTGGATCAAAATGTCGTGACTTCCGATTCCTACAGGAAGGAAAAATCGGAGAAGGAGCGAAGTCACACAGCCACTGAGGAGGCGGAGAAGTAGCGCCAAAGGGAGAAAGTTATCTTCACAGCCCGCGAGATCCTGTTCTTGTGTCCGATCAAAACGCCGTAACTTCCGATCTGAAAGGAAGGGAAGTCGTAGAAGGAGCAAAGTCCGACAGCCACGAAGAAGCCGCCGAAGGGGAGGAGGTTAGCTTCACAGCGAGCGAATCCTGTCGCTACTTCCGATCAAACAGTCGTAACTTCCGATCCTACCGGAAGGGAAAGTCGGGGAAGGAGCGAAGTCGAACAGTGGGGAGGAGTCGTCGAGTGAGCGAGCTCGAGTTGTCGCCTTCGATCAAACTGCGTATCTTCCGATCCGTCTCGAAGAAGAGAGCAGGAGCGACTGAGAGAGAGCGGGAGAGTGAAAACGAGAGAGAGAGCTTGCAAAGGAGGCCGAATGCCTCCTTTCGTCGTCCCTTTATCGACGAGATCGAGTCGTGCGAGGTCGTGGGCGACGACGTGCTGAATTCGGCGCTCGAACGTGGCCGGACAGGTATGAGATTATTTTATTTTATTTTTTTTTCTTTTGTTTTATACAGTAGGTCAACAGATCCTTGCCGCCGCTCCCCCCCCCCCCCCCCCCCCCCCCCCTATCAACCCGCCGGCCAGCAGCCCATCGGCCAGCCCGCCAGCCCCATCCCGCTGCCTCCCCCTTTGGATCCTCCCATCATTTGAATTTCCAATCTCTTGATTTATTCACTTTCCTAATTTATGCCTACTCAATTAGGAAAGTCCATTAAAGAGATTAAAGCCAAATTCGAAATTCAAATTTGCTTCCCTCTCATCTTAAATCTATTTGGGGAAGTTACTTAAGATATAATTAAATCTGAAATTGGAATTCAGATTTAATTAAATTATTTACTTAAACTTGGGCCCCACTTTCATAACTCCTAAATTCCTCTCCCCTCTTCATATGTCCGGCCCCCCTTAATGGGCTCTCTCCCCCTTCCAAATTTCCATTAATAGCACCATAAATTCAGCCCAAATCTTCTCCCCTTTGCCGCCCCCTCTCCCCTCCTTGGAATAATTTGAATTTCAAATTAAATCCCTCCCCTAAACCACCCAAATCTGAATTTAATTCAGATTTCCTGCACTTTCTATTCAGCCCCCACCATAGCCGAATCCCCCTAGTTCTCACGCCGGCCAACCCTCTCCACTCCAAGCCACCACCTCCTCCCTCCCCTCGTCTTCTCGGATGCTTCCTCAACTCCCGGCAAGAATGCATGGCGGAACTCGAATGGAACTTTGGATTGGTGCATGACGATCGAGATCAAGTCGACATCATCCAATCACCGTTCTTTGACGTGGGCTTTGATTTCGACGATACCATTGAAGAATACATCGACCGTATCCATTACACCTTAGTTGACGTGATCGACGAGCAAAGGTCAAAGGGACGTTGGATCATCATTGGACGACAACCATCCTCCACCACTCCGGTCACCTATCCAAGAACGACGATCCTAGGTTCCTTTTTCCTCGGAGTGACCTCGATTCTAATGTGGAGACTTTTCTTCCGCTAAATCCTAGACTATTTGAGCGTATGGGCTCCAAAAGTGAAAGTTTTCATTATTAAATCGTGGATTCTTGTTTATCATCGTAGCTTTACAATTACTCTTTGCGTTTTCTTGAATTGTTTGGTTAATCGACTTCACTCTTCTTTGCCTAAGCAAGTTAAAGACTAAGAACTCCGAGGATCATTCCTTGTCATAAGTAATAACTTTATTTTGGGAACACTTTGTTAATGCGCTCTCTTTAATTTCTTAAGTAACTCCTGTTTGTTTCACATCAAGACCATCCTATATTATCATATGCTTGCTCCATATCAATTTTGATTGCCATCAACCCCTTCTTCGATTTTGAATATCTAAATTTATTGAATAATTCTTGGGCAAGTAAAATCTGATCAGACATAGATTGACCTTTCATAAATGCATGTTGAACTTCTGAAATGATCTTTGGGAATAAATAATTCATCATATTTAATAACATTCTCGCCACAATCTTATAAATAGATTTGCAGAGGCTTATAGGACAATAATTAGAAGGCATCAAAGGATTTTTCACCTTCGGAATCAACACCACATTTGTTTCCTTCCACACAGGACACAAATTACCATAAGTGAAAAAAGAACTAATAGCCATCCAAACATCATCTTTAATAAAAGACCAACAAGATTTAATAAAGGAATAAGTTATCCCATCATTACCTAGTGACTTATTAGCCTCCAACTGTCTAACAACAATCTCCAGTTCATCCTTTGAGAATTCTTTTTCTAGCATCATTCTATCACCATCATCTAGTTTCATTGAAGGAGAAGGCCAATCTCTCAAAGTTCATTTACGTTCCCTCCATTTTTTTTTTAAAGAAATCATAGAAAATTTCTTCTATCCTTCCTTTGTCTTCAATCAATGAACCACTCCTATCTTTCACTTAATTAATCCAATTTTCATTTCTCCTAGCCATTGCATAAGCATGAAAGAACTTTGAATTAGAGTCACCTTTTTCCATCCATCGAACTTTTGCTCTCCGTCTCCACCACGTACTAAGACGGCCAAGTGTTGAATTGAGTTCATTAACCTTTGATTCTAAAAAAAACAATCTCTGGTCTGAAAGTCCATAACTGGCTTCTTCTTCTTGTAATTCCAGAATATCTTCTTTAAGGTTTTTCTTCAAATCATATAAGTTTTTGTGTATTTACTCCAAAAAAATAAAGCCTTTAATGCTCTTCTAAACTTTTTATTCAGAATATCCACAACGTCTCCCTTAATAGCTTTTTTCCAAGAGTGAAAAACAATTGAATAAGAAGTTGGATATGTTGCCCAAACATCTTCAAACATCACAGTTCTTCTCCTTCGAATACCAGAAGAGAAGATTTTTAGCATAATAGGACAATGGTCCGAAGCCACTCTAGCCAAATGTCTAACAACGGCCAATTTCAAATTTTTTAATGCAGCAGAGTTAATGATATACTGATCCAATCTTTCTAAAATTCTAACTCCACCACATTTGTTGTTACGCCAAGTATATCTAGGACCAACTATTCCAACCTCATGAAAGTCACAATTTCTCATAAAAGAATGCATATCTTGAGGCCCTTGAGAAAAGACAAACTTCTTACCTCCTCTTTTATCATCTTGAGACAAAATACAGTTTAAGTCTCCTCCTACAACAGATGGAAGTTGTCTTCTTGAAATTTCCTCCAAGCTACTCCACAAGCTTTTTCTCTTGTAACCGTCCCTACTCCCATAAATTGTGGCTACCAACCACACACCTTTATTAGCAATGTTAAGTTCACCCACTACAATTTGAGAAGATGCTTCTATAACTGAAAAGGAAGCAATATCCAACCTCCAGCAAACCATGATAACACCAAATAAACCTTCTGCAGGAAAGAGGAAAAAGTCCCACTTGTCACCAATAAATTCCTTGAATTCAAAACTATCTATTGAAGAAAATTTTGTTTTAACCAGGCAACAAAAAAAGAATCATAATCTTTCACAATCTCTTTCAAATACCAAGAGGCTTCACTATTTGTTCTTCTTCATTTCCAAAAAAATTGAAGTCATTTAAGGTTGAAAGTGGGATTAGCCCCACTAACCTTGTTCTTCACCAAGTCACTTTTTCTACTGCGAGAAAGTAAGTTAACATTACCAAGCGATCTTAGCTCTTTTTTTAGTTTGAACTTATCCACACCCGAAGTGACCCCCTCCAACTTATCAGGTGAATCAACACATCTTTCCCCTTCATCTACCAATTCCCCATCTTCTCGATCATTAATAGTAGAATCAACAAGCTCCACCATAGCCTTCATACTCGCATCAGCATTTTATGTATCCAGTACCTTAAACATATTCACATCTATTGGTAAAGCCATAGATTCCTTACCAACAACAGCTTGGTTAGGATTCTTCTTCATTTGGTCTTCTGAATTGCCACAAACCTTGTCAACACACTTCAAATCTTTCACCCCATTACCATTACCTTTCTCTGTAACTATTTGTTCTTCTTCATTACTCACTGGCAAAGCATCACAGCATTCCACAACACTATTCTTCATTTCCAATCCAATTCCAGTGATATCTCTTTGCTGAACTTTCTTGAAATAAACATGAGCAACTTTATTAGGAATACCTTTCTTCTGAATACCTCTGAAATTATTAGAAAAATTTCTTCTTCTTCCATAGTTAACATGTATCCAAGGACCATACAAAGATCCCTTATTATCTAACATCTGCTCAGACTTCTCATCATTAATATTTGCTCAAGTAGAATTCCCCACACCTTCATTAAAAACAAAATTATTCTCCACAATGCAATCATTAATCAAATGACCAATTTTTCCACATTTGAAATAAAATGTGAAAATTTTCTCATACTCCAGTTTTTGAAAAAATCGGCCTCCTTTTCACCCAAACACCCAAAGTTTCTTGTCTATTGCAACACGAACACAAACCCTTGCATCCTCTCTTCTTCCCCACTGGAACATATTACCATCTATCAAAAGAGGTAACCCCCTAAAGAAGCAATTCTCGATACATTTATCTCATCCCAATAATGAAGTGGTAAATGCGGCATCATCACCCAGAGAGGAGATGTCAACCCCTTCAAAGTAGTAGAAAATCCTGTAGTCCACTTATCTTTACCCACTATATGCCCACTCACAAACCACGGGCCTCCTGAAAATTCATTTTCCATTGATTTATAAGAAAAAAGGAGCATAACACCCATCCTAAACCAAGAATAGTTATATGGAACTTTCCAAACTGCATTCATTGCCTACGTAACTCAGTCGCAATCATCAGATGTTTTTACCAAACACCTTCATTACTACAGAAAACTGCAGTTTCTCAGAATCGGCTTTAACACTTGGTTCATGCAGTTTTACAGCCAAACCATCCTCTGATAAAATCGAATCATCTTTAGTAAAACTAATTCTAATATTAGGACGCCTTATCCAAGAATTACCAGGTGTTATGCCCTCTCCGCCTTTATTTCCTTTACAAATTTCTCCTTAAACATTTTCACAAACACCTGATAGATCATTCACGACCTTCACATCAACAGAATTTTCCTTACTGTTTGCAATTCCAAATCTGTTGACAATAAGCTTCATATCTAATGATGACGATGCTTCAAAGTCATTCGGTCTTCTCAACAAAGAGATATTACTATTAGCACGTGGAGTCTAGAACGTCAAACCATCATATACTTGTTTATCTTTACTGATAATTGAAGATATCACCTTAGCACAGTCAATTACAGGTTCTTTGATCACCAAAGAGCCTTCTTTGACAATCATCTTATGACCATATTGCAATTCACCACTACGAGAACCATGATGAGTCAGATCAAGGATTTCGGCGGCCAAAAATGACTGCCGATGGATCCCCCGTCATGTGCGGAAGATCCGCCAACTAAAGCGGGAAGATGAAATTTGAAAAAAATGGTAGTTTCTCTCTCTAGCAAACGGGAGCTTCTCTCTCTTAAGATGTGCCTCATCATTATGTTAAAGGTAAATTTTATGAAAATAAAATTTCAATTAGGTCAACGTGATTGCATGAATTTTGAGTGTTGGACACTAAAAAAAGTTAATGATATCTAACTTAAGTGTGATATACTTGAAAATTAATATTTGCTAAAATTAAGAAGGATGAATTAAGGAATGATTGTATCAAAGGAATAATCGATGTGTAATGAATTGAAGATAAAGGTAATTGAAAATATATTTAAATGTTTTGGATATGTATGCTATAGGAGATAAAATGTGCACGTTAGACATGTAGATAAAATAAGTATCTGAGGATTGAGAGGAAGGGCTAAACTTAAACTTAAGGTTATGTAGATAGAAGTTGTTTAAAATAATTTGCAAAAAATACGTTTAACACTCTAGAGTGCATCTTATAAGAACTAATGAAAAATGAGGATTTATAAACAAACTCCAAATAATTGGCATAATACTAATGATGAGGATGACTAGGTGGCATAATCTCTAGTCATTTAACAAGAGTATAATATTTATGGAAAAATTCTGTGAACGCTATTACTACAATATCTCCCATCTCCTTTAAATCTCTTGAAGCTAGTTCTATTCTTTCTCCTTTCTTTATTAATCTATTGAGTATTTGATATTTTCATTTAGTTCAGAAAAACTATATTTAATGCAGCTCCCATTTAGTAAAATTAGGCCAATCGTGGCACATCGCCATAAAGGCGGCATGCCATCGCCATAAAGGCGGTACGTTTGAGTCAACTTGGTAAGTTTTGTAGTTGAACAAACTTACGAAGGAGGATCATACTAGCTTGTTGACTCCGAAGGGGGCCATCCCATCCGTAGTATATATATATATATATATATATCTTCATCTTTAGATTGGACCCTACACCCTGTCCACCAATAAATGCTATTAATCTGCAGATTGTGTGGTCTTATTTGCGTTTGTTTCCAACAATTGTAGGCATTTTAAGGCCATTTCAGAGTATGACTAGGATAAGCATAAATGAGATTCTTAGCGCTACATATAACGGCCACAGTGGCTGTATACATTAGCCTACACTTTTGCTTTATGTGTTATCGGTCAGACGAGGTGCTCTTCCATCTTCCTAAAACTTTGCGATTAGAATGAGAGGGCTGGGCCTTCTATGTTCATTCATAAGGACTTTCTGTTTTTATTAACTCTAGGATTGTTTTCATTTAGCACTTATGCATCTTTATTTTCTTGCTAAGATAATGTTAGATCACCAGGCTGAATCATCACGATGCATGCAGAGAGCTTGCTTCTTTTCCCTTTTATCAGTCTATAGATTTATCAACATAATCTTGAAAGAGGAACTCATCTTAGTTTCTAGTTTAAATCATGAGTGAAAATGTCAATTCTAGAATAAAAAAAGCTTGGTTTAATATTCAAATAAAAGCTTTCGTCACTTCTCATTAGAGGACTCTATAGAGGGAGAGTTATGGGCATACGCTTTACACTCAAGCTTCTCTTTCCACAGCCTCAAGATCGCATCTTGTTGATGCCGTAAGAGGTTTCAGCATTAGTTGGCGCTTTCTGATTTGTGTATTGTGGGGAGGCAAGCCTTCCTTGTTTGCATCATAGAGTACACCTCGACTAGACAATCAAGCCATCAGGCTGTATGCCTCAAAATTTATATCTTATGTTGTTTTGAAGCAAACTGGTACTATTTGTCTTATTTGCTTGCTGATATCTCTCTTTCTTGTGTGATAGAAGATTTTACAAGATTTATAGCTCCTATCCTTCCCCCAGCTTCTCCTACTATAAAATCTGAGAAATTCAGCGCATTGCAGGGACTTCATTTTCAATATTTCTTTGAGAGGCTAATGATACTGAAGATGAGATGGCTTCTCCTTGGAAACTTTCTGGAATGCAAAGGCAGGTCTTGGCTTTATACCGTTGTTTTCTTCGGGCAGCCCGAGTGAAGAATCTTGAAGACCACCAAAGAATCGTGTCTGTTATCTCCGCAGAGTTCCATCATAATGCCAATAATGTTGATCGCAAAAACTTTCAGTACATTGAATATCTTTTGCGGCGTGGGAAGAGGCAGCTTGAGCAACTCAAGAATTCCACCACCCTTTCACTTTCAACAATTAATGTCAGTAAAGAGGGAGCTTATACCCTTCCTGTTATTCATTTTTTTTATCACAGTAAAAATCTGAATGAACATTGAGGGAGGATATTCTGATTAAAATTTTGTCTGGATGTATTTCAGAAACTTTGAATCTATTTTAAAATGAGTGCAATACATGAATAATTAATTAATTTTTGTAACACAATTTTTTCTTAAAAACTGCAAACAAGTATGTTTTTTGTGTGATTCATTTTATCTTTTCAATGATAAGTTAAAGAATTCTCAATTGAAAATAAATTATTCAAGAAAAGTTCTATTCTGAGAGTCGTAGAATACTTCCAATTAAATGTTTCTTTAGATGCTTTACCCATAACTCTATTCATTGCAAATTATTTATTGATTTCCTACCTTGGAACCTGCTAATCTGATTTACAAATTCTCAGCTCAATTCTTCTGCTTCGAAAACAATCACTGAAGACAAGAAGCTTGCTTCAACGTATCATTAAGGTAGCCACAGGATCATCCCCAACAGTCTTTTTTAATCCTTCTGCTGATACGTATAAAGGTTCGGATTTGATGTTATCTCGTGTTATTGACTTCTGCAATTGTTTTGTTGAGTGTCATAGAAAACAAGCTATATATAATTTATTCTTAATATATTATGAGTTACCATAGTATTTTGTATCTCCTCCACTTTATCTCAAGAATAGTAAATAAATTGAAAGACAATGTATCTGTGTTATCTTTTTTGTACATTAAGGGGATATTTGGTTGCAAGCATCTATAATTCAAGTGTTCTTTAAACACAATGTAAAGTAAATATAAAGTATTTGAAATATTCAAAGGTGTTTGGTTGGTCATAGATAAATTATGGAGATCATTTAATGTTTGGTTCCAAGTATTTAGAATTCACTTTTTATTTCTTCTTAATTTTTTTTAAACAAACTTAGGTCTTTTCTTCTTAATTTTTTTTAAACAAACAAACAAACTTAGGTCATGCGGCAATGGCAATGGGGTTTGCTGGCAGCGGTAGTGGGCAGAGGATTCAGGGCACATGGTGAGCTGCTAGTGTTTTGCGCATGACGAGCATCATGTTGTGAGTAACTGGCAAGCGGCCAGCAAGCAAAAAGTGCGCATTGGTCATACTATGAAAAATGCTTCGCTTAATGGTCCTGGGACTCCATATGTTTTGAATTCGTCTGATTTTTTTTTTTTGGAAATTTGGGGCCGAAGCTCATATCATTCATGTAATGTAAAAATTACAAGACAGGAGATGAAGCTAAAGACTAAAACCCAGCTAGCTAAACACAACAAAACAGCATCAGTGGGGCATAAAAAGCAAAACGGTAACAAAAAAAAAATAAAAATACAGAACTAAAAAAATGAAGACACAGAATGCATATAAAAATGTGAGCACCCAGCAAGCAGAATTGGCATGGATAATCCCCTAGTTGCCAAAAGCGACGTCCAAGGGGTAGCTGATCAGCACAAGCATTTATCATCATCCATCCAAACAATCCTCGGCATTGAAGATCAGCATGCAGGGCTCAGTTGCCACTAAAGATCATCCAGAATGCCTCAGAAATCGGAAAAATAGAACCTCGCAAAGATCTCCGGAAAAGTTTGAGCAAGCAGCAGGTCCAGAAACTGGACATCTATCTCAAAAGACATTGACAGTTCAAAATAGCAGGTGTTGAAATAAGTGAAAGCTTTGTCATTTTGATGTTTTACATATAACAGCCCTCTTAATTATGAAATACACAGAGAATAAACTAAGGGATTTCAAATGCTTCTTTAGTTTCCTATGAGCATCTTCAGATGTCACAAGTGATCGGACATGCTTTAAATCTGAAACTACAAGTCTACAACTATGTTGACTGCTTAGTAGTTTGAATTGTAAAATTGTCTTTACATACGACCTTATGCAGATTATGGTTTGCATTTTCTCGTTGCGTATGGTTTCATTGCCTTTAAGGTGTTATTGCCTTTTTCTTAATGATGCAGAAGTGTTGAACTATATGGGTTCTACAAACAAATTTTAGTTGTGTTTGGAGTCCAGTTTGGTAAAAAATATGATAGATTTGGAGTTTTGGGCATCTTCCCATGGCTAAATGGCCTAATGCAATTGGATCAGCACGAATGTGTTTACTACATATTTATTTCTCAGTATTTTAAAATATAGTTTTTGAGATCGCCTGGAGATGGGACGATAAAATTTTCCTGGAGCAAAATTAGGAGAAGCATTTGTCGTGTTGTAAAGCGTATGCCTTTCTGGCTGTGATCCAGCCGCTTGCCTTTTATGCTCACTCTATAGTCATTATATAATTTAAATTTAATATTAATAGTAAATTACTAATTTTTAACCTATTACAAATATATTTCTTATTTATTGAATAAAAATATAAAATTCACATTAGAGTTAAATTCTATTAAATTAAGGATCTATGTTAAATTATGTATTATTAAAATTTTATTTATGTAATTAAGTAGAAAAAAAGTATATAGTTGCCCATCAAACATGTGACTGCTGACTCAAATTTGGGAATTTTTATTAGGTCCGGAAACCTGACGTAGCTCTACATCCGGACGTTAATAATATGTCGCTACGTGCTTTTATTCTTTACCGCCCGGCCTGACGACCCGACCTGGACCGGAACCCGGTATTGCTATGTTCGTGTATTGCTATGTATTCCTCGGTATTGCTTGACAATAACGAGAAATACCGCTCTGTCAAGACCAATACCGAGCAATACCTAGCAAAACCGGGGTATTGCTGGGTATTGGTCTTGACACAATGGTATTTCTCGTTACCGAGCAAAACCTAGCAATACCCTGGTATGCACAAATCAGCTAATACATAGCAATACTGGGTTCCGGTCCGGGTCGGGTCATCGGGCCGCGCGGTAAAGAGTAAGAGCATATGACGACATTTTATTGGCATCCGGATGTAAAATAATGTCAGGTGTCCGGACCTAATAAAAATTCCAAATTTGGTGAGTGATGTGTTAGTTGTTCGACTAACAGCTTTAAAAAAAAAAGTTATTGTTTAAAGTTTCCTGTTAAAGGCGCAACTTGCATGATAAATTTCACAATTTAAATTCCTATCCGAGTTTTTCCTCCCTGTATTCACGGCTGCTTCCGTTTCTTCGGTCATGAGCTCACAAATAAAGTATTTTTGGAAGATAAAAATTAATTTATGCATTTTTTTGGGGTAAAAAATGATTAAAATGGATTAATCTAACAAAAAAAAAAATTTGTATCGTATTAATTAATAAAATTAGTTTCAGTATGAGTTCTTATAATCCATTGAAAGTTTAGTTTTGTTTATCAGAGTATATTATTATTAAATTTTTATCAATATTATGAGCAAAAAGTTCATAATTTTTTATCAAAAGAATTTACCATCAGTTCTTAGTATCTTATTCATTACATGCAATAATTAAATAATATAATGTTTATCATAATAATATTTTTAATAAGATAAATATGTTTTTTAATAAACCTAGAAATATATTCTAAATTAATGTTAACTTTCTGTTTATTATTTTTATTCACAAAAATATATTAGTAACATAAAAAACAAATTATTAAGTTAAGATTATAAGTTTGCGCATATTTAAAAATAATAAGATGCATTTTAATATTCATTAATTAACATAACTAAGCATATTTACTCATTAAAACAATTAATATTCAATTTTCTTTTAATTACATAGCAATAACATCAAATATTTCTAATATTTATCATATCTATCACCGACAAGATTTATCCTAATAATTTATCATGAAATCCTAAAAAAAAAATACTACATTAATGTCTGCTCACTAAACATAATTAACATGAAAAAAAAACAAAGATTAACATTAAAATCCTAAATAGCACGGTTCTATATAGTAAAATAGGTAACATTGAAATGATTTGAGGAACAAGTACATACTAAGGCTTCGTTTGGGACGGCTTTTTTATTGCTTCTGAAAACCGAGTTTTATTACAAAAATTAAAAAATTTGTACTACAACTCCGTTTTAAAAAGCAATAAAAAATCCATCCCAAATGAAGCCTAAATAGCACAACTTTTAATAAAACAAAATTACTAACATGAAAACTAGCAAAATCTTTAAAAAAACGCTTGATTTGCGAGCTCACGGTCAAAGGAATGGAAGCAGCTATTAATGTAATGAGAAGAAGCTCAACAATGAATTTATTGTAGCAAATCACTCGCTTAACATATGACTTTCAAAAGTAACTCTTTTTTTATGCAAGTTGCCTGTTAATCGGGCGACTGACACTTGACTCAGTAAATTCGAGTCAACAATCAGTCGTCTTTTGATGAATGATTTTGCCTACTTTTTTTTTTTCAGTACTTGATTACTTAATTAAAATATTTTGGGAGAAATGCATAATTAAAAGTTTAAAATTAATTAGTTTAAAAATGTCCTTAAATTAAGTCATTTAAGATGATTATGAGTTTATATATATATATGACATACTTATAGTCAAATCGAGCGGATCGACGAGATGAGTTTAAGGAACCTAAAATCATTCAATCAATTGGCTGTATGATACGTGTATTTTGGATAGGAACATTGCTATGTGGCTTACCTTTGTTAATGTTCAAGAATAAGTAGACTTCCCCCTCAGCATATTCATTTCAGATGGTCAATGAAACTTTGACAAGTTGAAAGAAACTTTTGGAAGTCAGCTGATTGAGATCATTTCTAATATCCCGATTGATAATAGCAGACAGGATGATCAACTAGAACTTTTACAGAAATTTTCTGGTAATTCTATCACTGCATTGGCTTCATCAGCTAATATGAATCATGAGGAGGTTAGTAATCAATGGAGTTGGATGAGGAAGATAAAGCTAAAACCAGTTATTGATCTGTTTTGGTGGAGAATATGCAACAATTCATTGCCGACTTTTTCATTCCTTCTGAGAAGAAGATTGAGTACCTTAGTTGAATGTCCAAGAGGATGTGATGAGGAGGAGAATGTGAGCCACATTGTGAGCAGCTGTTCGAAACTCAGGAAAACTATCTTGACTTTAAATAAATGGAGGTTTAATGTTCCAGTTTTTAATAATCTGGATGAATGTTTAGTTGAACTTCAGAAGATGCAAGGAAGGAATGCTTTGTTGGTTAATATATTCTGTACAGTGGTCTGGATGGTTTTGAAGAGCAGATGCAAGTTGGTACATGGTGGAAAAGAAGATGCTGAGACTTATATAGCTGCTAATGCAATTTCGTATGCTTTAAGGAGCAATTTCATTAATTTTCAGCCGGGAAACTGGAATGCTAACCAGCAATTGCTATCTATACATTGGCATCCCCCTCCCCCCGGATGGATAAAAATTAATGTTGATGCTGCTATCAAAAAGAACAATGTAGCTGGTATTGGTGGTGTGGCTAGAGACGGCACTGGGAGATTTCTGTTAGGATTCGGTTATCAGCTTTTGCATTGGGATTCAGCTCATTTGGAAATGCTTGCGGTGTTGTACCTGAAGAATGTGATACAAGAATGGATGTTTGAAGCACAAGGGGTTATCATAGAAGGTGACAACGTCAATATCATCAAAGTTCTTCAGAGGTATATTAAGAAATGGGAGGTTAGTAGAGTTATTGAAGATGAGTTAGCTTTTTTACTGAATTTTAAGCAAGTTTGTTTTTTCTTGCTCTGGTAGAAATGGTAATAAGTTAGCGGATATTTGCGCTAATATGGCGTTAAATGGGTCATTTTTTTGGGATAGTCTTCATTTGGATTTTATTCCTCCTTCTTTCTTGTATTGTCTGAACGAGGATAGTAGCTTCCTTAGCGTGACGTGAGGTTGTATTGTTTTTGTTTTTTAATGCAATTTTATGCATTTCCTTCAAAAAAAAAACAAAGATACAACTAAATACATGATATTTACATTAAATATCTGTAAGCAAAAATTATATTAATGAAAACTTTATAATGAAAATATTTGAATATTATCTCTAATTATTGATATTATCTAAATTACATATTAATATATCAAAGGCAAAAGTTAGACGAAGATAATACATGCATTAAGCTATCTCTAATGATTATATTTTTTATTTGTAATTATAAATTTATTTTTAAGTTATAATTATCTTCTTCACATTTAAATGCCTAACTGCTATAAATCCTGAAATATGTTATCAAACCGTTTTTCTGGATTTAACATGATTTAACATTTGGCATACCAAACAGTTTTCAGGATTTAACACATTTCGGGTTTACTAAATCCGGATTTACAGGATTTACTAAATCCCACTAAAGTTAAATCCCACTTGTTGCGAAACAGCCCCTTAGGTTGCTAAAAGTGTGGGGCTTTAATGTAAGGGTCATCTGATCAGCTCCAATGGAGATGGCTTAGGGTGCGTTTAAGCTAATTTTGTCATAATTTTATTTTATAGATTTTTCATATTTTCATTTGATTGTAATTTTCTTATTTTTGAAAATATGAATTAGATCTGATCTTTGTTAAGATATGTTAAGAAAGATGGAGATTGAATTAAAAAAAATAGTGAGTGATAAAAATGATATTTTTATTAAATTAAAAAAAAAATTTCTATACAGGGCACAATGAAGAAAGAGGATTTATGTAGCTGATTTCACTTGGAGAAAGGGTTGCTGTTGTTGAACTATATGGGTTCTACTAACAAATTTTAATTGTGTTTAGAGGTCAGTTTGGTAAAAAATCTGATAGATTTGGTGTTTTAGGCATCTTCCCATGGCAAATGGCCTAATGCAATTGGATCAGCACGAATGTGTTTACTTATATATATATAATTTATTATTATTATTATTATTATTATTATTATTATTATTTTTTGATATCGCCTGGAGATGGGACAAGTTAAAATTTTCCTGGAGAAAAATTAGGAGAAGCATTTGGCGTGTTGTAAAGCGTATGCCTTGCTGGCTGTGATCCAGCCGCTTGCCATTTATGCTCACTCTATAGTCATGATATAATTTAAATTTAATATTAATAGTAAATTACTAATTTTTAACCTATTACAAATATATTTCTTATTTATTGAATAAAAATATAAAATTCACATTAGAGTTAAATTCTATTAAATTAAGGATCTATGTAAAATTATGTATTATTAAAATTTTAATTATGTAATTAAGTAGAAAAAAATTATATAGTTGCCCATCAAACATGCTACTGTGGACTCAAATTTGGTGAGTGATGAGTTAATTGTTCGACTAACAGCTTTTTAAAAAAAAATAGTTATTGTTAAAAGTTGCCTGTTAAAGGCGCAACTTTCATAATAAATTTCACAATTTAAATTCCTATCCGAGCTTTTCCTCCTGTATTCACGGCTGCTTCGGTTTCTTCGGTCATGAGCTCACAAATAAAGTATTTTTTGGAAGACACAAATTATTTTATACATTTTTTTGGGGTAAAAAATGATTAAAATGGATTAATCTAACAAAAAAAATTTGTATCGTATTAATTAATCAAATTAATTTCAGTATGAGTTTTATAATCTATTGAAAGTTTAGTTTTGTTTATCAGAGTATATTATTATTAAATTTTTATCAATATTATGAGCAAAAAATTCATAATTTTTTATCAAAAGAATTTACTATCAGTTCTTAGTATCTTATTCATTACATGCAATAATTAAATAATATAATGTTTATCATAATAATGTTTTTAATAAGATAAATATGTTTATTAATAAACCTAGAAATATATTCTAAATTAATGTTAGCTTTCTGTTTATTATTTTTAATCACAAAAATATTTTAGTAATATAAAAACAATTAATTAAGTTAAGATTATAAGTTTGCGCATATTTAAAAATAATAAGATGCATTTTAATATTCATTAATTAACATAACTAAGCATATTTACTCATTAACACAATTAATTTCAATTTTCTTTTAATTACATAACAAAACCATCAAATATTTCTAATATTTACAATATCTATCACCGACAAGATTTATCCTAATAATTTATCATGAAATCCTAAAAATAATACTACATTAATGTGCTCACTAAACATAATTAACATGAAAAAAAACAAAGATTAACATTAAAATCCTAAATAGCACGGTTCTATATAGTAAAATAGGTAACATTGAAATGATTTGAGGAACAAGTACATACTAAATAGCACTAACTTTTAATAAAACAAAATCACTAACATGAAAACTAACAAAATCTTTCAAAAAACCGTTGATTTGCGAGCTCGCGGTCAAAGGAATGGAAGCAGCTATGAATGTAATGAGCAGAAGCTCAACAATGAATTTATTGTAGCAAATCACCCGCTAAAAATACGACTTTCAAAAGTAACTCTTTTTTTAAGCAAGTTGCTTGTTAATCGAGTGACTGACACATGATTCAATAACTCCGAGTCAACAATCAGTCGTCTGTTTGATGGATGATTTTGCCTACTTTTAATTTTTTTTTCAGTACTTGATTACTTAATTAAATATTTTGGGGGAAATGCATAATTAAAATTTTAATAATAATTAGTTTAAAAATGTCCTTAAATTAAGTCATTTAAGATGACTATGAGTTTATATATATATATATGACATACTTATAGTCAATTCGAGCGGCTCGACGAGATGAGTTTAAGGAGCCTAAAATCATTCAATTCTAACATCTCTAAGGCATTAATTGATTGAAAAGTGCTCCATAATCAAGGGGGGTCACTATGAGCCATCTTATAGAACACTCCCAACATACTTTTGATCTTTTATATATCTATTAGCTAGCTATGTCACTCCGAAAAAACTCTAAATAGATATCCTTTTTCACTTGAAAGAGGGGAGGGGAGGAGAAGAGAAGAGAAGAGCTATGAAGCTTGAAGTATCATGGAGCTCCAACCCAGTAACACAGCCGACGAATCCGAGTCACTAAGTCGCCACAGCTAGACTTATGCTTGATCATCGTCATTGGACCTCCATTTGACAACCATTATCAGGCCTTTGCCCGACCATCACTGTCGACTATGGTCCTTCCAACCTCCATCACCTGCCAACTATAATTCTTCTGACTACCATCACTCGACTACACGATTCTTCTTATCATCATTGCTCGACTACGGTCCTACCAACCATTATCACCTGACTACAGTCCTTTCGACCTCCGTCGCTAGCAAGTTATAGTTCTTCCGACCACCGTCACCCGACTACGATTCTTTCAACCACCATTGCCTACCTATTGTGGTCCTTCCGACCTATGTTACCCAAATACAGTCTTACCAAACAAGAAAGATAATATTCTCTTAAGAACAACTATCATTTTATTCTCCATCTATATGATGTGTTCTCTAAAATATATATTTATTTCATTAAGGTAATGCCCTCCTTCAGGGATAAGACATTATTTCTAATCAACCATCGACACTAGTGGATTCATTTCGATTGGAAAAGGTCCTGTGATATTCCTCCCTTTTCAAGAGTTTTCACGTAAAACTCTGGTATCTCCGATAATTATTGCACCCATCTCTTTTATATATTTGTGTGATGAATCTTTGTACAAAGTTGGGATGCTAAAGTATACATCTCTTTATAACCATGAATGTTCTAGAACATAACAGTTTGTTAATATCTGTGAGAAATAATTCTTGGGTGGGGGCAACCTTTGTTATAACCTCAAAAGGTCATTTACGCCAACATCCAAGGCAAGATTGAATCAACATAGTCTCTTTACCATGGTCTATTATTAGGTTTGAAAGAAGTTTTTTTAATAGTGAGGATAACCTTATGCATTATTTTGTCGCTTCTCAAGCATCATACATTGATGTATCAATTTTATGGAACAAAATTTAAACTGGGGGGTGGGTTGACCTTGGCTACAACATTAAATGGAAATATGGCTAAGAAAATTCCTCCAATACTTTCAACATCCAAGATAATATCATTGGAAACCAATTTTCATAGAGCTCCTAACAAATATAAGGATGCTTCCAGTAAATTTTAAGCTCTATATAATCCCCAGTTAGATTTCTACTCTTTAAGTAATATCTTACTCTTGACCTCAAAAAAGGTAGTAATGGTCTAAAGATAAACCAATTTTTACCTTCAGTTTGGGATACATGTGACATTCGTCCCCTCCTAATTAATGTATAATTGATTATAGGCAAATTCGATTTAACCTCTTTCACATAGGGAAGCATCATCAAGGCAACGCTATGACAAAAAATGTCGGATAGGTCAAAACATTCTTGGTAGATTCTCTCAACCACTTCCATACAGGTTAATATTATTGAGCAACTCTCTAACAAATAACTTTAGATAATTCAAATATCCTTAGTGGATTTTCCCAATGTCCTTCATGCATGTTAAAATCATTGAGCAACGCCCTTACAAACAACCTTTAAAAGGTTAAAAATCATTGGCAGATTCCATCGAATTCTTCACTACTGAACTCTGAAGCATCCCTTTCAACTTATTCTTCAAGGAAAGTTTGAAGCACCGCCATACCTTTACTCATTTATCACTATTACTATGCAGCTATTAATTTGATGTTTTATGTGCCACCTAACCACCCTTGTCAAGCTATTCACTACATATTATTTTTAGTCAAATGTAACTCGATCACCTCCAATATTTTCCCTTCGCCTGATGGCCCCTATTAGTCCACTCCCTCTCAACCACCGTTGTTGACCCTTCACCTCCTATCAGCCATCATCAGCATCTTGGTTTACTACTATTAGCAGCACACCCTCCAATTATTTTCATTATCTTATTGCTCCAATGCCAACATTAGAATATCACTTAACCATCTCCATTAGGCTTTCATCGGCATAATGTCTAACTCTATGTATCAAAGAATCTACTTATGATTGGTGGATCTCTTCATGACAATCGACCATCTTTAGTCTTTCCCTTGTCTGCTCATTATTACCAGGTTACCTCTCAAGTGCTACTATTGCTAGATCTCTTTAAACCATCATTTCGTAAAAGAGGTGGTCGATCTTCCTTTATCATGGGCAATTTGCCATCAAAACTTCTTCTGCATTAAGAGGGACAGTGGGCTTGATAGGGGATATCACTTATCTAAAATAGTGGAATGCCTCTAATGTGAGAAAAAGTATGATAAAGAAGAAGAAGAAATATAATATATACTTCTACATAAAGAGGAGCACTGGAGCTTAATAAAGAATACTGCTTATCTAAGATAGTGGAATGCCTTAAAAAAAAAAAGAAGTATATAAGAGAAGGAGAAGAAAGACGAGAGCTACTCCTTTTACACAAAGAGGGGCACACCTTCTTATACACTAAAAATAAGTTATAACTACCTGCTATTAAAACTGATGAGGACAAGGGAGGCGCACCCCTCAAGAGTGTCTGGAGTGTATGGAACTCGTAGAACCGACTCCAGTGAGCGGTGGCAAGTCATTTCGACTGCTAAGTTAAGTTCGAGCCCAATTTTCAGTCAGGACAGTCCATTTTTAACATTTTGAGATTCCCAAAGACATTCTTTTTACATTCTAGACTCAATTTTACATCTTTAAATAAAAAAAGTGGCCTTTATAATCAATTTAGAGCAATCTAAAGTTTTGTAGCTAAATTTTCCAACATTTTTTACTCTGATTGGTGCGCCAACTTCAGTGTATTCAAAACTTTTGATCAAATATATTTTATTTAGTTTACGACCCCAAGGGGAGATCCACATTGACATTTAGGTCGCGCCTGATTATTTGTTTGATACTGAAATCTCATGATTTTTCAAAATTCTCATATACATTTTCAGACACTTGAAGCTTTGACGTTTGAAAATAAGTAGTCAACTGATATTTCACCAAAAAATTATCTTAATTAGTTGAAAATCTTGATATAAATATAAATTAGAAACTTCAAAAATTTAATTCGAGATCACCCGTACTCTGATTTCAGCAATCTTATAGCCAAATTAAACATCTCTAGGAGACTAACTTAACGACACCAAATTCGATCCAATCCGAGCACAAATTGGTCCAAATTAAATAATCAAAGCCTGTTAGGAAGCTTCAAAACAATCATTTGTTGTCCAAATGATATCTAAATATGAAATACTTATAGTCAAATCGAACAACTTGACAAGACGAGTCCAACGAGCCAAAAATCATTCAATTCTGACAACTCTAAGGTATAATTGCTTGATAAACACTCTATAATCAAGGGGATCATTAAGAGCCGTCTGATGGAACACCCTCAACATACCCTTGTTCTTCTCCATATTTAATAGCCATGTCACTCACAAAAATTATAAATAGGCCCCCATTTTTTACATGAAAGGATGGAGGGGAGGAAGAAGAGAAGAGCTCTTAGCCTTGAATCATCTTGGAGCTCCACCCCAGCAACATAGCCAACGAATCCACACCACCATATGGCTGTTGTTAGACCTCTACCTGACCATCATCATTAAATCTCCATTTAGAAGCCTTTATCAAGCCTTCTTCCAACCATCATCGTTGACTATGGTTATTCCAACCACATTGCCCCTACTACAATTCTTCCGACTACCATTGCCCCCAATTATGGTTCTTTCTACCACTGTCACCCGACTACAGTTCTTCCGATTACCGTCAGTTGACTATGGTTTTTCCGACCATCGCTGCCCGCTAATTACAGTCCTTCCGACCTCCGTCGCCCGACTACAGTCTCTTCAACCACCGCTCGAGTATGATCATTCAAACCTCCATTGCTCGACTACGATCCTTTCGATCACCATCGCATGTCTGCTGCAGTCCTTTCAACCTCTATCACCCAAATACAATCCTACCAAACAAGTAGGATAATAACTCTTGAGAACGACTATCATTTTATTCTCCAACTATGTAATATGTTATTTATGATGTATATTTATTTTATTGAGCTAACACCCTCCTTTGAGGTGGAGCATTATTTATAATCAACCACCAACACTATTGATTACATTTCGAGTTTGTAAAATCCCGTGCTTTTTCTCCCTTTTTAGGAGTTTCTAAGTAAAAACTCTGGTCTTATGATTACTGCATCCCTCTTTTTTATCTTTTTATGTGTTAAATTTTTATACAAAATTAAAACACTAAATTATACATATTTTTATATCCGTGAATATTTCAGAACGTAACAAAACAAATAATATTTTAATCACTATATCTTGACACAATTTCCTCTCATTGTTTCCTACCTATTAAGTTGTTAGTGCTGCTACTTCTTCGCTTGTTTTACTCTGTCCGAAAGTCAAAATACCAATAAAAGATCGAATATAATTTATTTGCATTTTTATTCAAATTAAACTAATAAAAAATAATTCATCGGATCTGGCGAGTGACTCGTGGAAGTACACAAGAACATGCAGATGACAGTTTCTAAGCATAATTTATCTTATAATTAATTAAGCTATAAGTACATAAACATATGAGACAACTGAAGACCCAAGGCATTGACCCCATCGAGCACGGGTCTCCACTCTCCACTGTGCAGGCATCGGTCCAAATCTTTGACTATTGGAAAATGGATTTATATAATATATAATTTCCTCAGTAATTTGAGTTGTGGGGTTAGTCGGTCTATGCGGTTGGAAATTCATATTTGAATCCTCTTGAGCAACAAAGTCTCTTAAAAAGAATTCAATTAAATACGGGCTAAGAGATTACTGAGATACTTCACAAACAAAAAAAAAAAAACTCTGCAGCCAACCTTAATTGTTGGTTAAAAATTCGGGCTATCAATTAAACAATTTACAATTTACAATTTAAAATTTATGTTATTTATTTGTGAAATTACATTAATTCAATGCAACAAAAAAAAAACACCTCTATTTGAACCCATAAATCATCAAAGCTTCATCACACTAGGTGAGGTCAACAAAACGAATTCTTTTTCTTTATTATGTCAATTAAGGCTTTGTGGCTTTTTTATTGCTTTCTAAAATGAAATTTTAGTACAAAAATAAAAAAATTTGTACTAAAACTCTGTTTTAGAAAGCAGTAAAAAAATCCTCCCAAACAAAGCCTAAATTCTCATTTAAATTTAATTAAAAAAAATTTCTAAAACTTTTTAACAAAATCTTTTTATATCTACTTCCATCTTTCTTAACATATATTAGATTTCATATATCAGATTTTCGAAGGCAAGCATTTTATGATACCAAATAATCTAAAATTACTCTATAATCTTATCCGGCAATGGAGCTGCTTAAATCTTTTTACGTATATGCTACTTTCATATTCTACATCTAAGTATAAAATAACTCATTCATTTGAGCATCTCCACACTTACTCAATTTGTATCTATATGAGTATATTATTATTTTTTTCAAAATCCACACAACCTGGCAGTCCATCCGTCTGTTTTTTAATTAATTTAAATAAAATTTGCATTCAAAATTTTTTACCTACCTATCTAAGATAGCCACAAATTTAAAATGCGATCATCCCAACTTTTCACAACATCAACTAATAAAAATATAATAACGTTAAAAAAGCAAAAAGCAGAAAACCGGAATTCAGAACCCGGCTGAATTAGGAGCTGAACCGCCACCAGAATCCCGGTTCCTCCTCCGGCGAGCCACCAGCGTCTCCGACGAAGCACTCCTTTCCTCCTCCTCCTCCGACGTCGGCCAAAAACTCCTCGCCACATCTTTATCCCTCTCATCTCCCCTTATTACCCTAAGCGTCATCCTCGCCATCTCCCTCTTCTCGTTTTCCAAACACTCCGCCGCTTTCTCGATCACCTCCTCCGCCCCCGCCTTCCTTGCTATTCCTCTAAATCTAAATCCTCCCATACTCATTCCGTACAGCATCGTCACCACCATCTCCTTTTCGTCCTGCTCCTCTTCTTTACTCAAGAACGCCACCGCCGCCTCTACGGCCCCACCATCCAGCATCGCCGTCTTCCCTTCCTTGCTCTGCACCATCCCCGCCATCACTCTCTTCGCCAGGATTCTCAACTCCCTTTCCTCCCCTTTCGCCACTGCTATTAACCCCTTCACCGCCCCTGCAATCTTCGCAATCTTCGCCATGTTCATCTCCGCCAAACCTAAATAGTGCAGGGCCATTCCTGCCTCCAGCCTCGCTCGCAAATTCTCATTAGAATCGCAAAAGAGGCGCAGCAGCGGTGGCACTGCTCCAAGAACCCCAATCGCCGTCCTGTTCTGTTCTTCCAAGGACAGGCTGAACAAAGCGCCCGCCGCGTTCTCTCTTGAAGAAGACTGTAGCGCGTCGACGATAGCTGGGACTGCACCCGAGCGGACGATGCTGATCTTGTTAACCGGCTCGAGGGAGAGGTTGACGATGATGGCGAGGGCGCTAGATTTGACGGAGGGGTAGCGGGAGAGAAGTAGGCCACGGAGCGCACTGAGAAGGCGGGGGCTTCCGAGGGCAACGCGCCGGGAGGCAGACTCTCTCGTAGCTTCGAGGAGCGAATTTAGTGCGGTCTCCTGTTCCTGGATTTGGGCGTACTTCAGTTTGACCAAGATCTTTTCTTCGAGCGGATCCGCGGGGAGATGGGTTTCCGGGGTTTCTAATTTTGTGGTTTTGGGGGCGATGATTTCGGAAGACGAAGATGAGGATGAGGAGTGGTCGGAGGAAGAGGAGGAGGAGGTGATGGGGGAGCTGTTTTCGTTGGGTAATTCATCCGAACAGTTTGTCTGCGGCTTGAAATTCGAGGAGGAAAGAAAGCGGTTGGCAACGTCAGAAGATATGGGGGTAGGACGGGGTATGCCGGCGATGTCACACCAGCGAAGAATGGCTGAGCGGAGGGCGGAGTTCGGTATGAGAATCAGGGAAGAAGATAGATCGAGCGAAAGCGAAGGAGGGGAGACGGCGAGGTCTCGACAAACTTCGATGCAGGCGCGCTCGAATGTCTCGCCAGAAGGTATGATGACGGGGTCGGCCATGAGAGCGCCGGATATGGGGCAGAGGAACTCCGGAGGCGGATCCGTCGATTTAACGGCGGTAGGCGGCGTCGGTGGAGATAGCGTCGGGATGGAGGAGGAGGAGGAGCGGCGGAAGGGGAACTTGAATCGATCACGAACGAGACCCATGGCTTCTCCTTCCCGAGTATATCTTCTTTATTTATTATGCGAGCCAGAAAGAAAGCTTAGCATTTAAGTTAGTATTCTGGAAAATGGAAATTTTGCAGCCATAATCTGGAATGTTACATCGACAGTGGGCGTCTTCCAGCATTTGCATTAAGGCTAGGTTTGATATGTTTTTTTTATTTTTTTTTGGCCCTTCTTTTCTGTTTTTTAAAATAAAAATTTTAATTTTTAACTATAAAATTATTTTAATAAGTTATAAAAAACTATCTCAAATAAAATAAATTTAAAAAATAATAAAAAAAACTGTCTCAAATAAAGTATAAATTATTTTTAGGAATTTTTATGTGCATAACACTTAAAACAATTATATTTACTTATCTAACACCTAAATATGATATTTACATACCTACCATCTAAAAACACTCACTTTCATCTAAAAATTACCACTCAATCAATAGCCAATCCCGACTATGCCTTTCGCGCATCAAATTTCTTCTTCTTCGTCGCTAGAGATCGAGATCGTCGTGTTTTTTGTCTACTCCATTCCATCTTTGCCAATTGCCATCGAGATGAAAGTCCAAAGCAGAGCTCACAGCTAAGATAACAAAGTCTATTTCACGTTTTGCTCGCAGATTTCATTGCCCTTTATACAGATAGAGAGTCACCATCTTCCTTTTTTGGTTTTTCGACATGAGACATCTTCTCAAATTCTAATGACAGGATTTTCATAAGTCCTACATAAATTCTGTATCCAAACATGTCCAGTCTGAGAAATCTAAATCAGAGCAACTTTCACTTATGTCAAATTCGGACAACCATCCACCCTAATTTGCACTGCCCTTGCCAAATCAAATCAATTGCCCTACGATTGAATTACTACTAATTTTATCCTCAAATCACTTCTTAAAATAATAGACATGGCTGTTGCAGCACTGATGGCGGAGGAGAATATCAAAGTAATGATCTTGAGGATCGAGCACAAGTCAAAGAAAATTGAGAATTTGCTCAAGTATGCAGTTAAGTGAATCGAAAAGCTAGCCCCAATGACCAATGCAATTTTATATTATTTTTTTCCAATTTCTAGATTGGTTTTCAACTAAAAGCATGTTGTTCTTAAAAATGCTCATATCAAAGCCATTTGAGGCGCTGAAGATCGCTTGGAGGTGTCTCCAATAAATACTAAGTATCAGCGGTGCTAGGGCTGCAAACGAACCGAGCCGAGCCGAGTATGTGAGTGTTCATGTTTGTGTTTGTTTAACATTAGCTTGTTCATGTTTGGTTCGTGTTTGATTCGAGCTTTATTATTTGTGTTCATGTTTGGTTCGTTTAATTTAAGGGTGTTCAT
The DNA here is from genome assembly GCA_022539455.1 of Dendrobium nobile. Lineage (NCBI taxonomy): Eukaryota > Viridiplantae > Streptophyta > Magnoliopsida > Asparagales > Orchidaceae > Dendrobium > Dendrobium nobile. The sequence continues at coordinate 39,404,570 of CM039726.1, forward strand.
GTTTGGTTCATGTTCGTTTGTTTAGTGCTTATCGAGCTTTAAACAAGCTATGTTCGTGAACATATTTCACAAACAATATATTGAACAAGCAAACCTTAAATTTGTTCATGAACATCCTAGACAAACAATCTAACAAACATGGACAAATATGAAATGTTTCTTATTATTAATAAAAAATAATTATATTATTATGTTATAATTAAAGTTTTTATATTATGTATATTTATCATTTTTATAATAACATATTATTTAAGTTTTTATCGAGCGGTTTTAATCGAACCCCAATCGAGCTTTTTATCGAGCTTGTTCATGAACATCAACTGATGTTGTTCGCGAACATAAACGAGCTGAACGCATTAGTGTTCAAGCTTGTTTATTTAAGAATCGAGTATTTAAAATATTGTTCAAGTTTGTTTGTTAGTTAATTAAACGATCACGAACGAGCTTTAATCGAACCGAACAACGAGTAGTTCGTCGAACGTTTGGTTCGCTTGCAGCCCTAAGCGGTGCTGAGTTGACATTACCTCTTCTAGTTTTTTAAAAATGATCAGATCAAAGCTCTGATGCGCGAAGAAAGCTGTGGACCTTCGAAAGGACACCGTTGCGGCTGCAGGATTGTAGAGGGGTATACGACCGCACCTACCCCGAGGGATAGAGAGCATCGTAGGCCTCCGCGCTCCTCGCAAATGGGTCGATAGAAGGGCAGATTGGACCATACATACGATTAACCATGGAGGATAGTGGCTCTCACCTACGCACCTCGATGGATAATAATATGCATGGCCTGATCACAGTCACGAGTTTCCCCCACCTGATACATTAGCTCAGATGTGGTTTAGTAGATGTGGAATTCAGTTTTGCAGGGGCGCAAGCCCCTGTGTTTAATAACATCTCAGGCCAGAGCCTAAGAAGACTCTCGATTAATGTTCATACATTATTCTTTCCACAAATGGGATTGACACATAGGGCTAAGACTAGGAAGTCCTATTCAAAAGGAAAGAAACAGTTCAAAGGGCTTAGTCATTATGCAGGGTTCATACCAGCATTCAAAGGGACTAAGGTACTAAAGAAGAAACTGGAGAAAATAAAGTCAAGCACTCGACACATGCGTGAGAGAAAGATGGAGGTGGCATCAGCCCATGTGACACAGATAAGTAGGATTTATAGTCCTTGAAGAATATGGAACTTATCCACTATTTAGGTATACTACGAGATCGAATGTAGTAGCCTCGAATCCTAGATCTAAGTTGGGTTTAGTGTTTTACGAACAACACTAACACCCGTGTTCTAGCTAATGCAGTGCAAAACTTAAACTTACCCCGACCTGGATTGGGGAGCCAGGTAACCACCTAATCGATTTAAAACTATGTTGTCAAGTCATTTATAAAAGATAGATGGGTGGCTTAGTTTTTGGAAGTTAAGCTGATGTCTAGAGAGTTTTCTAGTTGGCCTTATACTTATGTTGGGTAAATGCTCCTAGCTAATGGAATTAAAATTTTAATTAAATTTTTTTTTGATGTAATGCATGCTAGTTGAAGGTCTAAATCATGAATGTTTCAGATTTTAAAAATAGACTTATTATAAAAATAATTTTTAGAAGGTGACTAGACGTCCCTAGGTCCGGCACTTCATCCTCATAGGCTAGATTATCCAGACTCTACCTGCAGGTGGGGAAGTGTCTCAAAGCAAGGAGAAAGAAGAATACAGTAATATGCATGCGACCCTAAACGGCTCCGATAATTCCCTATATTCATTAAGTTTCTATGTTATTTAAATCTTAAAATTTTAAATATTAGTTATAAGTAATAAATTTTATTTAGTCCTTAAAGAGTATAACGAAATTCAGGCTAAAATAAAAGGGGCATGCAATATCGCCAACAAATGATGAAAAGCAAGTAACCCTAGAGGCACACAAATATAAGTAAAACACAGCAAAAATAACTAACAAATTAATAAATGTCCATAGGCTAACTACCGTTAATTATAACCCAAGGTCTACACAAAAGTAAAGTGGCCAGGCACCACTACTAACAATCCAGATTTCTAAGCCTATGAATGAAGCAAATGACTTTGAGTGGGATATTGGGTCTTTTTTTGGACTCTTTGAATCTCTCCTCCTTGGATTCTTCGCGGCTTGAATATCCAAACGAAGAGATAATTCCCCCCTCTAAGGAACATTGCCTTTTCTCTTTGGATATCTAAAAGCCATCCAAACTCGATCTTCCAAATGGAACAAGACCCTACCCTTTGAGGATGCATTATTCTTTTAGAATTCGAGTTGGATAAGGATATCCCAAATCAAATATCATTTTCACAACTCTCATCAATTATTACAAATAATTACATTATTTGAAAGCAATAAATTCTAGACTCTCCTACAAGGTTATCCTAATCAAAATATCCAAGCAGTGTATATGAAAATGAAAATAACTCATCACAGCCACACTTGACCATGCTCTTAATTATGAGGGCTAAGCAGTCCACCTGTAGCAGTTATTATTTAATAATTTTTAGCCTTCATTTACTTAGGGGGGCTGAGCAAATTTTGAAGCATCTGTATGAAATATTATTAAAAATTATAACATTTTCCCCCCTTTAATTTAGCGTTGTATGAGCATGGCCACCTACAAGAAAAATAATATATATATTGTCCCTAACCTAGGAGTAGATCTAACACACAATCATATCAATTATCATAGAATAATTAAATTAAGCAAATACAGTAATTTATTTTCATAACATGAAATAAAATCTCGGAAAACCTAGCACATAGTAGAAAAGTAAACACCAGCCTAACCTAAGTTTAGAAGTGGTGTCCTAACAAATAATTCTATGTGTGTATAAAGGCATGTGTGGCTAGGATAGATCCTAAGCTGGGTAGTTAGTTAAAGTTGCCTAGGGTTCAAGTTTGTTACAGGTCTAAAAAGAAAATTTTATTTAAAGTTTAAATATCAATGAATTAAGATCCATTTTAGTTAGTTTAGTTTATTGGTTCATTTTAATACTTAGGGTAGTGATATTTGAAGTTTAAATTGTATTATCCAATTTTGGAAAGTCACGGATCCTCGTAGGTGCTAGGCTAAGGGGGTCCAAAAGGTCACTATAGGAAATAAGCTTGGTTTGGAGTTCCTAACATTTTAGGTGAATACTAGACCTTAAGTTGAGTAGTTAGGCTTTGCGTTTGCTGGATTTGGAGTTTTCTATACAAAGATATGAATTTTACAAATTTTGGGCATTTAAGGGAATTATTAAAACTACATAATTAGTGATGATTTTTTAGTTTTGATCCAAATCAGCTCCAAACTGATTGAAATCAACCCCAAAGATCAAGAATGACCTAAAAAGGTGTTCACAAGTGTTTGGAGAAAATTTAAAAATTTTTAATAATTTTTAATTATCTAATGCAAAAAAGGTAATTTTCAGTTAAAGTTAAATTAAGGGAAAGATTGAGGTTAACCTAGGGTTTCCTAATTATCTTTGGTTAAGGATGGAATTCTAAACAATTTGAGCTATTATGGGTATTTTTTTTAGTTGAAATGGATTTATTATAATTTTTAAAAGTTATTGGGCCCTATTTAACAAGTAAATTAGGGTTGCTTAATTAAGGGGTCTAAAGAGCCCTAAAAATTTCTAGAAATTTCTGGGAGGTTAAGGATGTCATTAAGTTTAAATTTTGAAGTTTTCATGCCAATCAGTGATTTATCATAGCTTATAGAATTTTTCTAAGTTCGCTAGACGGGCTATTAATTATTATCCTTAGGGTGTCACTACGTTGAGTAGGATTAAATCAAGTTTTGAACTAACCCTTAGGTTCAAAATGCAGGGAGTACACAAATAAATAAACACACCATATTCTTAGATCTAGGAGAGTCTAAACTAAGTGCTTCTACATCCTATACATGCAAGGTACGATAAAAGAAAAGACTAAGCATGCTTATCGATGATATTAATGTATAATTGGAACTCAATCACCCACTAATCCACCTCCCTCATGAATGCTATTCATGCACATAACATATGTTTAAAATTCCAAGTAGTGGATCTCCCAAAATTAAAGGATTTAATTGTAAGTAGTTTACAAATAATTAAAATACCCGTAGATATATAAATTATGGAAAATAAGATAATTAAAAATATATCAATTCATAATAAATACATAAGCATAAGGGAGATCCACTGGCCACCCTAATAAGGAATCAAAAAGGTTTGAAAATAGCTTTTAATTTCAAAATAATTATTATAATAATGATTTAAATAGTTATCAAATAATAAGAAAAATCAAATATCAGGAAAATAATCTAGAAAAATAGGCTATAGCTACTGAAAATAATTTGAAATGAAAGCTCATAATTTTGAAAAAGAACAAGGTGCCGCACACTGAAATCTGATTTAAAATGAAAAAGATATTATTTTTTTGAAGTTTAAAGCCTTTAAAAGCTATTTTTAAAATAATTTTAAAATAATAATATTTAAAATAATTATTATTTGAAATTAACTTAAAATAATGAAGTTTTTAAAATTTAATGTTAATAATAATAGTGACGATAATTTTTAAATAATGATGATAATAATAAAAGATTAAAGTAATTATTATAATAATGAAAATAATAATAATAACAAACAAATAATGATAATTATAATGCTAAAATAGTAATGATAATAATATTAATAAATAATAAATAATAATCATTATAATAATTAAAAGTAAATTATATTAATATTAAAATAATGGTTTTTTTCTATTTTAATAATATTTTAAAAAATATGTAATATTTTTATCTGAAAATAATTTTAAATTAAAGAGAACAAAAATATGCTTGATTTGACATATAATACCTATTTTTTTGGATAAATTTGGATTTATTAAAGAAAACTGATTAAAAATATAATTAAAACATAGGCTCTATGAATGAAGAGAATTCATGGGGTATAGTTTTTGCGGTCTGAAAAGTGCTTTACACAAAGCTATTTAACCCTATGTGTTTCTAACTAGGGCTGAGGATTTCACCTCAATTTTTGGACGGTTTGACCAGTATGTTGGCTTGTTACACTTGTAGACCGTCCACGCTCTTAGTTGTAGAAGAAATCGTGGTCTCAAATGCTTTGGATCAAGTGAATCTTCCTTGGAACGTTTCAAGCCTCATTTCTGTAGGAATCTCGCCGCCAACGAGGCGTCACCATCGAGTTTAGGTCAGGAAAGTTGTGAGGAGTTGAGGGGAGCCTCCACACAAAATTTCATGAGTTATGGTGGCTTGGAGGAAGAGGAAGAGTCAAAAGATCCTATTCAAGCCCTAATTCTTCCTATTTATACTCCCATGCACTGGATGGACGGCTGGGATTGAATGGGGAGTCAAATAGGAGGGAAATACCAGAGATTGGTCGTGATTTGCAATTCAAATCCCCTTTGGCCTCAATTAGGGCATTAAAGATCCTTTAATGGGCCTTAATAGGTCAATTTTGACCCATTAAGACTTGGGTTGACCAAGTCAATGGTTGACTTAGTCAACCCAGCCAACTATGCCCAAGGGAGTGAGTCGAGTCCAAGAAAAGGGTTTGATTTGGACTTGAAATAAAATTTGACCCATTAAGGCTAATTGGGTCAACCTAGGTTGACCTGGTCAACCAGGTTGACCAGGGCACTAGTCTGGGTCTAATAGGTTGGGTTTGACCCATTTAGTCCAGTGGAGGGGAGAATTGAGCTCGAGAAGCTCTGAATTTGATTTTAAATCAATTAGAAGGAGTTTAGCTCAATTTGGGTTAACCCTGGTTGACCTGGTCAACCAGGTTGAACCAAGACCTGGGTCTGGGCTCAGCAAACTTGGCTTGACTCCCTGAACCCATTAGGATGGGTCATGGGGTCTAGCCTAGTCAAATTTGACCAGGTCAACAAATTGACCTAGTCTGGGAGAAAAATAAGTCAACAAACAAACCTCCAATAGGAGTGACGAACAAATTAGTGAATTGCTTGTGTTGGTATTGACCGAATGTGATAAAGAGAGTGAAGTAAAGAGCATAAGTGAAATGGTACCAAAAAGGTGGAAGAAAGTAGAGAGCTCTTCTCTTGGCGTTATCCTATAGTAAGGGTAGTGACTAGGAGAGAGTGAAGAGCAGCAGTACACAGGTAAGACATCACCAAATGGTGAGCGAGTAGTGGGATCTTCCCCTGGCCTTACCCTACAACGAGGGCAGAGCTAAGGAAAGAACCAAAGTAGAGATCACTATAAGGGTGAAAAAGAAGTAAATAACTTCTCCCCAAGCCTTACCCGGTAGTGAGGGCAAAGCCGAAGAGAGAATCGAGAGTAGAGTAGTAAAAGTAAATCGACTATCTTCCTGACCATATCAAAAAAGCAGAATAGAAGGTGAAGGGGTCCCATTTTCTTCTGATCCTTTCAGAACAGTGGATTGAGGTGACTCAATATTTTCCTGACCATATCGAAATAACAAATAAAGGAGTCATGAAATTCGATGCCTGCCTGACCACAATAGGACACTCAGGAAAGAAAGGAGGTGAGGAATGCCTTCCAGGGATGATGTTGGGCTCTCTCAACCAAGTAAATCGATGTCCACCTGGCGCATATGCCTATAGTAAGACAAAAAACAAGTAAGGCTACCTCTGCCCAGTGTATATGCCTACAGTAGGGTCCCTACTTGGCGCATATCCCAAAAGTAATTCGAAGTAAGAACACTCAGCACAATCACCCAGCGAATATGCATGTAATGATGTGAAGAGAAAAGAGTCACCTTTGTACGGTGTATGTGCCTGCAATAGAGTTCCTACCCGGCGTATATGCCTATAGAAGGATAAAGAAAAACCACTCGACACAATCATCCCACGAATATGCCTGCAATGATATAAAGAGAGAAGAGTGGTGAGGAATGCCTCTCAAGGACTCTGTTGGGCTCTCTCAACAAGAAGGCCTGATGTTCACCTGGCGCATATGCCTGCAGTAGGATAAAAGGAAAGAAATCACCTCTGCCTGGTGTATGTGCCTGTAGTAGAGTTCCTACCCGGCGTATATGCCTGCAGTAGGATAAAGTAAAAGCACTCAACATAATCACCTGATGCATATGCCTGTAATGATATGAAGAAGAGGAAAAAGTGGTGAGAAATGCTTTCCAGGAACTCTATCGGGCTCTCTCAACCAGAAGACCTGATGTCCACCCAACGCATATGCCCGTAGTAGGACAAAAGGAAAGAAACCACCTTTACCCGATGTATGTGCCTGCAGCAGAGTTCCTACCCAGTACATATGCCTGTAGTAGGATAAAGTAAAAGCACTCAACATAATCACCAGGCGTATATAACTGCAATGATATGAAGAGGAAAGAGTGGTAAGGGATGCCTCCTAGGGACTTTGTCAGGCTCTCTCAACCAAAAGGCTTGATGTCCACCCGACGCATATGCCTGCAGTAGGACAAAAGGAAAGAAATCACCACTGCCTGGTGTATGTGCCCACAGCAGAGTTCCTACCCGGCACATATGCCTGCAGTAGGATAAAGTAAAAGCACTCATCAACATAATTTCCCGGTGCATATGCCTGCAATGATATGAAGAGGAAAGTGTGGTGAGGAATGCCTCCCAGGGACTCTGTCGGGCTCTCTCAACCAGAAAATCTAATGTCCACCCGACGCATATTCCTATAGTAGGACAAAAGGAAAAAAGTCACCTTTGCCCGATGTATGTGCTTGCAGCAAAGTCCTTACCTGGCTGTGCACATGCCTATAGTAGAATCCTTACTTGGCGCATATGCCTACAATAGGATAAAGATAAAGTACTCAACACAATCACCGAGCGCATATGCTTGCAATGATGTGAAGAGGAAAGAGTGGTGAGGATTGCCTCCGAGGGACTCTATCAGGCTCTCTCAACCAGAAAACCTAATATCTACCCGATTTATGTGCCTGTAGTAGGACAAAAGGGAACCTCTGCCTGGTGTATGTGCTTGCGATAGGGTCTCTACTAAGCAAATATGCCAAAAGTAGCATAAAGAAAGAATGTTCAACACAATCACCCGGTACATATGCCTACAATGATGTGAAGAGGAAAGAGTAATGAGAAATGCCTTTCAGGGGCTTTGTTAGGCTCTCTCAACCAGGTAAGTAAAGCCAACTACCCATCTGTTGGTATCAAAATAGTAGGGTAGAAGGTGTAAGTCATCTCATCCTCGACCTGACACAGATTTGTATAGGGATGTGAGGAAGAAAGGAAAGATATATGGAAGAATTTCAAGGGTAGAGTTATTTGAGAAATCCCAGGCTAGTATTTTAGTAACCACATGGTAGAGGACAAATCGTCATGGCTATGAGTATCCAAATGCCATCAGGACCTCTTAAGGAACCCTAACCCTACATAAAAGAGGAGGAAGATATCATGATGACATCTTACAAGAAAGCTGGAAGAGATACACCCTCAATAGAGTGTACAGAGGGGCAGCCTCATTCCAAGGGAGTCAAAAGAATTGAAGTAGCGAGGGGACACCTCTACTACGGAAAGTAGGACTAAGTCTAGTATAAATAATCATCAAGAAAGCTACAGTGGTAAACCCATACTAACTGATGGGGACCCTGTAAGAAGTAGAAGTAACATCAACACATCCAAAAGTCCTCTTCAATAACTAGGAGTTGGGTCTTAATGGAGAAATAAGTGGGAGAAGGAAACTGAAGAGCTGACTTTCTGCTAGAAAATCAAAACTCAAGAAGAGGTGACAGTAGCACCTAGGGTATGATGCTCTATATCACTGACTGGGAAAAAGAGGACTGAAGTAGCGAGGAGACACACTAGCCACTAAAGAAAACAACTCTGAATAAAATAAATAATCATCTGAAGCTCACATTGATAATACTCACACAAACTAGTAGGACCCTATGGAAAGGGAAGTGACCCTGACACATTCACAAGATTATTCTGGTGACTATGCCTAGTATATAAATGGTAGGAGATGTTACAAAAAGGAGCAAGAGAATTGATCTTCTACTAAAAAATCAAAGTTCTCAAAGTAGTGATGTTAACATTCAAGACAGGATATATTACATCACAACCAGGAAAACATCTCTAAGTAGCAAAGGGGACACACTAGCTACTTGAGGATAGTAATTATGAATAGGATTGATAAACATCAAAGGGTCAATAGGGTAACACCTACCCTAACCAGGTAGGACCCTATGAGGAGCAAAAGAAATGTTACCACACTCATAGGACTATTATAGCAGCTAAGAGTGGTGTATGAATGGTGAAGTAGGTCGGAAAACATGCTAAGGAGCCGATCTTCTGCCAGAAAATTAAAGCTCCAGAGAATATGATGCTAACATATAAGAGAAGATGTACTATATCACAACTAAATAAAATAACTCTAGGTAGTAAGGGAACATACTCACTACCTGAGAATAGTAACAACGAGTGAAATTAACCATCAACAAAAAGTCACAATGGTAACACCTACCCTAGTTGGGTAGGACCCTGTGAGGAGTGAAAGCAACCCTAGCGCATTCATAGGAGTACTCTGGCAGCTCAGAGCACCGTATGAATGAGAGAGTGGGTTGCCAAAAAAATAGAAAAAAGGGTGGATCTTTCTTTAGAAAAATCCAAGCCAAGTGAAGAAGTAACAGTAGCATATGAGACAAAATGCACTATATCAAAACTAAGAACAATTAAAATTATGAAGGGTCATAACCAAACAAGTGATGATCCCTCCTCGAAGCAATCTCCAAGGTGCTTCAAAGGAGGAGAAAGGAGAAGAACTTTGGGGAACTTATGCTCTTAGAGAGTATTATCGAGTTCCTCCTATGACAAGGGCAACCAATTTTGCTCTACTAGGAGCTTCCATCTTTTTTATCATATGTTATTTTTTATTTTATGTATTCTCAATCATATATATATATATATAGATTACCTTGTACTATCGAAGGTAACACATAGTAGAGGGAACATTCACCATATCTATGAGTTACTCCTAATATGAGGACATCCTCTAATAATTAGAATACAAAGAGATGGAATTGTGAATGGCTTTGATAACTGAGGCCATGTTCTCTACATAAACAAAATTGGGGAAAGAGATGTAGCAGGATCTTGTAAGGAAGTGAACTATTGGTTTTGATAACCTAGACCACATTCAATTCATGTGAATGAACTGGGGAACACAATCATAGCAAAATTGAAATAAAATCCAAAATTAGGATAAGGGATCAGCATTACCACTCCTGACTAGCATAGGATGGTATGGACCCAATATCTTATTTCCAAAGAGTCTAAACTAACAACTTTGACATCCCTGATCACATTCAACTCATATGAATGGATTGGGAGCTACAACTATCAGGTCAGGACTAATAGGAGGAAGGGATTCTTATAGGGATAGTGGATCTCTATCATCACACCTAACAAACGTAGGTAGGTATGGACCCAATATCACATCTTAAATATAGACTTGAATAATTGGTTTTGATATCTCAGACCATACTTGAGGTGGCAAGTGAAACTAAGTGTTAAAACCTATAATGAACATTTTGGTTATATGGACCCAGTCAAAATTGATAAATGGGCACACACCCCAGAAGAGTTTAGTGTATCAACTCCATCTAATCTCAAAAGAGCAGCAATTTAAATTTATTAACTCAATTGGAGCTCCATACCAACTAGTTCATGCTATCTCTATAGAATTATATTATTTTTCTTGAATTAAAATTTAATTAAAAAAGATATTTAAATTAGAAAAAGAAATTAAATTTTCTCACATTTGTTGTACAAAAATATATTTCCATATCTGATAGGATATCATTGCATAATGATGAATTCAAAGTCATAGCTTTCAAACTCAAGTATCAAAAATATCAAAATGATTCATGGATTTTCTAAGATTTAGAGATTTACTAAAAAGGGAAGCCATTTACTTATTAATTTTGGGCTCAATTTATGCCACTTTCTCAATTTTTGTGCGCTTTGCACAATTTTTAATTATTTGATGTACTTTATGCATCTTTCATTTTTGGCACACTTTGCGCATCTGTTCAACTTTTATAATTGGCTTCCTTTCCAAATCTCTAAAAAAAAATTTTTATCAGTTGTAAGATCATCTTTCAAATACAAAAGAAGAAAACTCACTCTCTCATGCAAGGAAGAAGGATCTACAAAACAAATATGATCCTATGATAAGAATGAATATCTTAATTGAGAAAATTATGAAGTTTATTCATCAGTATGCTAAAGTTATTTATGAGATAGAGAATTACAAGATAATGGAGAAAATTTTCACTTCTAAACCTAATTTCAATTTGAAATAGATTTTAGTTCAAATAAAGAAATTACTCCACACATGGGACAAGGAGATGTCATACTCTTTCATGGATCATCACTATAAAGAGAGTAGAGCTAGAAGAAGCAAGAGAGCCAAATTAACTCAAAATCATTCTCTTTTTTTATTGATTAATCATCAATAAAAAGGAAATAAAGTTCTTCAGCGTAAGTGCTGGAAGGGGGCCTATCTTCCCTTCTGAGGTTATAACCATCTTTTCTCTTTTATATATATAAATTTTTCTAGTACAAGTAAGAGCAGAAAAAGAAATGTGCCCATCTAGCACTATAATAGAAGAAGTAAAAGAAAAAATGGGTGCTAACAAAGAAATTGGAGTGGTAACTATCGACTTGGCCTGGGGAGGCCTCCTCTCAACTACCTCTGAACTCTATACAAATTGCTCAATCATCTGCCAGGTCTTCTTGGAGAGTGCTAACTGTCACTCTCCCTTAGAACTGCGGGACGACCTGCTACTACTACCCTGACTATAGCTCTGACTGTCACTATGGCTGGTGTTATGGCTGGGACTGGAGATCATTTGAACTATCTAAGTAGCCTTTTTCGAAGGCTGCACTAAATCACTATCCTGAAGATGGATCTTCTCGCTGGCCATCCGCCTCTCAACCTTATCATTGAACATGAAACAATCTTCAAGTGTATGCCCAATATATTGGTGAAAGGGGCAATATAGTGGATGTTCTATTTGCCCTTCTTCATCCGTCTTCTTATTAAATGGGAATGTCAAGATATCTTTCGTAATGAGGAATTTAAATATCTTTCTTATATTTTCTCTTTTAAAGGGATATTTCTTATTAAGTCTCTCCTGTAAAGAGGGCTGACTCTCTAAGATCTTATAGGGAGGTCTGTACTGCTGATTTTATGGTCATGGTGGAGGTGAACTGCTCATGGGCTTCTTACCCTTATTTGGTGGCCTATAAGTATTGTGTACCTCCCCTTTCCTAGGAGGAGGTGCCCCTAAAGATTCCTGACACTGAGGTCTATGCTGAGGTTGACTCTTAATCTTAGGAGGGACTGCATCGGGTATGCTGTCCTACAAACTCATCACTTTAGTTAAGAAATATTAGAAGGTTCTTATACTAAAACCTTCTAGGTAAGGTGTTATAGGACCGTCTATATTTTTTAGCAAAATCTCTACTACATACTGCTCTTATAACTAGGGCTCACACTGTAGGCTAATATTCCTCCATCTGATTATGTAATCTGAGAGACTCTCTCTAGGGCACTATCTAGTTACATCTAACTCTCCAACTGTGACCCGGTGCTCTGTACTAATAAAAATCTAAACAAAAAACTGCTCCAACTCTATAAAGGTCTAAACTGAGTCGTTGGGGAGGTCGGCGTACCAAGCAAATGTCACCCCAACCAAACTATTGACAAATAACCTCAATATCAGGGCATCATTCCATCTATGTTGCAACATTTGGCCTAATACTAAGCCACATGTTGTCTCAGGTTCCCAAATCAGTTGATGGGGGAACATAACCAGGAGGGTAGGGCTCCCTCTCATACTCAGTAGGGTAAGGATGCCCTCTACTAACAGCCTCTCCAATCTTCTTGGAGAAAATCACCTGCTCTACTTTCTAAGCTTTCAAATCCTGAATCTGACCTGCTGACCACTGTGTTGGCTGACTTTGGACTACTATAGGTGCTATAGGAACTGACCTCTAGACCCTATCCACTCTCACAGGGTCTAGTATTACTAGCGGTACCATTGTCTCATCTATGGATATAGATATGGTAGAGGTACCTAAGCCCATCATCTGGGATGTAGCCCCCAAAGCTTTCAAGTGGGCAATCATCGCTGCCATGGCTTTGGCCATCTCATACATCTGAGCTTATAAGTAGCTACTGATCTTGGAGATCCTCCTATCTCAGGATCTCCCTGCTCATCCTCGTCCTTGGGTTCTCTCTACTTGTTCGAGTGACCTCGACGTGTAATCACACAGATTTGGTGTAGTGACATATCCTTATCTGACTCATCCTTGAGTGAGTCATTCTCTAAAAAGGCCCGGTGGAGCGCCTCTATATAGGGATTCATAGGAGAAGTGATCCTATGGGGGTCGGGAGCTAAAGCTGTCTCAACTCGATTTAGTGATCTATCGGTGGAGCTACTACATCATCATCATAAGTCATCAGAACCGCCTCTAACTCGAAAGGAATTGCTACATCCATATAATCTACTCTATCCTCTAGCTAAACTGCCTCTGCCAACGATACTATCTTAACTAGCTGAACTTTCTCGATAGGAGTGTCCGCCTATTGACATCTCCAAACTCACCTAATGCGACGGGGCACTATATGGGTAACCAGCGACTGAGGGGCTATCACAACTGAACTAATTTGGGGACGAATAGGAGGGGCCACCTCAATGCAGGAAACATCCTCCTCATCCCCACTAGGTGTTAGTGGAGAGAAGCGTCCTCCCTGGATTGCCTCTGTCTCAGGTGCAACTACTACATTTAGGGTGGGTACAACTATAGCTGGTCGTGGTCTCCACTGCCTGGGAGCCACTCTCCTTTGAACGAGCTCCTGGTGAGCTATCACCTCTTCCATCTACTTCCTATCTTCCTTAGATGTAGCCAAATGAAGTGTCCTATTTCTGTTCCTTCTATCCCTTCTTCCAAGGCCAGACGTAGAAGAGGAAGGAACATCTAAACCCACTGCCTAGGTGGCAAAGGGAACATGCACAACAGGAAGGGTCGGTGTTGACCTCATTATTCGAGGTCAATTTCTCCAAAATAAATTCTTAGCACCTAGGTCTTCGTAACCTAGAGTAGACGTCATCCATATGATTTATCCTAAGTGGATACCCCACAGATGTAGCATCGACCCAACTTAATAACTCGACCTAAATCAAAATCAATTCAATCCAAATTTAGTTCAACTCCAAACTAAACTCAAATCAACTCTTTTAAACCAAAGTTTGCTGCACAAATCGATATGAAACTAAATCAAAATTAACTTGATTCGAGTTTGTTTTAAATGGCCCCGATTAGCCCGATTTGAGTCGTCGCGAGCTAATGATATTAGTTAATTAAATAAATGAATGTAAATTAATTTAATTTAAAATGTTCACTAACTTCATTTAGTTTAAATATATCATTTTTATTAAAATAAATTACGTATATTTAAAAATAAAATGCCATTTTTTTATTATAATTAAGATATGTCCTAATAATCACCTCTTATTTCCAAATTCAAATCAAGAGGTGACTTAACCTAAACCTAATTTGTGGTTAGACTAATCCGGTCCGAACCTCCCTCATGATCTCCCCGTTCATTTGCAAAACCGCCCAGAACCCATGCTCTTTTTCTAATTCAAGAAAACAAACTCCTTTTCCCATGCTCTCAGTTCACAAGGCTCCACGAACCGCCCCCTTCAAGTTTTCAAAAATCCAAAATCTCCCTCTCTGGTCATTCACGAAAGCCCTAAGCCTCCATCTCTCGGCCATTGATACGAACCCTTCCTCCAGCTCGGTCTTCCTCTCCAGTTCACGTGAGAAGCCCCTGGCTCCGTCTGCTCCTAGTTCACGAAGACCCCAGCCCCTACGCCCCACTCTCTCACGATGAACCCAGGCCGAAGCCTCTACCTCCTCCTCTCGATGAGTAGCGGTCGCACGTCGTCGCCTCTTCTGCACTAGTCAACGCCGGCAATCTTCTCAATCTTGGGTATATCTTCTACATTTCTTTTCCCATTTTCTTCTTTTATTTCTTCCACATTCTTAATCTCCTCTTCTTTCTTTATCCTTATTTCTTTCTTCATCTAAATTCCTTCTTACCCTCATATTTCTTCATCTGTATTTAGTTACTCTTCATCTAAAATAAGATAAAATTCATGTGAGCATATCAATTGTTGAGGAAGCAAGTAAACATTTCTCCCATAGATTTTGTAAATCCTAAATATTATGTTTAATTTTATTAGACAAATTTAGTTATAAATTAATCCATATTCATATGAAAAGTTTCAGTAATAATGACAGATGAAAATGCCTATATTTTGTTTCAATGAGTTGGGAAGTGTTCTTTATAGTGAGTTTGACCAAAAGAGATATTATAAAAGTTATGCTATACCATTTTACCGATTGTATGTTTTAGATCATGAGTATATGAAGATTTATTGCAAAATGTATAGATTGTGTTCGGTAACTTTTATAAGATTTGGGAAGATTGTAGTAGTATCATATACTATGCTCCAAGATCGTATCTTGATATAACTGTAAAGTTGGAACATTTATATGCATGTTTAGGTTTATTTTCCATCATACAAAGCTATCTTGTTAATATTATTTTTGTGAGAGATTAGAGGGTATCATGAGGGAAGATATGATTGTTTATGGTTTGTTTTGATTTCCTAGTAAGTTGAAAAGTTTCATGTGCTTTCTTTGCTTTTGGTTGAAAGGAGAAGTGTATAAGGGTATGGAAAGTGAAGTGTTTGTATGTTAAATATTGAAAATGGGTGTTTAGTTTAAGAAGTGAATTTTATACTTTTTGAAAAGTGAAAAGTGAAATGAGTTTTGTGCTTAAGTTTTGAATAGTGAAAGTGAGAAGAAGTGTGAAATTTTTGAAAGGTAGGAATTATATGTATTTTGACAGAATGGAAGTATGTGAGTTTTGGAAAAGGAAGTGAAAATGGAGTGTATGTGTGGAAAGGTGATTTGTGGTAGGGAGTGAGTGAGTTAGTTATTTGCTAGAAAATGGAAGTTTTGAAAAGTAAAGCATCTCTTTCTACCTATCTTTCTCTCCCCCTTTCTTGTGCCTCGGGATAAATGTTGGAAAAGTACAAAGTGTGTTTTCAAAAAGAAAGAGTTTAAAAGCAAAGTCAATAAATTGGTGTTCAAGCCCAAAGAAAAGTACGCCTTTATTTTTAGTAAATCTCAATTATTTCATTATTATTTATTAAATGTGCTTCTAATTCCTGCTTTACTTTCTTTATTTGTATGAACTGTGAGGAATTTTACTGATCGAGTGGACAAAAGGACAAGGGACTAAAGGCGTCAGTCGCCTCTATCCAACCGGGTAGTGGTGCTACAGGCGAAACCACTGGGTCGTAGCCCCCGATGTCTGTAAGTATTCTAAAACTTAGATAAATCTTAAGGCTCCGAACCAATGAGGTGATTGTGCGAATTTCCAACCTTAGGGCCTTGTAGAAACCTTAGTTTTATTTATTATGCATTCTAAATTTAAAATTATTTACAAGTTAATTTTATTTTGCTTTTTAAATTTCATTTTATTTAGAATCTTAAACCTATTTACACGTGTGTAATGTCCTAAGGGTTAGTGATAACAAAAATTTTCACCCAATATAACATTAGTGACAGTTAAGGATAAAAATTAATGACTGAGTCTTAAAAAACTTAGACTTATGATGCATGCACACTTTAGGGTAGAAACATATAACATATAAAACTTAGTAACATTCCCCTTAGGATTAGTATATATTATTAATATAACCTTAATCAAATCTAATCAAAATTAAACAATTAACTAATGAAAATTTCAAATACATTAATGATAATCTAGATAAAAATACCCAAAAAACTATATAATTATTAAATAACTAAATTATAATTAACACATATAACTATTAAGAGATTAAATTTAAGTATAAATCTAAAATTAAATCTAATTAATATTTTAATTGTTTTATAACTAAATAAATCATTTTAAAATTAATAACTAATTTTAAAATCTAATAAATCATTAAAAACTTAATAAATGATTAAAAAAATAAATAAATCATTTTAAAATTAATAAATTATTTAAAATCTAATAAATCATAAAAAAACTTAATAAAACATCTTAAAATTAATAAATCATCTTAAATCCAATAAATTATAAACAACTCAATATATATATATATATATATATATATATATATATATATATATATATATATATATATATATATATATATATATATAATGAGAAAAAAATGATTAACTAAAATACACTAAAGAACTAATTTTACTAATCAATCTAAAATAAAAAATCAATTTAAAATTTATTAAATATACCAAAACTTAAACTTGAACATAAAATTTCCTTTGACCTTTCAATAAACTAAAATAAATCGACTAGAAAATTTCAATCAACAACCGATATAGGACTTATCCAAACCACACAACCTACTATACACACTTAGATTTGTTTGTTAGGGCAACCGACTTTATCTTTAGGTTAGGCCGATGTTTATTTTCTTACTGCTGTGTGACGTACTTTTCTCAATTTTTACTACATACTGGTTATAAAATTATTGGTGTATTTGTTTATTTACTTTTACTGTACTTTATGATATGATTTGATTGACGATTAGATTACCTATAGGTTAAGAACGATCTGGTTGTTAACAAGATTTCTTGCAGGTGGCCACACTCGTGTAGGGCAGTAAAAAGGGGGGCTAATTAATTAATAATTTTATAAATGTTACAGGTGCTTCAGCTACTTAGCCCCCAAATAAAAAAGAGTGTGGCCAAGTGTGACTTATTGATTTAATTTAAATGCAAATATATAATTGCTTAGGATAATTTTTATTATAAACTACTTAGGATAACCCTTTAGGTGGTCAAGATTTTTTTTAATGTGAAATGTAATGTAAATGTAAATTTGTTTGAATATATTATAAATGTGAAAGTGATCTTGAAAGTGGGATATCACATCCAATTTGGAATACAAAGAAATGAGAATATCCCTTAAAAGATTATTCTCTTTTATTTGAAAAGTCAAATTAGGATGATTTTAGTATCTAAATAGAAAAGAAAATACCCATTTTTTGGGATGAGTTTCTTTTCATTTGGATATCCAGGCCCGATAAATTCAAGGAGTTCGTAGAAGAAGAAAGGACGAAATGAAGAGATAGAAAATAGAAGATGAAGAGATGAAGAAACAAGAAAGAGTATATCCCAGTTCAAAATAACTTGTGTCATTCGTAGGATTAGAATTTGGATTTATTGTCAGTGGTGCCCGGCCACTTTACTTTTTTGCAAATTCTGGGTGTAGTTATATGGACATTGGATAATGGATATTATATTTTAGATTATTTAATTTGATTGTTTATATTGTCTATGCCGTAGCTTTTTTTTGGCCCTTGCATGCCGTATTTTGTTTTAGCCTAGATACTATCGGAGTGCTTTTTTTGTAAGGGTATGTATAAAATTCTTATACCTAAAATCCTAATAAAATTTTTAGGCTCACATAGCAACTCTAACGATCTAAGAAGTAAGCTCAGGATCGCCGAGAGTCAGCATAAGCATATTATTACTTTCTCTTTCTTGTTAGGCACCTCCCTGCCTGTGGGTTCTGGCAGACTACTTGGCCTATGAGGGTGCAGTTCTGTCAAGGGAAAGTTGTGCAATCTTTAGAGAAAAACTTATTTTCTAAGCCTAATTTTAAAACTGCTTAATATTTATTTTATGCATTCGAGTCAATTAGCATACATTGCATTAGATACAAATTAAAAAGAGTCTAAAATATTAATTACATTTTATTTTTAGACATTTTTCACCCTATATAAGTTGAGGGGCCAATTAGGATCTGTCTTAGATGTCGGCCCCCAATTTTTTAAAACTTAAATAACGTCCCTACCCATCTTTCATAAGAGAGTGGATACATGATTTTAAAGTGCCTAGGTGGTTAGCTGGCTCCCCTATCATGGCTGGGGCAAGTCTAGATTTGTACTTTATTAGTTAAGTTTAGGTTACTACTTTATAGTGCCTAAATTAGATTTAAGTTCTGAAGCAGATTTCTTTGAATCTTAAGTCCTCGCCCTCCAGAAATATAATCCCAAATTTATAATAAAATGTCAACTTAAACATTACATTTCTCTCCTAAAATGTAAAGCCCAACATAGGATAGACTGAAGTTGCCTCTGAACTTCTTAGAATCCAGCACCTCCTACTTTTCTTCCTTTGACTCGCTAACAAATGTTCAACATTGAGTTTTTTCCTTGGAAAATCTTTACTTCTATTTTCTTGTCTTTTACTTTATAGTCAAAAGGGTATGTAATCACTGCTTTAATCGAGAATTTTCTTAGAAGCATCTCTCCTAGGATGTAATTAACTATAGGGGCTTGCCCCTATAGGGATTTGAGAACCCCATATTAAAATAAACCTTATTTTAGTCATATAGAACAAGGAAAAAATCTTTGGAATTACAGATGTCTTTAAAACTTCATTTCTAAATTTTAAATATACTTGTATGATGTTATTATTATCTTTTTAAATAATATAATGTCCTGGTTGTTATATTCAGTTTTAGAAATAATGAATTTTATAAAATCTATTCTTATTTTATGGAAACCTGATGAGAAGAAGTCGAAGGATCCTCGGTATGGGCTCCCCTCTTCCTAGTGGAAGTGGGAGGGGGAACCCAAACTCGAGGTACCTCTATTAAAATATTGGCGCTGAGGAGCCGGAGCAACCTGTGCAATAGGCACTGGTTGCCTAACCACAGGGTACACTGGCTACACAAGAACATGAACAAGATGAGCAGGTGCCCGGGCTATCCACCGAGTAACTGGACATCTGAAGGGATATATGGCTGCACATCCTCTCCTTTGGGGAGGAGAGAATGCAGCAGCCTCAGCAGGGGTGGGTTTTCAAGGGTGATGAACACCGAGTCAGTGAAGGAACCAAAAGTGATTCCTCCATCAAGGGGACTAGCAAGCTAATACTTAAGAAGAGTCACCCGTGCGTCCGAGCTGAAGCTAAAAGTCGTAGAAGGTGTGAAAGAAGACATCAAACTGCTGCCAAGAAAAGAAATTTGAAAAGTTAGTTAGAATTTAAATCATGAAAGAAGGAATGAATGGATAGATAAGGGATAGAATAGCCTACAAGGCTAGAAAAAAGTAGAGTAGGGAGAAACCCTAGCTAAGAGGAAGAAATGCTAACTAAGGAAATACCCTAACTAAGAGTGGGATGGACCTAATATAAGGAGTACCAATCCCAGAGTACACACAAGAAAAGATAATATATGATCTAAAGATGGAGAGAGAAACTGGTCCCACCATGGTTGCCAGAAACCTATGCACCTCTGAAAGGATATCACTATGACTACATGATTGCATAGGGGTATACGACCGCACCTACCTAGAGGGATAAAGATGATCACGAGCCTCCGTGATCCTCATAAATGGGTTTATAAAAGGGCAGATTGGACCATATATATGATTAACCATGGAGGATAGCAGCTCTCATGCACCTTGATGGATAATAATATACATGGCCTGATCACAATCACAAGTTTCTGCCACCTGATATATCAGCTCAGATAGGATTTACTAGATGTGGAATTCAGTTTCCTACGGGCGCAAGCCCCCGTGGTTAATTACATCTCAGATCGGAGCCCAAGAAGACTCTCAATTAAGGATCTTACATTATTCATTCCATAAATGGGATTAACACATAGGGCTAAGACTAGGAAGTCCTATTTAAAAGGAAAGAAATGGTTCAAAGGACTTAGTCAACATGCAGGGTTCATACCAGCATTCAGAGGGACTAAGGAACTAATAAAGAAATTGGAGAAAAGAAAGTCAAACACTCGACACATGCATGAGAGAAAGATGGAGGTGGCGTCATCCATATGACACAGATCAATAGGATTTATAGTCCCTGAAGAATAGGAAACTTAGCCACTATTTAGACATACTACGAGACCGAATGTAGTATCCTCGAATTCTAGATCTAAGTTGATTTTAGTGTTCTACAAATAATACTAACACCTGTGTCCTAGCTAATGCAGTGCAAAACCTGGACTTACTCTCGTCTAGATTGACGAGCCAACTAACCACCTAATTGATTTAAAACCATGCTGCCAAGTCATTTATGAATAAGGTCGACATCTAGAGAGTTTCCTAATTGGCCTTGTACTTATGTTGGATAAATGCTCCTAGTCTTAGCGGTCGAAAGAAATCGACACTGGGTTTCTAATGCAATGCATGCTAGTGGAAGGTCTAAATCATGAATGCTTTAGATTTTAAAAATAGGCTTATTATAAAAATAATTTTTAGAAGGTGAATAGACTTCCCCAGATCTGACACTTCATTCTTATAGGCTAGATTATTTAGACTCTACATGCAGGCGGGGAAGTGTCTCAAAGTAAGGAGAAAGAAGAATGTAATAATATGCATATGACCCCGGATGGCTCCGACAATCCCCTAGATTCGTTAAGTTTTTATATTATTTAAATCTTAAAGTTTTAAATATTAGTTATGAATAAAAAAAATTTATTTAGTCCTCAGAGAGCCTAATGAAATCCAGACTAAAATAAAAGCGGCATTTAATATCGCTAATAAACTATGAAAAGTAGGTAACCCTAGAGGCACACAATTATAAATAAAACACAGTAGAAATAACCAACAAATTAATAAATGTCCATAGGCAAAAAGCCCTTAATTTCAACCCAAGGTCTGCAAAAAATTTAAGTGGCTGGGCACCACTATCAACAACCCGAATTTTTAAGCCTATGAATGACGCAAATGACTTTAAGTAGGATATTGGGTCTTCAGGTCTTCAGTCTCCTTGAACTTCTTCTCCTTGGACTCTTTGGATCTCTCCTCCTTGGACTCCTTAGATTTGTCGTGGCTTGAATATCCAAATGAAGAGATAATTCTCCCCTCTAAGGGATATTCCCTTTTCTGTTTGGATATCTAAAAGCCATCCAAACTCGATCTTCCAAATAGAAGAAGACCCTCGCCTTTGAGGATGTATTATTCTTTTGGGAATCGAGTTGGATAAAGATATCCCAACTCAAATGTCATTTTTATAACTCTCACTAATTATTACAAATAATTATATTTATTAAAAGTAATAAGTTCTAGACTTTCCTGCAAGGTTATCTTAATAAAAATCTTCAAGCAGTGTATATGAAAATGAAAATAACTCAACACACCCACACTTGTCCATACTCTTAATTATGAGAGTTAAGCTGTCCACCTGTAGTAATTATTATTTAATGATTTTTAGCCCTCATTTACTTAGTGGGGCTGAGCAAATTCTGAAGCACCTACACGAAATATTATTAAAAATCATGATATTTTCCCCCCTTTTGTTTAGCGCTACATGAGCATGACCACCTGCAGGAAAAATAATATATATATATATATATATATATTATCCCTAACCTAGGGGTAGATATAATGCACAATCATATCAATTTTCAGAGTACAATGAAAGTAAGAAAACATAATAATTTATTTTCACAACATGCAATAAAATCTCAGAAAACCTGGAACATAGCAGAAAAGTAAACACCAGCCTAGCCTAAATTTAGAAGTGGTGTTCTAGCAAATAATTCTATGTCTGTGTAAAGGGATGTGTGGTTAGGATAGATTCTAAGTTGGGTAGTTAGTTAAAGTTGCATAGGATTCAGGTTTGTTGGAGGTCTGAAAAGGAAACTTTATTTAAAATTTAAATATCAGTAAATTAGGATTCATTTTAGTTAGTTTAGTTTTTTGGTTCATTTTATTACTTAGGGTAGTGATATTTGAAGTTCAAATTGTATTATCCAATTTTGGAAAGTCCCGGGTCCTCCTAGGTGCTAGGCTAATGGGGTCCAAAAGGTCACTATAGGAAATGAACTAGGTTTGGGATTCTTAACTTTTTAGGTAAATACTAGACCTTAATTTAAGTAGTTAGGCTTTGAGTTTGCTGGATTTGGAGTTTCCTATACAAAGATATGAATTTTAAAAATTTTAGGCATTTAAGGGAATTATTAAAACTGCCTGATTAGGGATGATTTCATGGTTTTGATTCAAATTAGCTACAAACTAATTGGAATCACCCCTAAAGGTCAGGAATGACCTAAGAAGGTGTTCCAAAGGGTTTGGGGGAAATTTGAAATTTTTAATAATCTAAAAAGGTCAAAAAGGTAATTTTTAATTAAAGTTAAATTATGGGGAACATTGAGGTCAACCTAAGGTGCCCTAATTATCTAATATAAAATATGGAATTTAGAACAATTTGAGCTATTATGGGTATTTTTCTAAGTTGAAATAGATTTATTGTAATTTTTAAAATTTATTAGGCCCTATTTAACGGGTAAATTAGAGTTGGTTAATTAAGGGGTCAAAAGAGCCCTAAAAATTCCTAGAAAACTCTAGGAGATTTAGTATGTCAATAAGTTTAATTTTTGAAGTTTTCATGCTAATCAGTGGTATACCCTAGCTTCTAGAATTTTTCTAAGTTCACTAGACGGGTCCTTAATTATTATCCTTAGGGTGTCACTACATTGAGTAGGTTTAAATGAAGTTCTGAACTAACCCTTAGGTTCAAAATGTAGGGAGTAAACAAAAAACTAAACACACCGTGTCCTTAGATCTAGGAGAGCCTAAACTAAGTGCTTATGCATCCTATACATACACGATATGATAAAAGAAAAGATTAAGCATGCTTATCAATCAGATTAGTGAATAATTGGGACTGAATCACCCATTAATCCATCTCCCCCATGAATGTTATTCATGCACATAACATATGTTTAAAATTCTAAGTAGTGGATCTCCCAAAACTAAAGGATTTAATTATATGTAGTTTCAAAATAATTAAAATACCCGTAGATATATACATTTTGGAAAATAATATAATTAAAAATATATCAATTCATAATAGATACATAAGTATAAGGGAGATCCATTTGCCACCCTAATGATGATTCAAAAAGGTTTAAAAATAGCTTTTAATTTCAAAATAATTATTTAAATAGTTATCAAATAGTAGGAAAAATCAAATATCAGGAAAATACAACAACAACATCAAGCCTTTATCCCACTACGTGGGGTCGGTAAATATCAGGAAAATAATTAAAAAAAATAGGCTATAGCTATTGAAAATAATTTTAAATAAAAGTTCATAATTTCCTAAAAAGATCGAGGTGCTGCACACCGAAATCCAATTTAAAATGAAAAAGAAATGATTTTTTTGCAATTTAATTCCATTAAAAGCTATTTTTAAAGTAATAATATTTAAAATAATTATTAAATGAGATTAATAGAAAATAATGAAGTTTCTGAAATTTAATGTTAATAATAATAATAATAATAATAATAATGAAGATAATTTTTAAATAATTTTATAATAATAATAATAATAAAAGATTAAAGTAATTATTATAATAATGAAAATAATAATAATAACAAATAATCAATGATAATTATAATGCTAAAATAGTAATGATAATCATATTAGTAAATAATAAATAATAATCATTATAATAATTAAAAGTAAATTATATTAATATTAAAATAATGTTCTTTTTACTATTTTAATAATATTTTAAAAAATATTTAGTATTTTTATCTAAAAATAATTTTAAATTAAAGAGAACAAACATATGCTTGATTTGATATATAATACATATTTGTTTGGATAAAAATTGGATTGATTATGATTTATTAAAGAAAATTGATTAAAAATATAATTAAAATTAATTAAACCTTAATTGACGGTGGCAGCAGCTGTCAGCCACGTAGCGCGTTGCGACTGGCTCCTAGAATCGTGCGGCCATATGGGATAGGTGGCGGCCCAGGACTGGCTCTACAATCCCAGGCAATTATTGTGGCGGGACCCACGCAATTTACTTAAATGACTCATCAACGCTTGGGCAACGTCGGATCAAGCACAATTCTGATCCGACGGTCGTGATCGTGTTGGACAGATGGTCTGTCCGCGAGATAGAGTCCAGCGGTCATTCCAAATCATAGAACGACTAGATCTCTACCATTGATCGCGAGATCAACTATTGAGATCAAACCCTAATGGATGAAAAGTGAAACCTGCGCCCTAAACCACTATTTCAGCTCGTTCTCGCGATCGGGTGCACTAATTGAAATTTGAAATGTAGCCTCTATGAATTAAGAGCATTCATGGGGTATAGTTTTTACAGTATAAAAAGCACTTTACACAAAGCTATTTAACCCTATGTGTTTCTAACTAGGGTTTAGGATTTCACCTTGATTTTTGGATGGTTTGTCCCGTATGTTGGCTTGTTGTACTTGTAGATTGTCTACACTCCTAGTTGTAGAAGAAATTTCAGTCCCTAATATTTTGGATCAACGTGAATCTTCCTTGGAACATTTCAAGCCTCGGTTCATCAGGAATCTCGCCGCTGGCGAGGTGTCACTGTCAGGTTTAGGTCGGGAAAGTTTTGAGGAGTTGAGGGGAGCCTCCACAAGAAATTTCATGAGCTCAGGTGCCTTGGAGGAAGAGGAAGAGTCAAAAGATCCTATTCAAGCCCTAATTCTTCTTATTTATACTCCCATGCACTGGATGGATGGCTGGGATTGAATGAGGAGTCAAATAGGAAGGAAATACTAGTGATTGGCCGTGATTTGCAATTTAAATCTCATTTGGCCTCAATTAGGGCATTAAAGAGCCTTTAATGGGCCTTAATAGTTTAATTTTGACCCATTAAGACTTGGGTTGACTGAGTCAAAGGTTGACTAAGTCAACCCAGCCAACTAGGTCCAAGGGAGTGGGTCGAGTCCAAGAAAAGGGTTTGATTTGGACTTGAAATGAAATTAGATCCATTAAGACTAATTGGGTCAACCTAGTTGACCAGGTCAACCTAGGTTGACCCCCCCAGGGCACAAGTCTGGGTCCAATAGGTTGGGTCTGACCCACTGAGTCTAGTGGAGGGGAGAATTGAGCTCGAGGAGCTCTGAATTTGATTAAAATCAATTAGAAGGAGTTTGGGTCAATTTGGGTTAACCCTGGTTGACCTGGTTAACCAGGTTAACCCAAGACCTGGTTTTGGGCTTAGTAGACTTGGCTTGACTCCTTGAACCCATTGGGATGGCTCCTGGGGTCTAGCCTGGTCAAATTCGACCAGGTCAACCCTCTGACCTAGTTTGGGGGAAAAACAAGTCAACAAAAGCTTCTGCCTCCAATGCGCGATGATGCCAGGGGTTGATAGGGTTTTTTTTTCTTTACGATGAGCTCTAGTCTATGCTTCTGATCTAATAGCTCAGAAGAAATGGAGAAGATGAAGTGCAAACCTCATCTCACGATGAAGACGCGATGGGACAGGAAGATAGGTAACAAAGTGGTAATTTGCTAGAGAGAGAAGCTGTGGTTTTCTAGAGAGAGAAGCTGTGGTTTTCTAGAGAGAGAAATTTCATCATTGAATTTGAATTTCTGATTCATAGTCTTTCATCGATTGTTGAAGATGATTATAGCTGACCGCCGGTAACTTCTTGCCGGTGGTGATCAACATTCCGCTTCCATTCAAGCTCATCTGTCAAACCCTTCGTTCAAAAGAATGACAAGATCAGAATTGATTCTGCTGATTAGAGTTTCGTAAGACCTCACACAAATATGGTGATTAGAGAAGGTTTCAGGCCACCATTGTGGCAAGAATCAGTTGTTGAAGGCAAAGGAAAAGGTTTAATAATGGTTCAACAAGAATCGATAAGCTTTACTAAGTCAAAACCTGACTCTCTTGTGAGTTTGGGCAAAGATGCGTCCTCCTTTTCAGGATTGGTGCTGAAGGTTTACAGATTTGTGGGAATTCAAGAAGATGATGATCAAAATCAGGTTAGCAGGAATTTATCAGCTAATTTTAAAAATGATGTTGATGTTAACGAGATAGCTATTGAGAAGAATGATGATCATGCTCCTAAAGATAATTTTATCTCAGCTTGGAAGATGACTCAACATATTAAGCTGAATAACCACATGGAATCTACATAAATGACTGAGGATGGAGTTGCTGTTAAGCTAAAATCTGATTTGGAATTGGCCAATTCTCAAATCTTGAAGAATTCTTTGTGATCAAAGTTCTAGGGAATGATATCCCTTTTTCTGTTTGTAGCCAGGAACTCTGAAAATAATGGAGTAGGTTTGGTAACTTTCATCTAACAACGCTTGACTTAGTTGGATTCTTTGTTCTTTCAAGAATAGTGAATCAATGGAGGAAATTCTAAGTGGTGGACCTTGGTATATTGGTAATCACATTATTGGCATGGATAAATGGTCCACCTCTTTTTCCCAAAATCATTAAAAAATATCACTTCTCTAGTTTGGATTTGATTTCCTTTTTTACCATTGAGTTGTTGGGATGAGGAAAATATCTCTAGAATTGCTTCTATGATGTTCCTTGATGGGAACTCTTTTAAATGGGGGAAAAGAGAATATACACGTTGTTGTGTCCGTATTAACCTTGAAAATAAATTAACTAAGGGAGTTTGGATTGAAGGACTCCAAGGAAGAACACATCAAACAATTGAATATGAGAAGATGAATTCTCTTTGCTACCATTGTGGGAGAGTTGGGCATAGTAAATCTCTCTCTTCTGAAAAAAATCTATACATATTAAGGAGAGGATTGCAGCTGGAACAAGTGAAGTGAAGATGAATGATAATATTCCTGTTGAAGATGATTCAAAGCACCAAGAGGATGATGAATATGGTCCCTGTATTCATGTGAAATTCAGAAATAAAAGATTCAAAATTTTTAAGAAGAATGCAAGATTAACAGTGCGGCATAAGAAGGAATATAAACCAGTTGGTACTTTGGTTTAGAATCAACATGAGAGGATGCAGGAAATTCGAATTGAATCAGAAAGTCTAGAGAAGCTGTAGAAAATCTCTGGAAAATAGCCTCACTGTGAGGAAGTTGGTATTACAGAGTAGGTCTATGAACAAAAAACTCCTACTGATATTTGTGTTAATAACAAATTTCAAATTTTGGAGGAAGATCATGAGGATGGAGAAATATTTGAAGTTGTTGATGTTACGGATATATGGTTTATGATTTTGATGATAGCAAACATTTTTCATTTCTCTATGATTGCCTTTTTGTACTGACTTTACAGGTCCACACGATCAGACTGCATCTTCCGGGACGGTAGAAATATCGGCCTGGACGATCTATCCAAAATCAGAAACCCTAATTAGGGCATCCTCATTAAGGTAGCCGTCATTAACGGATTGGCCTGAACGATACCTATATCGGCTAGGACGATAATCTCTATTCAGAAAGAATCAACCACCATAATCAGTTTTGGAATTCTTTATTTTAGGAAATTGGCCAGGACGATATTATTATGGTCCAGGACGATCTAACTCAATTATGCCAAAATTGATCTGGTATCTTTGGAAAGCATTAATGGTTGATTGA
This sequence comes from Dendrobium nobile, assembly GCA_022539455.1. NCBI lineage: Eukaryota > Viridiplantae > Streptophyta > Magnoliopsida > Asparagales > Orchidaceae > Dendrobium > Dendrobium nobile. The sequence continues at coordinate 39,432,990 of CM039726.1, forward strand.
TACGATCATATCGTCCGGGACGATCTCCTGATCGGCCAGGATGATGTCTTGGACGATCAACATCGGACAGCTCAAATTCAGGGTGATGATCAGGACGATTGAAATCGGTTTTAAACTAATCAGCCTGGACGATTGTGATATCGGCCAGGACGATGTAACCAATTTTCTTCTGATCATTCCAAATCGTCCCGTGCTGATGAGCTGAATTTGTACTGATCGGCCAGGACGATATACATATCGTCCTGGATGATAATATCGGCAACTTACATTAATGAGCTCATTTTGAGAGATTCTATTTAAACTACGGCATGCAAATTTTTGTAAGTGTCTTTGGCAGACATTGTAGCTTCGTTCTTGTGGGGAAACTTGAAGAGAGAGCTTGAAAGGGAGAGAGGAAAGGGTGGAGTTTGAGAGGGAGAAGATCCTGTGGGGGGGGGGGGGGAGGGAACTCAAGGGAGTGTGGAGGGGATTCCACACAGTTGCTCCGGCGAACTTGTACCTTAGTACCATCGGATTCAAGGCTTGTCTCGAGGTAAGTTCACCAAAGAAGAAGTTCTCTTTGGTGTCAAAGGACCCGGCGACTCCGCCGCATCGGGGAAGGTGGAAGTGATTTTGTAAGGGCTTCTCCGCCTAGCTGTGGGGGCTAAAGGAGAGACACTTGTTTTAGTGCAATACTTGGAGGGTGCCTCCAAGAAGTGGACGTAGGTCAAGGTTTGACCGAACCACTATAAATCCGGTGTGTTCTTTTCTTAGTATTGCTTCCGCACTTGATTTCTGTGGTGATTTTGGTTTGAGTTTTCTCTTTGGTTTTGAAGTTATCCAATTCACTTCTCCTTTTAGTTAGCCTTGGGCCAGTTCATAAGGGCTTAACATCCTTAACAAACTTTTTAGTGCCATCAGAGCACTTTTAAGTGGTATCAGAGCGGGATTCATAAAAACTAAGTTTGAAAACCTTTTGAATTTTGATCCATGGCTAATCGTAATGTTGCAGAAGGTTATTCAATCACCAGACCACCTTTGTTTGAAAATATTACATTTGATTTTCGAAAAACTCGCATGTCTATTTTCTTGCTATTGATTGATTTTCGCATGTGGCATATGATTGTAACTGGTTATTCATCAGCGTCACGCATTGTGAATGGAGTTAAAACTGATATTTCTTTTAATCAATGGAATAGGGAAGAACAAGTAAATGCTTAATTGAATGCAAAATCTTTAAACTGCTTTTTCTATGCTTTAAATTCTGAAGATTTTATGTTATTATCGACGTGCACTATTGGTAAGGAAGTTTGGGATAAACTACACACCATATACGAAGGCACTAGTGAAATCAAGCAATCCAAGTTGAATTTATTAATGCATGATTTTGAACTATTTTTCATGAAATCTTATGAGACGATCTTAGACATGTACACAAGGTTCATTCAAATTATAACATCATTGCATGCCTTAGGAAAAGAGTTTTCAAATTTTGAAAAAGTCAAAAAAATTCTTCGTTGTTTACTTGAAAAATTTAATGCCAAAGTTGTTGCTATTTGTGAATCAAAAGATTTGAATGATTATTCTATTGATAATTTGATTGGCTCACTCATTGCCTACGAGCAAGGTTTGGGTCAAAGACATTTGGGTGTAGGTGAAACGATTGTTCTAAAAATTGAAGATACAAAAAAAGATTGCTTAGTTGGTGACGAATGCAATAACTTATCAAGCAAATTACAAAGCTCACCAAAGCATAAGCAAAAGTGGAAAAAAGGTAAAAGTGGTCAGGATGTCCATATTTCTTCTGACGTTATTTGCTTTCAATGCCGGAAGTCTAGACATATGAAAAATCAGTGCCCTAATTTAAAAATTCTTCCTACGAAAGAAAAGGGCATGGCGAAATAAAATTTGAACTAGGGAAATAATGAAAAGCAAAAAATCTCATAGGCAGATCTGATTTCTGAAGCATCGGACCAGGAGAGAGATAATGGTTAAAAGCCTTTCGTATTTTTGTGTTGTGTTTTTTTTGTTATCTTTTCTTTGAAATTTTTGTTTTCGTGAAAGTTTATTCTATGATCAACACACACATTCACTTTTCTAAAAATGAAAAATCTACTTTCTGATTTTTTTTTAAAAATCTTTGGTAAGTTGTGTTTGACTTCTCTAAAATATTCAAAGGAAAACTCATGATTTTGACTCTCAATCTCTATTTTTTAAAAAAGGTTTTTCTACTTTTGATTTAAAATCTTCATCATATTTTAAATTGGATTTTGAAACTGATTTTTTTATCTCCCTACATTTTTTCTATCGCATAGAAATCTTTTGCAAGATTGTTGAATCCATCTTAAAATTTTCTTAATCAAGTTGTTCGTGTTGTCAATAATTTGGGTTTACTTTCATTTTGAAAATATAAGAAAGAAAGCATTTTTTTGAAAATAATTAAAAAAAGTGGCCAATGATGCCAAACAAAAGATGCGCAATGACGCCAAATTAAAAAAAATACACAAAATGTATTAAAAATCAAAAAATGCTCAAAGAGCCATTCAAGTGATAAAGGGCATAAAATGAGCCCACAAAAAAAATATGCTTATTTTTTCTTATACTATTAAAAGCCTAAGAAAATTCTTGATATGTTCGAAACTTGTGCTTGAAAATCTTAGTTCCTGATTCAGCAATTCGTGCATTGATCTTCTATTAGATATGTTTTATGAAAGGAGTTTTGAAAAATTAATATTTCTTTTTCCCATTTATTCCTTGATTTGGATATTGGATTAAAAAGTTTTTGAGCCTTTTTAAAGAACTTGAGTTTGGATTATTAAATTATGATATTCTAACCTTTTCTGGGCTATGCGTTGTCAATCTAATTCTACTAAGTTTTTGATTAAAAATAAGAGGTAACTTTCTCATTTTAAGAATATTTATTTTTTTACTAGATTAGGGAATGTTTTTGTTAGTTTTATTTTTTGTTTGTGCCTCCTCTCTTTTTGATAATGTCAAAGGAGGAGAACGTGTTTGTATCTTTTCTTTCTTTTCAAAAAAATTTAAAACAACAAAAAAATTTTATCTCCCCTATTTTTAAAATTTTATTCTAGTGAGGGGGAGATTAGGAAATATTTTTTTTTTGAAAATTTAATTTGAAATGTTTTGTCATCATAAAAAAGGGGGAGATTGTTACGGATCTATGGTTTATGATTTTGATGATAGCAAACTTTTCTTATTTATCTATGATTGCCTTTTTGTACTGACTTTACAAGTCCACACGATCAGACTGCATCTTGGAACCAGCTCAAGATTAGGTAGACTAAGATTGAGTCAGTTTATACCTTTTTCCTTTCTTGAGGCTTTTGTACGTGATGTGGCACCTGATGATTTATAACTTAGTAGATTTTCTCTTTTCCCTATATGATTTCTGTTTTTGGTAACATCATCCGTGACGATAGAAATATCGGCCTGGACGATCTATCCAAAATTAGAAACCCTAATTAGGGCATCCTCATTAAGGCAGCCATCATTAACGGATTGGCCTGAACGATACCTGTATCAGCCAGGACGATAATCTCGATTCAGAAAGAATCAACCGCCATAATCAGTTTAGAAATTCTTTGTTTTAGGAAATCGGCCAGGATGATATTATTATCGTCCAGGATGATCTAACTCAATTATGCTTAAATTGATCTGGTATCTTTAGAAAGTATTAATGGTTGATTGATACGATCATATCGTCCGGGACGATCTCCTGATCGGCCAGGACGATGTCCTAGATGATCTACATCGGACAGCTCGAATTCAGGGTGATGATCAGGACGATTGAAATCAATTTTAAACTAATCGGCCTGGATGATTATGATATCGGCCAGGACGATGTAATCAATTTTCTTCTAATCGTCCCAAATCGTCCCGGGCTGATGAGCTGAATTTGTACTGATCGGCCAGGACGATATACATATCATCCTGGATGATAATGTCGGCAATATGCATTAATGAGCTCATTTTGAGAGCTTCTATTTAAACTATGGCATGACAACTTTTATAAGTGTCTTTGGCAGCCATTATAGCTTCGTTCTTGTGGGGAAAACTTGAAGAGAGAGTTTGAAAGGGAGAGAGGAAAGGGTGGAGTTTGAGAGGGAGAAGATCCTGTGAGGGGGGGGGGGGAACTCAAGGGAGTGTGGAGGGGATTCCACACGGTTGCTCAGGCGAACTTGTACCTTAGTACCATCGGATTCAAGGTTTGTCTCGATGTAAGTTCACCAAAGAAGAAGTTCTCTTTGGTGTTAAAGAACTCCGCCGTATCGGGGAAGGTGGAAGTGATTTTGTAAGGGCTTCTCCGCCTAGCTGTGGGGGATAAAGGAGAGACACTTGTTTTAGTGCAATACTTGGAGGGTGCCTCCAAGGAGTGGACGTAGGTCAAGGTTTGACCAAACCACTATAAATTCGGTGTGTTCTTTTCTTATTATTGCTTCAGCATTATTTTCTTCCGCACTTGATTTTTGTGGTGATTTTGGTTTGAGTTTTCTCTTTGGTTTTTAAGTTATCAAATTCGCTTCTCCTTTTAGTTAGCCTTGGGCCAGTTCATAAGTGCTTAACATCCCTAACGAACTTTCTAGTGCCATCAGAGCACTTTCTGTTGAAGCAGAAGATAGAAACAAAATTGATGATCATATTGAATGCTCTAATGAAAATACAGTGGTTTCAAAGAAAATTCAATCAGTTTTTTTCGAAAGGTTACCTGGCAAAGGAGATCAAGCATATGTTGAGTATTCTATGACAACTTCAAGTAAAAACAAATTGGCAAAGGAATTGAAATTATTTGGCCCAATTGAAGCTACTCATAGTAAGAGAAGAGGGAAAAGTAAGTGTAACAAGATAGTTGGGGATTCTTCCCCAATTGTTTTTTAATGTCTTCATTTATTTTCTAGAATTGTAGGGGGGCAAGAAAGAGGGAGGCTCTCTATATCTTAGAGAGATTGTGAAGGATAATGAGGGGTTTTTTATTGGTCTATCTGAGACTAAGATGTCAAGCATGGATAGAAGAGATGTTAATTTCCTTATTGGAAGTGATTGGGAGTTTTTTCATCAACCTGCTGAGGGAACCTCGGTTGGAATCCTGGTTCTTTGGAATAAGAATGTTGTATCCTTTGAAGTAATTGAACATTCTTCTCAAGTAGTTAAGGGTGTTCTTAACAACACTTTATTGGGCACTTGGAATGTGGCAACAATTTATGGAGGTAAGGATTTGCATATTAGAAGAAGTATGTGGGAAACTCTTGAAAAATGTTTGCCTTGTGATACACCTTCTATTATTAGAGTTGATTTTAATTGTATTTTATCTAAGGATGACGGGGGGGGGGGGGGGGGGGGGGGGGGGAGGTTCCAATTTTGTAAGGGACCTAAGGAGATGAAGCTTTTTATGAAAAATAATGATTTCCACGATATTGGTTTTGTTGGGCCATGTTTCACTTGGTGCAATAACAAAGAAGGTTCATCTAGGATATGGGATAGGTTGGATAGATGCCTATTAAATTCTGTAGTATTACAAAGGACTCCTATGGCAAAAGTTCGACATTTGCCAAGGTTGGCATCGGACCATAGTCCTGTTTCCTTTAATGTGGTTGAGCCTCAAAATAAATAATCTAAATTTATTAGATTTGAAGATACTTGGAAGTCTTATCCTGCAGCTTGGAATATTGTCTTGAAGTCTTAGAGAAGAACAGACTTTGGTAATCATGCTAAAGTTTTATAGAGGAAGCTAAGAAGAACATTAAAATCTTTGTACTTCTAGAATAAGAACAAATGTAGAGAGTTGAATTCACTGAAGAATGATCTGAAGAAGGAAATATTGGATCTTCAGTTAGAGGAATCCATTGAAGCTGGGCTTATGGTGGAGAAATTGAAACTTCTTAGAAGTAAAGTGCATAAGCTTAATGTCACATTGGGGAGATTATCTACTTGGTGTAACCAAAGAGCTAAAGCTAGATGGCATGAGTAAGGTGATGTTAATTCCAAATTTTTTCATAACTTTGCTTTTGTAAAGAAAAAATGGCAATCTTATAAGACAAATCAAAGATGATAATAATAATCTTTTGGAGGATTTTGAACACATTGAAGCAATTTTTCATGAGTTTTTTTGTGAAAAATGGAAAGCTGACAGGTTGGCCCTCAATTCCGGAAAACCTAAAAATTTCTCAAGCTGATGCTGATATTATGAGTACTAAATTTACTAAAGAGGAGATAATCAACGCTGTTTTTCAACAAGGTAACAATAAATCTCTCAGCCTAGATGGTATTACAACATCTTTTTTTAAATTCTATTAGAAGATTGTGGAAGGTGAAATATGGAAAGCAATAGACAGTTTTTTCAAAACTAGTTTTATGCATGCTGAATGGTAAGATACATTGATTGTATTAGTTCCTAAAATGAGAAATCCGGCTGTTCCATCTAATTATAGGCCTATAAGTTTGTGTCAAACTACATATAAGCTTGTAGCAACTATGATCATGAATAGATTGAAAGGATGTATCACTAGAATTATTTCTGAAGAACAGGTTGCATTCATTCCAGGAAGATCAATGTCTGACCACTGCTTGTTAGCTCATGAGGTTTTCAACAAATTCAGAATTTCAAAAAATAAAAAAGGCATGATGGCGGTTAAGCTTGACATGGAGCAAGCTTATGATAGCATGAGTTGGGAGACTTTGTATCAAGTCTTAAATTTGTTTGGATTCCCTTTGAAGATCTCTTTGCTTATTATGGAATGTGTTAGGGATGTTAGATTCTCTTTTCTTTTAAATGGGAAAGTATCTAATTCGATTAAGGCAAAAAATGGGTTTCATCAAGGATGCCCATTATCTCCTTATCTTTTTATCATGTGTTCTCAGTTATTTTCATATGCTATTGAACAAGAGGACAAGAATTGAGAATTCAAATATCACTAAGAGCTCAAAAGATCACCCATCTTTTATATGCCGATGATGTTTTAATTTTTGCTCAATCTTCTAAAAAGTTATCCAAAGTTTTGAAGAATATAGTTGCTAATTTAAATGTTCTTCTTAGCTTCCTCTGTAAAACTTCAGCATGATATTCTAGAATAAGAACAAATGTATAAAGCTAAATTCACTAAAGAATGATCTGAAGAAGGAAATATTGGATCTTCAGCTAGAGGAATCCACTGAAGCTGGGCTTATGGTGGAGAAATTGAAACTGCTTAGAAGTGCATTAGCTTAATGTCACATTGGGGAGATTATCTACTTGGTGGAACCAAAGAGCTAAAACTAGATGGCATGAGTAAGGTGATGTTAATTCCAAATTTTTTTCATAACATTGCTTCTGTAAAGAAAAAATGGCAATCTTATTAGACAAATCAAAGATGATAAAAATAATCTTTTGGAGGATTTTGAACACATTGAAGCAATTTTTCATGAGTTTTTTTGTGAAAAATGGAAAGCTGACAGGTTGGCCCTCAATTCCGGAAAACCTAAAAATTTCTCAAGCTGATGCTGATATTATGAGCACTGAATTTACTAAAGAGGAGATAATCAATGCTATTTTTCAACAAGGTAACAATAAATCTCTCCGCCTAGATGGTATTACTACATCTTTTTCGAAATTCTATTAGAAGATTGTGGAAGGTGAAATATGGAAAGCAATAGACAGTTTTTTCAAAACTGGTTTTATGCATGCTGAATGGTAAGACACATTGATTGTATTAGTTCCTAAAATGAGAAATCCGACTGTTTCATCTAATTATAGGCGTATAAGTTTGTGTCAAACTACATATAAGCTTGTAGCAACTATGATCATGAATAGATTAAAAGGATGTATCACTAGAATTATTTTTGAAGAATAGGTTGCATTCATTCTTGGAAGATCAATGTCTAACCACTGCTTGTTAGCTCATGAGGTTTTCAACAAATTCAGAATTTCAAAAAGTAAAAAAGGCATGATGGCGGTTAAGCTTGACATGGAACATGCTTATGATAGAATGAGTTGGGATACTTTGTATCAAGTCTTAAATTTGTTTGGATTCACTTTGAAGATCTCTTTGCTTATTATTGAATGTGTTAGGGATGTTAGATTCTCTTTTCTTTTAAATGGGAAAGTATCTAATTGGATTAAGGCAAAAAATGGGTTTCATCAAGGATGCCCATTATCTCCTTATCTTTTTGTCATGTGTTCTCAGTTATTTTCACATGCTATTGAACAAAGAGGAGAGGAATTGAGAATTCAAATATCACCAAGAGCTCAAAAGATCACCCATCTTTTATATGCTGATGATGTTTTAATTTTAGCTCAATCTTCTAAAAAGCTATCCAATGTTTTGAAGAATATAGTTGCTGATTTTTGTTCTTGGATGGGATTTAAGGTGAATAAATCAATATCTCAAATTTTATTTAGCAAGGCTACCAACCGGTCCAACAAGAATCAAGTCAAGCAGAAATTGAATTTCTAAATTATCAGGGAAATGTATTATTTGGGTGTTAAGATGGTGCTGAGAAGACTGGTGAAACCAGATTTTCACTATTTACTGGATAATGTGCTGCAAAAGCTAAATGCTTGGGGGAGCAAATGTGTTTCTATGGCTGGTAAGATAACTCTTGCCAAATCTTCTCTTTTATCACTTCCAAATTTTATCTCAACACATACTTTGGTTCCAAAGAAAGTTCTTTATAAAATAGACAAATGTTGTAAAGAGTTCATTTGGTATAAAAGCAATGGTAAAAGAGGTGTTACAAACCTATTTTTGGATTATGATTTTGATGATAGCAAACAAATCCTGTTTCACTACGACTGCCTTTTTTTTCTATTGACTTTTTCAGGACCCAAAGATCGGACGGAAATCAGAATCTGCTACAGATTGGGTAGATTAGGGTTGAGTCAATCTGTAATTTTCTTTCTTCCTTTCTTGAGTCAATTATAAATGTTTGAAGTGACTGATGTTAAGTAACCCTACACAAACACACTTGAGAGATTTAGAATATCTATTTTTACTCACATCGGCCAGGACGATATTATTATTGGCCTGGACGATTAATAGAAGTTCTAATCAGGATTTCTTGTTAAGGCAAGTCGTAATTAACTGATCGGACTGGACAATACTTGTATTGGCCAGACAATAGGTCAATACAGAAAGAATTTACCGACATAATCAATTTAGGTATTCTGTATTTTTTGAAATCGGTCAGGATGATTGTGAGATCGGCTTGGACGATATCACACAATTATGCTTAAATTAATCCAGCAATCAAGGAAATAATTAAGGATGATTAATATGATCACATAGTCCTTGACGATCTCAGGTTCGACCAGGATGATCTATTCAAAAACCCTTAGTTACTCTTGGACAATAAATATCGGCCAGCTTGAATTCAGGGCGATGTTCAGGATGATTTTCCTCTGATTTGAACTGATCGGCCAGTACGATCGTGAGATCGGCCGGGATGATCAAGCCGATTTTCAATCGTCTAGTTTGCATTCAGGGCGATGCTCTGACCGATCTTCTGAGATTTGTACTGATCGGCCAGGATGATTTTCATATCATCTTGAACGATATAGTCGGCAACATGGAATTAATGAGCTATTTTGAGCTCTTCTTTATAAGAGCTCTTATTCAAATTTTTTTAACATCCTTGGCTGCTATCTTGACCTGAGAAAATCTAAAGGAGAGAGAGAGAGAGAGAGAGGGAGAGAGAGAGGATCTTGTGAGGGGGAGCTTGTGAGGGGATTAACAAGGGGTTGCTCCAAGCATTGTTCTACTTCTTCTTCCCTAGAGTCTCTTGTCCTTGGAAGGGTTGGAAGATGTAAGTTTCAGCAAGTGATCGAGGTTCTCTGCCTGCTTCAGGAGGAAGCAAAAGGAGGAAAGTTCTCTGCCATGCCGGGTGTGGCAAAAAGAGGTGTTTGTAAAAGCTTCTCCGCTTAGCTGTGGGGGCTAAAGGAGAGTCACGATTGTAGTGCAATACTCGGAGGGCGCCTCCGGGGAGTGGACGTAGGTCGAGTTGACCGAGCCACTATAAACCTTTGTGTTCTTATTTTTACTGCTTCTGCACTTAAATTTTCACATTGTTTGTTTTGTTGTGATTTGGTTTGTGAAATTTGTTGAGCTTTGCTTAAAGTGTTTAAAATAGCAATTCACCCCTCCTCTTGGTTAGTCTTGGGCCAGTTCTATAGGGCTTAACATCCCTAATGAACTTTCAAGTGGTATCAGAACGAGATTCATAAAAATTGAGTTTGAAAAGTTTTTGAATTTGATCCATGGCTAACTTTGGGAATCGTAACACTACTGAAGGATATTCGATTACACGATCTCCCTTGTTTGATAACCTACCTTTTGATTTTTAGAAAACCCGTATGATAATGTTTTTATAATTTACTGATTATCGCATGTGGATGCTTATTATAGAAAAGTATTTTCCACCTTCTTGTGAAATTAACGAAATTAAAATGGAAGTTGCTTTTACTGAATGGACTTTCGATGAAAGAGATTTAGCTCAATTAAATGCAAAATGTTTGAACTGCTTTTTCTGTGCTTTAAAATCAGAAGACTACATGCATGTTTTCACTTGCAAAACTGGTAAAGAAATTTGAGATAAGTTGTGTATCACTTATGAAGGCACTAATGAAGTTAAACAATCCCGTTTGAATATTCTTTTGCATGACTACGAACTTTTTCGTATGAAACCTTCTGAATCTATTTCTGACATGTATACACAATTCACTCAGATTGTTACTTCATTGCATGCATTAGGAAGAGAACTTTCAAATTTTGAAAAAGTAAACAAGATTTTAAGATGCTTGCCTTTGTCGTTTGATGCTAAAATCACTGCTATAACTGAATCTAAGAATTTAAACGCCTATTCAATTGACAACTTACTTGGCTCACTCATTGCTTACGAGCAAGGAGTGAATCAAAGAAATCTTGATGCACGTGAGAAAAGAAAGGAGAAAACGGTGGCACTGAAGTCGCATAAATCAGATTCTGACTCTTCCGGGTCTAAAAGTGATGAATTTGCCTTAATTATAAGGCAATTCAAAAGCTTTCTAAGGAAGAAGTAAAAACATCATTGGAGAAAAGGTAAGGATAATAAATATTCAAAGTGATCTTCTGATATTGTCTGTTATGAATGCAGGAAACCTGGACATGTGAGAGCTGATTGTCCTACACTTGAAGATCACTCAAGCAAAGAAAAAGGTGAGGAGAAACCTAAGTTAAGGAAGGACAAGAAGAGAGTCCAAAAGGCATTTTGGGCGGATTCTACATCAGATTCATCGGAGATAGAACCAGAAGAAGAAACAACAAACTTGTGTTTAATGGGAGAAGATTATCTTGATCAAAGTGATGAAGAAGAGGTATGTAAACCAACTTATGATCAATTGTTTGAAATTTGTGAGAAAATTCATGTATCATACAAAAAACTTAAAAAGACTCATGCTAGTTTAAAGATGAAACTTTCAAATATACAAAAAGAGCATGAAATTATTCTCAAAGATCATTCCATGATTGATTCAAATCACATGGCTCTACTTGATGAATTTGATGATTTAAACAAAAAGCATTTAGAAATAATTAATGTGCTTGATGCAATAAAAGTTTTATACACCTCACTCAAATCTGATTTGAAGAACTCTAAAGAAATAGAGCGTAATTTGAGGATTGATAATAATGCTTTGGAAGATACTAACTTAAGTCTTAAAGATGAATTGAACTCAATTAAGAGAAATTGGATGACACCCACTTTTGATCTAAAGCCAAAATCTAGGAAGAGGCATTATAACACTAATCATTTAAGAAGTCCTTTTCCTGGAATTAGATGTTTTTCATGTGGCATGCTAGGACACATCTCACACACTTGCACTTTTCACCATAGTACACATTAGGTGTGGAGACCAAAGTTGCATGATTCACAGCATAACACACATGCATTACACTCTGCTTTTCATGAGAAGGGACCCAAAACTATTTGGATTCCTAAATCTGACAGTTGTTGATTCTTGCAGGATTGCTCTCACCAAAGACCTCGTGAGAGCATAGAATACTTGGACCAACGGAGGCTCGCAACTCATAACCGCTTAAACTTGCTGCTTAATAAATTCTTGAATTACATTTTGATTATTGCTATGTTTTATTTTTGTGATAGTTTTTGTTTAGTTGTTCTAGTCGTTTTTACTGTTGTTTTCTTTATGATGATTTTTCCTTGTTCTTAAACTTTGGAGATTTATGGCCAATGATTAGCATTTCTAAATTGGTTAAAGGGAGAAAACACCATTGATGGTTTCCCTCCCTCTCACCTCTTTTGGTGATATAGTTTTCTTTTCTAAAACAAAAAGTCTATCTCATTTTAACAAATGGTTTTTGAAATTAAGATCTTTTTCTTACTACAATAGTCTATCTTATATATATGATCCAAAGTTCTTATATATCTTTCAAGTTAATTGAAATCTTGCCATTGCACTTATCATATAATTTTGATTTTCGTTTTGTGGCTTGTTCTTCTCTATGTTAGAAAGAGAGCCCCTCTTCTATAATATCTAGAAGATATAATCACAACTAAAAACGTTTTAAAGGGTTTGTTAAAGAGTTTTTTAGCTTGCAAAAATTAAAAAAAAAAGAGAAGAGGCGAATGACGCCAAATTAAAAAGAAAGCTATATACACAAAAGTGTATCAAAAATCAAAAGATGCTCAAAGAGTCAATCAAAGTGACAAGAGACATAAAATGAGCCCACTAAATGCAAGCTATCCTATCTTTTTAAAACTTGGACTCATGAGTTATTTGATGTTTTCAAAGACTTGATTTCAAATTCCATGATAGAGACAAATTACTTTGGTATACTATTTTATAAGATATTTTATTTGTAACCAAGTTTTGAATGGATCTTCTTTTTATCCATTTTATTCTGAGTTAGACCTCTTATTTTCAAGAGACAAGTTTTATCCTAAAAGAAGTCCAAGCTAGGGTAAACAGGATCGGATATTCTACCATTTTCAGATTGTGACATTGTTAACTCATTGATATTTCAAATCTTTAAAATTTAATTATTAGGGCAATTTGTCATATGTTTTCTTTGCTGAAAACAAAAAAATAGAAAAAAAAAACAAAAACATCTTTTTCTTTCCTTATTTTTTAGCTATTTTTGTTATTTTTAGTTTGTATTTTTTGTTTGTTTGGGCTTTCACTGATCATCTCCATCTAAACCTTGATTTTTAACTTTATGTTACATTGTCCTGGCCGATATTTATATCGTCCTGGATGAAATGACAATTTCTCTTCAAAATTCCATCTGTTGCACTTTTTTCTAAGCTCACTACAGTTCATCGTACGGGACGATCCCATATCGTCCTGGTCGATATGATTGAACTCTATTACAATCATTTTTGATCGTCTTGGCCGATACACTTTTTCGTCCTGGTCGATGCATTAATGGTAATCATCCTGGCCGATACACCTGATTGTCCTGGATGATCCATATGTCAGTACGTTTAAAATTTTAAAATCGGCCCCGAACGATCCATTATTGGACAATCATCCGGGCAGATCCACTGTTCGTCCTGAACGATACACGTGGCATAGATTTAAAACATTTTAACTTTGGCCGGTACAATCAATTATTGTGCATCGTCTTGGACGATACACCTAATCGGCACGGACGATCTGCTTTTTCAACGGTCATCCGACATGTCTCCTCAGGATGATCGCCTGTGTCTTATCATCCTGGCCAATATCTTATCGGCCCGGAGGATCAGACCGCCTTTTTGACCAATCGGCCTGTACGTAATAATTGAGCCAAATCGTCATAGACGATTATGTGATCGTCCTGGACGATTCTGCGATCGTCCTGGACGATTCTGCGATGACGATGTGGCCGTTTCTTTAAATTCAGGCCATTCCAGCCATTGTTTTCACCTCAAAGCTTCTTTTTACCTCAATTTTACTTATAGATTTCTTGCTATGGCTGGTGGGAAGCGAGTCCGTCAGGCTTCTGGAAGTTCCTCGAGGGCCACTCTGGACCCTCGATTCAGGGAAGTGGAGGATCAAGCAGCTTACCATCGGTACAAAGAATGTGGCATAACCTTTCTAGAACCATCAATCCTATCCACCTTTCATATCTAGTAATGGATCTCTTTGCTCACACTTCTCTCTATTTCATTCTTACCCTCGCTGTCCCTTTTTCTTCAGAACTTCTGTTAGAATTTTATGCAAACCTGTGTATAAATTCTACTTTCATAGCCCTGACCTCCTATGTGAATCAACGCCCAGTCGAGATGACATATCAAGACTGCGCTGAACTTTTGCAGCTATCCACCACCAAGGATAAGCTGCATATAATTGTCTCAGATCCTAATTTTGACTGGTCCACGGCAAACCATTTTCTTCGCCAGACCAACACACCCTTTCATGTTGGAGAGACTAGCTCTTTAGTCAAAGATGCTAGGACAATTCAGCATGTCCTTCGCACCTCCATTATTCCAAAAGCTGAGGACCAAGTCCACATCACTCCTCTGCTTTCTCTGACTACCTTTTTCATCATGGCGTGGAGAGAATTTAATGCTACTGATCTAATTTTTTGATACAATGATCATTTAATAATTATTCATGATCCAGGCTATAGGAGGAAACCCAACCTTGCTTTAGGACATCTCATAGCCTATATTCTTGAAACTAAATATAATCTTCAATATCTTGCTCGTCATGACCTTCAACCTCCTTGCTGCTCAAATAGCTCTTTCAATATCCTTTACAGTACTCGTCTCCACCCAGGGGATGAGGAATCTCAGCGGGTCGAGGAGGAGGAGGCTCCCGCTCCCATTCCTGATCCTGCTCCTCTTCGCCAGCACTCACAGTTTGACAAGTTAGTGGAGAGATTTGATCGTTGGGAGACCCGTTTTGATGCTTACGTTACTGCTCAGGAGCAGCAACATTCTAAGGACATTGTCCGCTATGAGCAGCACCGTATAGAGGACTTAGGCCATTTTGACAGCTATATTACTCTCCAGCAGCAGCACGACTAGGACATAGCCTAATTTAATGCTCAGTTTACTACGCTTGCTAGCTACTTTCAGCAGGCTCCATCACCTCCACCTCCATCTGATGGTCAGGATCCCTCATTTTTTTAGTTTTAGTTTTAGTTTTTCTGTGGATTGCTTTCTTTTTATATATTGTATTTTTCATTGCTTTAGTTTTTATTTTTAGTTTCCTCCACCTTTTTGAGATGTCAAAAGGGGGAGTAGTATGTTTGTACTTGTTTTGGTAAAAATTTAAAAGCTTATTTAGTTTTTGCATTCTGTTTTATAATTAAATTTTGATATGTTTGCCATCATAAAAAAGGGGGAGATTGTTACAAACTTATTTTTGGATTATGATTTTGATGATAGCAAATAAATCCTGTTTCATTATGACTGTATTTTTCTCTATTGACTTTTTCAAGACCCAAAGATCGGACGAAAATTGAAATTAGCTACAGATTGGGTCGATTAGGGTTCAGTCAGCCTGTAATTTTCTTTCTACCTTTCTTGAGTCAATTGTAAATGTTTAAAGTGACTGATGTTAAGTAACCCCACACACACACACTTGAGAGATTTAGAATATCTATTTTTACTCACATCGGCTAGGACGATATTATTATCGGCCTAGACGATCGAGTTCAAAACAAAAGTTCTAATCAGGATTTCTTATAAAGGCACGCTATAATTAACTGATTGGCCTGGACAATACTTATATCGGCCAGGACGATAGGCTCAATACAGAAAAAATTTGCCGACATAATCAATTAAGGTATTCTGTATTTTTAGAAATCGACCAGGACGATCGTGAGATCGGCCTGGAAGATATCACATAATTATGCCTAAATTAATCCAGGAATCAAGGAAGTAATTAAGGATGATTGATACGATCACATAATCCTGGACAATCTCAAGATTGGCTAGGACGATCTATTCCCCCTTAGTTACTTATGGATGATAAATATCGGCCAGCTTGAATTCAGGGCGATGTTCAGGACGATTTTTCTCTGATTTAAACTGATCAGTCGGGACGATCGTGAGATCGTCCTAGACGATCAAGTCGATTTTCAATCATTCAATTTGCATTCGGGGCGATGCTCTGGCCAATCTTCTGAGATTTGTACTGATCGGCCAGGACGATTTCCATATTGTCCTGGATGATATAGTTGGCAACTTGGAATTAATGAGCTATTTTGAGCTCTTCTTTATAAGAGCTCTTGTTCAACATTTTTGAACATCCTTGGCTGCTGTCTTGACATGAGAAAACTTATAGGAGAGAGAGAGAGAGAGAGAGAGAGAGAGAGAGAGAGAGAGAGAGAGAGAGAGAGAGAGAGAGAGAGAGAGAAGATCTTGTGAGTGAGAACTTGTGAGGGGATTTACAAGGGGTTGCTCCAAGCATTGTTCCACTTCTTCTTCCCTAGAGTCTCTTGTCCTTGGAAGGGTTGGGAGAGGTAAGTTTTAACAAGTGATCGAGGTTCTCTGCCTGCTTTAGGAGGAAACAAAAGGAGGAAGGTTCTCTGTCTTGTCGGGTGTGGCAAAAAGAGGTGTTTGTAAAGGCTTCTCCGTCTAGCTGGGGGGGCTAAAGAAGAGTCACGATTGTAGTGCAATACTCGGAGGGCGCCTCCGGAGAGTGGACGTAGGACAAGTTGACTGAACCATTATAAACCTTTGTGTTCTTATTTTTACTGCTTCAGCACTTAAATTTCTACATTGTTTATTTTGTGGTGATTTGGTTTGTGAAATTTTTTGAGCTTTGCTTAAAGTTTTTAAAATACCAATTCACCCCCCTCTTATTTAGTCTTGGGCAAGTTCTATAGGGCTTAACATCCCTAACGAACTTTCAAGAGGTATGTATTACATATCATGGAGGAGCTGTGTAAACTGAGAGCGGCTGGTGGGCTGAATTATCATTCAGCTGTTCTTAGAGCTGGGCTGCTTAGATTGAGATTGTCTTGGTGGCTGATCTAAAATCCAGATTTGTTACTTCATAGAAACATTATTGCTAATTATGGTGATAATGTTTTTAATGCTGATAATATAAAAGGAGCTACAACGGCTTGGAAAATTTTAACATATGGTGCTAAATTTTTGAAACATTTGTTAAGATGGAAAGTGGTGAATGGAAGGAAAATCAATGTTCTAAAAGACATATTGGTGTTAGATAAATGTTTGGATTCTTGTCCAACATTTGTTGATTGCTTAAGATTGGAAGATGTAATGCTCAATCATTTCATTTCTATGAATGGTAGATGGAATATGGAGGAATTACAACGGTACTTTCATGAGGATCTTATCTCTCTAATCTTACAAATTCCTATCTATTATAATGTTGAAGCTAACTACTTGGAAGATATATGCCATCATACAGGTAAAACTATTACTACTAAAGCTTATGAAGAATCCTTATACCGTGGCATTGGGGATGAAGATTTTGGATTCTCAAAATGGTTAAGGAAGTTGAAATTAAACACTCGGGTGGAACTATTTTGGTGGAGAATGAGCAAATTTGCAATTCCTACAAATGAGTTTTTGAAATATAGGAAACTTATCAATTATGATTTATGTGCAAGAGGTTGTCAAGAAGTGGAGAATTTTGAACATATTATTGTTTGTTATCAGAATCTGTTGGAGATTTTTCTAAAAATACAAGAGTGGGGATTTAACTTTCCTACATATCATTCGTTGGAAGAATGTTTGAGAGAGCTTAAAATAATTGTTGTTTCATCTCCTAATACGATCAAGCTGTATTGTACTGCAGTCTATTTATGTTGGAAAAATAGAAATGAGAAAGTTCATGGGAAGCAAACCAGTCTGAGCTCTTATATTGCAGCATATGTATTATCTTCAGCAATGATTCAAGCTAATCCAATTCTAGATGGCTGGGGTGCTAATCTCTTTAGGGAATCTCAAAATGTTTGGCACCCTCCACTGCTAGATTGATCAGAATAAACGTTGATGCATCTCTTTTAAATTCAAACTGTGCTGGAATTGTAGGTATTTTTAGAGACTACAAAGGATGGTTATTACTTGCTTTTACAGAAAAAAGGATTCATTGGGATGTGGCACAACTTGAGATAGAGGCGGTGGTGTTAATTAGGAAGTCATTCAAAGGTGGATGTCATATAGCAAAGGAGTAATAATTGAATGTGATAACTTCAACATTATCAAGTTTATTCAAAATTCTTTGAAGAAGGCAAAGTGGAAAAGAAACACTTTGATAGATGAAGATTTATTATTCTTGGCTTAATTTAATAAGGTAATCTTCCACCATGTTCATAGAGATTGTAATAAGGTAGCTGATCTTTGTGCTATTTTGGCTTTAGATAATAATTTTTGTTTTGATAGTTTTTCTTTGCTAACATCCCTTCTTATATTTTTGTTTGTTGAAGAAGGAATGTGAGCCTTTTCTTTAGCTTGTAATTTGTTTCTTCTCTTCTAATAATGGATTTTGCAATTTTCAAAAAAAAAAAAAAGAAGTGGTAATTTAGATTAAATGGAATGTATTTGAGTGGTAGGTATGTAAATAGTTAATTTTGGGTGTTAGATAAGTAAATATAATAATTTGATGTGTTATGTATGTAAAATTCCCTTATTTTTAACGCTTTGGTAAAAGCTAAGCTTGTTATCTATCACACAAAAATGAACTCCCTACTAAGTTATCAAAGGCTTGAGGGGTTGTACATGAGATTTTCACCCTCCTAATGAGAAATTTAGATTTGGAGAATTTATTTAGTACATCATGGTGGTAGACTTGTGTTCTTAATCATCTAATGAAAAATTGAGGAGTGGATGTAAATGTAAGAAAATATATTACATCTCAGCTGCATCGTTCACTCTTCATTTATTATTAGATGTTGGATGCAGTTCTGTGTCCATCATTTATACCTCATTATTTCCTTTTGAATTAGCAGGCTTCACTGGAATTCATCTAGGATAAATAATGAACATTTAACAATAATTATCATAGCAGTAGAAAATAGAGTTTAACATCCTAGCCTTGTACAAAAATCTAGCATGGCAGATAAAAGATAGAGATGTAACAAAAACAAGGGACACCAAATTTTTTAATGGAAATCCCATAAAAGGAAAAATAACATGGGGTCTGACCTAGTTAAAATGATTCAATTAGTATTTATCGTTGATTACAAATGATGCCCTTCCTTGGGAGAAAATGTTGAAAAATGTAACAATTATATATTGTAACACCAAAAGATTTCATTCTGAGTCCCGAGAGTTCCTTTACTTTGAGCATTAAGACCCGTAGAGGGCTTTACAGCGCCTGATCTTAATGAATGATCCTTAGGTGAGGTGCCGAGTGAAAGGGCGACTGCTCAACGGGGATGCCAAGAGCAACCATCAACGAGTGAGTTACTAGGATGAAAAGGAATTTCTCTGAACTCCCTTCTGCCCTTCACCCATAAAAGTTCGATTATAGCACATTATATAATTGGAGTTGGAAGAATCCAATTGCATGAGAGCTATTCTTAAGAGATCTCTAATTTATTTATTTTGTTGGCAAGACCATAATTGGGTGATGGTTATTCAAGAATCATAGTCAGCTGGAACTGGAGGTTCCGAGAATGTGGTCAAGAGATGGAAGTAAGAGGGACTGTAGTTGGACGACGGAGGTCGGAGGAACTATATGTAATAATCCAAAATGACTTTATATGAAAAACATGAAATTTTTTGTTTAGTGCTATTGCATTAGAAAATGTCATCATGGCACTGAGCTCTTTATTTTATAGTAACTCTAGGGATGACATGCATCCCAGCAGTGTCAAGCGCTATGGCACTAGGCACTAAAAAGATTTTTTTTTTAAAATTTTTCTTTTAAATATCTCTCACCACCATCATCCATCTCCATATTCATTTTGTTTGGTTAGCAAGGAATGAAAAGGGAAGGAGAAGAGAAGGGGAGAGTGAAAATAGAGAGAAAATTATCAGGAGCTTTTCATTTGTCATTCATGTTAAGAAAATTATTTTGATTGTTGTAAGTTATCTATACTTTACTTTTATTTTTAACAGTTTTGAATTTGTTATATTTCTCTCTCATGAATCTAGTAAAAATATAATATCTCCCATTTTTATGAACTTTTATCGTATAAATTTTAATATGTGATACATATCATAATTAGGAATATTTCAACTGGTTTATATGTAGTTTTTACCTAGTAGTTTGGCTTATATTTCATTTTATATAAAATGAGTAGGAAAAATATTGAGTCTAAAATGATCAGGTGCTATTATACTAAATTTTGATATAAATACATACCATATATTTGATTATCGTTCATTTAGCATAACATGCTTTTCAGAGTATAATATCTACATGTGAATAAGATACATATTATATTGTATAAAGTGAAAAATTCAATTGATAAAAAAAAGAATATGGCATTTATATGTAAGAAATAAAAATTATATGTCAACACTATAATTAATATAGATTGGCTCTTAAAATTTTTTTCTTGTATAGGAGGGTAGTTCAATGGGTTTTCCTTTAAATAAAAGGTTTGTGGTGTTATCCTAGAAATTAGCTTTAATCGATTAACCGATTATGCTGATTAGTAAAGTATAATGACTCTTAATGATGCACTGTTGACCTCATTTTTGTATGAGGTCACTAGGACCAATCCAGACCTTAGGATCTACCTAGATCTTAGATCAATCCAGACTAAAATCCAAGGCCAAAGGTCCAAGTCCTAAAAGCCTTTTCCATTGAATTTTTAAGCACTTCAAAAACTATTTAAATGACCTCCGATTTAGAGTCTATCACATGCATAGTGATAAGACATGTCTCTAGAGATAATCCTTCAAATTTGAGCCCATTCCAAGGTCTCTAACCTCAGAAATTGAATTAAAATCAAAAGGCTGTAAAACCTTCAAATATTTATAGCCTATGCCACTAGACCTGTCACCCAGTGAATTTTGACCTTGGAGCTTCCTATAAAGCCTCCAATCACTTCCATACATTGATTATGACATATTAAATATTAAACTGCATTTTGGTTGACTCACTTTGACCCCCAGTTGACCAGGGGTCAAAATCACCAAAATGCCCCTTAAGGGCAATTTTGAAATTTTCTCCAAATTTCAATTTGTCCTTTTCAAATCAAACCCCAAACCCTTCTCCAATGTATCCTAATCACCATTAGGAACACATTGGACTCAAGCCCTGACCCTGGTCAAGCCTGGTTGACCAGGTCAACACCTTTTGACCCAAATACCCCTAAATATTTTAAATGGGTTATTTTAACCCATTTGACATTTTAAACCTCTCTCAATTTCAAACCAAGGCTTAATTATGTCCTAATCTTTGGTCAACCAAACTTAAACAAAGTTGACCAAGTCAACTTAACATACTTGGTCAAAACCATTTAAACTCCATGCTTTAATTTAAACTTCCAACCCATAGCATGATATTCATTCCAAATTAGCCTTTAATATTCCCTTCCAGGCCACCTCAGCTTTCCAAATTACTTTGGACTGGTCAGGTGGTCAAATCAAGGGTATGAAGTGGCCAAACATTCCTCTACATGGGTTATTTCATTTAAACTTTGAACCTATAGGTTTGAACCATCTTCAACCCATCCAACCCAGCTCATCAAGCCCTCTCACCTACCACCTCAGTCCTTATGGACCATTGACTGGTTAAACCAGTCAATGACTAGTAAAATGACCATTAAATTGTCAAAATGCCCATTTTAAAATCATTTTTAATTTAATTTAAATATCCCCAGCTTCTTAGACTCTTTATAGAGTCTTCTTAAGCCATTCCCAGCCTTTAGATGGAGATCCAATGATCTCTATCAATCTACAGGCTTACATGAAGATATAGCTCACTTTCCATGTGGCTTGTCCTCTTTTCCTTGATTTTTCATGCTCCCAACTACTCCATGGACAAGTGGCAGCATCTTGGAGTCCATCCAAAGAAATCAAAACCCTTGATTCAATTTGGAGTAGTTAGAATAGGGTAAAACCTTGAATTGAGCCTCATTCTAACCCGAGCATCCTCTCTCTATTCCAGCCTCTTCAAGTCCATATTAAAGCTCATTTGAGCTTTCCAGATACATAAAAACCCATTCCAACCAAACCCCCACTGATCAGAACCGCCAGCGACCATTTCTCTGGCGAGGCTTGGCATTTTCACCGAAGTGGCTATTTTGTTCGATCCAGGCATTCTTAGCTCGAGTGTTTTTCTATAAAATGGAGCGTGGATAATCTACAAATGCAATAATTCCATAAGAGATGTAAACCATCCATTAAATTGAGGTAAAATTGAAACCCTAGGTTAGAACACTCAGCGTTAAATAAATTTTCATTAAGCACTTTTAAAATCATACAAATACATTGCCATTATTTCTGTTCACTAAGAGATTCCAGTTTTAAAATTTTGTCAAGTTTTGTTAATCGGATCAACGAACGAGCCAAAAAATGACTTCCAGGGCATTTTTGTAGTCTGGCTTAGGCGTACCATTTCTATTATAAACCTATTTTTGGATTATGATTTTGATGATAGTAAACAAATCTTGTTTCACTATGACTTCCTTTCTTCTACTGATTTTTCAGGACTCAAAGATCGGACGGAAATCGAAAACAGCTCAAGAATGGGTAGATTAGGAATGAGTCAGTCTGTAATTTTCATTTTTCTTTCTTAAGTCAATTGTAATTGCTTGAGGTGACTGATGATAAGTAACCCTACACACACACACACACTTGAGAGATTTAGGATTTCTATTTTTACTAATATCGGCCAGGATGATATTTATATTGTTCTGGACCATCTGGCTTAAAACAGAACATCTAATCAGGGTTCTTAATTAAGGCAGCCATCATTAGCTAATCGGCCTGGACGATAGGCTCTAAACAGAAAGAAATTGCCCCCATAAATAATTAAGGTATTCTATATTTTTGGTAATCGGTTAGGACAATCTTGTATCGGCCTGGACGATATTCACAATTATGCCTTAATTGATCAGACAATCAAGGAGGTAATTAAGGATGATTGATACGATCATATCATCATGGACGATCACAAGATCGACCAGGATGATTCATTCAAAAACCCCTTAGTCGCTCCTCGACGATAAATATCAGCCAGCACAAATTCAGGGTGATGTTCTGGCCGATCTGGATAGGACAGCTTGAATTCAGGGCGATGATCTGGATGATTTTCTTGTAATTTAAAGGCCAGGATGATCGTGAGATCGTTCTAGACAAATAAGCCAATTTTTAAATCATCCAGTTTGCATTCAGGGTGATGCTTTGGCCGATCTTCTGAGATTTGTACTGATCGGCCAGACAATTTTCATATCGTCCTGGATAATAAAGTCAGCAACTTATAATTAATTAGCTCCTTTGAAGATCTTCTATTTAAGAGCTCTTGTTCAACATTTTTGAACATCCTTGGCTCCTATCTTGACCTGAGAAAACCTAAAGGAGAGAGAGAGAGAGAGAGGGGAGAGAGAGAGAGGATCTTGTGAGGGAGAGCTTGTGAGAGGATTCACAAGGGTTGCTCCAAGAATTATTCCACTTCTTCTTCCCTAGAGTCTCTTGTCCTTAAAAGGATTGGGAGTGGTAAGTTTTAGCAAGTGATCGTGGTTCTCTTCCTGGTTCAGGAGGAAGCAAAAGAAGTTGGGTTCACTGCCTTGCCGGGTGTGGCAAAAAGGAGGTGTTCTTGTAAGGGCTTCTCCGCCTAGCTGTGGGGGTTAAAGGAGAGTCACATTGCTAGTGCAATACTTGGAGGGCGCTTTCGGCAAGTGGACGTAGGTCGAGTTGACCGAACCACTATAAACCCTTGTATTCTTGTTTTTACTGCTTCCGCATTTATTTTCTTTCGCACTTATTTTTGTGGTGATTTGGTTTGTGACATTTGTGCTTTGCTTAAAGAAATTGTTAAATACCAATTCACCCTCCTCTTGGATAGCCTCGAGCTAGTTCTATAGGGCTTAACATCCCTAACGAACTTTCAGGTGGTATCAGAGCGGGATTCATAAAAATTGAGTTTGAAAACTTTTTGAATTTTGATCCATGGCTAACTTTGAGAATCGTAATACATCGGAAGGGTAATCTATTACCTGGCCACCTTTTTTTGATAATATCCTATTTGAATTTTGGAAAACTTGCATGTCTATGTTTTTATAATCTACTGATTATCACATGTGTATGCTTGTTAAGGATGGTTACACACCTCCAACTGGTATACTTAACGACATTACTATTCCACTTCCTTTTACTGAATGGACGTTAGATGATAGGGATTTGGCTCAATTAAATGCAAAATATCTTAATTGCTTTTTCTGTGCTTTAAAATGAGAAGACTACATGCGTGTCTCCACTTGCAAAACTTGTAAAGAAATTTGGGATAAATTGTGTATCATTTATAAAGGTACTAATGAAGTTAAACAATCTCGTTTGAATATTCTCTTTCATGATAATGAACTTTTTTGTATGAAATCTTATGAATCAATTTTCTGAAATGTATACGAGATTTACTCAGATTGTTACTTCTTTGCATGCCTTAGGAAGAGAACTTTTAAACTATGAAAAAATGAACAAGATTTTGAGATGCTTGCATTCATCTTTTGATGCTAAAATCACTACAATCACTGAATCTAAAGATTTGAATAAGTATTTGATTGACAACTTACTTGGCTCACTTATTGCTTACGAGCAAGGAGTGAATCAAAGAAATTTAGATGTAGGTGAGAAAAGAAGGAGAAAATAGTGGCACTAAAGGCGCACAAATCTGGCTCTGATTCTTTCAGGTCTGAAAGTGATGACATTGCCTTTATCACAAGACAATTCAAAAGCATTCTAAGGAAGAAGCAAAAGCATCAATGGAGAAAAAGTAAGGATAACAAATATTCCAAAAGATCGTCTGATGTGGTTTGTTATGAATGTAGGAAGCCCAGACATGTGAGAGCTGATTGTTCTACACTTGACCCAAGTAAAGAAATGGGTGAGGAGAAACCTAAGTTAAGGAAGGACAAGAAGGGAGTCTAAAAGGTATTTTGGGCGGATTCTACATCGGATTCATTGGAAACGGAATCAGAAGAAGAAACAACAAACTTGTGCTTAATGGGAGAAGATCATCTTGATCAAAGTGATGAAGAAGAGGTATATAAACCAACTTATGATCAATTATTCAAAATTTGTGAGAAAATTCATGTATCATACAAAAAACTTAAAAAGAATCATGCTAGTTTAAAGTTGAAAATTTCAAATTTCCAAAAAGAATATGAAATTATTCTCAAAGATCATTCTACAATTGATTCAAATCACGTGGCTCTACTTGATGAATTTGATGATTTAAACAAAAAGCATTCGAAATTAATTAATGAGCATGATGCATTAAAAGTTTCACACACCTCACTCAAATCTGATTTGAAGAAATTTAAAAAAGTAGAGCAAAACTTGAGGATTGATAATAATGCTTTAGAAAATACTAACTTGAGGCTTAAAGATGAATTGGACTCAATTAAGAGAAATTGGATGACACCTACTTTTGATCTAAAGCTAAGACCTAGGAAAAGGCATTACAATCCAAACCATTTAAGAAATTCTTTTCCTGGTATTAGATACTTTTCATGTGGCTTGATAGGACACATCTCACACACTTGTACTGTTTACCATAGTACACATTGGGTATGGAGACCAAAATTGTATAATTCACAGGATAGCACACATGCATTACATTCTACTTTTCATGAGAAGGGACCCAAACCTATTTGGGTTCCTAAATCTGATAGTTGTTGATTCTTGCAGGACTGCTCTCACCAAAAATCTCATGAGAGCATAGGATACTTGGCAAACGGAGGCTCGCAACTCATAACTGCTTAAACTTGTTGCTTAACAAATTCTTGAATTGCATTTTGATTATTGCTATATTTTTAATTTTTTGATAGTTTGTGTTTAGTTGTTCTAATCATTTTTACTTTTGTTTTCTTTATGATGATTTTTTCTTGTTCTTAACTTTGGAGATTTTTGGCCAATGATTAGCATTTCTAAATTGGTTAAAGGGAGAAAACACCGTTGATGGTTTCCCTCCCTCTAACCTCTTTTGGTGATATAATTTTCTTTTCTAAACAAAAAGTCTATCTCATTTTAATAAATGGTTTTTAAAATTAAGATCTTTTTTCTTGCTACAATAGTCTATCTTATATATATGATCCAAAGTTCTTATATATCTTTTAAGTTAATTGAAATCTTGCCGTTGAATTTATCAAATGATTTTAATTTTCATTTTGTGGTTTGTTCTTCCCTATGTTAGAGAGAGAGAGCTCCTCTTCTATAATATCTAGAAGATATAATCACAACTAAGAATCTTTTTAAGGGTTTGTTAAAGAGTTTTTAGCTTGCAAAAAAAAAAAAGGCCAATGACGCCAAATTGAAAAGAAAAGTATATACACGAAAGTGTTTCAAAAATCAAAGATGCTCAAAGAGTCAATCAATGTGATAAGAGGCATAAAATGAGTCCACTAAATGCAAGCTATCCACTCTTTTCAAAACTTTTAAAACTTATAAGGACTCATGGGTTATTTGACATTTCAAAAGCTTGATTTCAAAATCCATGATAGAGAAAAATTACTTTGGTATATTATTTTATAAGATATTTTATTTGTAACCAAGTTTTAAACGGATCTTATTTTTATCCAATTTATTCTGAGTTAGACCTCTTGTTTTCAAAAGATAATTTTTATCCTGAAAGAAGTCCGAGCTAGAGTAAATAAGATCGGATTTTCTACCATTTTCAGATTGTGACATTGTTAAATCATTGATCTTTCAAATCTGTAAAATTTAATTATTTGGGAAATTTGTCATATGCTTTGCTAAAAAAAATTAGAAAAATTAAAAACCTAAAACTTCATTTTTTTTCTTATTTTTATCTGTTTTTATTATTTTTAGTTTATATTTATTTTTGTTTAGGGTTTTCTTTGATCATCTCCATCTTTTATTGGTTTTCAAATTCTTGTCACATCGTCCTGGCCAATATCTCTATCATCCTTGATGATATGATAATTTCTCTTCAAAATTTCATCAGCTGAACTTTTCTTAGATTTTTGTAACTCATCGTCCCGAACGATCACATATCGTCCCGGCCGATATGATTGACCTCTATTACAATCATTTTTGATTGTCTTGGCCGATATAATTTTTGTCTTGGCCGATGCATTTATGGTCATTACGATCAATTATTGTACATCATCCTGGACGATACTCTAGATCGTCCTGGATGATCCACGTGTCAGTACGTTTAAAATCTTTAAATTCAACTCCGGACGATCCATTATTGGAAAATTGTCCTGGCCAATCCAGTGTTCGTCCTGGACGATTCACGTGGCACAGATTTAAGACGTTTTAACTTCGGCCAGTACGATCAATTATTGTACATCATCCTGGACGATACACCTAATCGGCCCGAACGATCTTCTTTTTCAACGATCGTCCGGCTTGACTCCTCGGGACGATCGCTTGTGTCTAATTGTCCTGGCCGATATCTAATCGGACCGGACGATCAGACCGCCTTTTTGACCAATCAGCCTGTACACAATAATTGAACCAAATCGTCCTGGACGATTATGCGATCGTCCTGGACGATATGGCCGTTTCTTTAAATACAGGCCATTCCAGCCATTATTTTCACCTCAAAGCTTCTTCTTATCTCACTTTTACTTACTGATTTCTTGTTATGGCTGGTGGGAAGCGAGTCCGATAGGCTTATGGAAGTTCCTCGAGGGCCACTTTGGACCCTCGATTCAGGGTAGTGGAGGATCAAGCAGCTTACCGTCGTTACAAAGAATGTGGCATCACCCTTTCTAGAACCATCAATCCTGTCCACCTTTCATATCCGGTAATGAATATCTTTGCTCACATTTCTATCTATTTCATTCTTACCCTCGCTGTCCCTTTTTCTTCAGAACTTTTATTAGAATTTTATGCAAATCTTCATATAAATTCTACTTTCACAACCCTGACCTCTTATGTGAATCGACGCTCGGTCGAGATCACATATCAGGACTGTGCTGAACTATTGCAGCTATCCACCACCGGGGATAAGCTGCATATAATGGTCTCAAATTTTGATTTTGACTGGTCCACGACAAACCATTTTCTTCGCCAGACCAACACACCCTTTCATGTTGGAGAGACTAGCTCTTTAGTCAAAATATACTAGGATAATTCAACATGTTCTTCGCACCTCCATTATTCCAAAAGCCGGAGATCGAGTCCACATCACTCCTCTGCTTTCTCTGACTACCTTTTTCGTTATGGCCAGAAGAGAATTTAATGCTACTAACTTAATTTTTTGATACATTGATCATTTAACAACTATTCGCGATCCAGGCCATAGGAGGAAACCAACCTTGCTTTAGGACATCTCATAGCCTATATTTTTCAAACCAAATATAATCTTCAATATCCTGCTCATCACAACCTTCAGCCTCCTTGCTACTCAAACTGCTCTTTCAATATCCTTCATAATACTCGTCTCCACCCAGGAGATGGGGAACCTCAAGGGGCCGAGGACGAGGAGGCTCCCGCTCCCGTTCATGATCCTATTCTTCTTCGCCAGCATTCACAGTTTAACCAGTTAGTGGAGAGATTTGATCATTGGGAGACCCGTTTCGACGCTCACGTTGCTACATAGGAGCAGCAACATCTTGAGGACATAACCCGCTACGAGCAGCACCGCACAGAGGACTTAGCCCGTTTTGACAGCTATATTACTCACCACCAGCAACATCATGACCAGGACATAGCCTAGTTCAATGCTCATTTTACTACGCTAGCTAGCTACTTTCAACATGCTCCACCACCTCCACCTCCATCTGATGATCAAGATCCCTCATTTTTGTAGTTTTAGTTTCTATTTTCTGTAGATTGCTTTCTTTTTATGTATTGTGTTTTCTAGTCACTTTAGTTTATGTTCTTAGTTTTCTCACCCTTTTTGAGATGTCAAAAGGGGGAGTAGTATGTTTGTGCTTGTTCTTGTAATATGCTTGTACTTGTCCTTTTTTGCTTGTCCCTTTTTGAGATGTCAAAAGGGGGAGTAGTATGTTTGGTTTGGTAGTATGTTTGGTTTTGCATTACTATTTTAAATTTGATTATTGATATATTTTGCCATCATCAAAAAGGGGGATATTGTTACAAACCTATTTTTGGAATATGATTTTGATGATAGCAAACAAATCTTGTTTCACTACGGCTGCCTTTTTCCTACTGACTTTTTAGGAGTCATAGATCGGACGGAAATTGGAAACAGCTCAAGACTGGGTAGATTAGGATTGAGTCAGTCTGTAATTTTCTTTTTTCTTTCTTGAGTCAATTATAATTGCTTGAAGTGACTAATGATAAGTAACCCTACACACACACACTTGAGAGACTTAGAATATCTATTTTTACTCATATCGGCCAGGATGATATTTATATCGTCTTGGATGATCTAGCTTAAAATAGAATATCTAACCAGGGATTCTTAATTAAGGCAGCCATTATTAGCCAATCGGCCAGGACGATACTTGTATCGGCCAGGACGATAGGCTATAAACAGAAAGAAATTGCCGCCATAAACAATTAAGATATTCTATATTTTTGGTAATCAGCCAGGACGATCTAGTATCAGCCTGGACGATATTCACAATTATGCCTTAATTGATCAGATAATCAAGGAGGTAATTAAGGATGACTGATACGATCATATCGTCCTGGACGATTCATTCAAAAGCCCCTTAGTCGCTCCTGGACAATAAATATCAGCCAACACAAATTCAGGGCGATGTTCTAGCCGATATAGATCGGACAGCTTGAATTCAGGGCGATGCTCTAGATGATTTTCCTCTAATTTGAAGGCAAAGAAGATCGTGAGATCGTCCTGGATAATTAAGCCAATTTTTCAATCGTTCAATTTGCATTCAGGGTGATGCTCTGGCTGATCTTCTGAGATTTATACTGATCGACCAGGACGATTTCCATATCGTCCTGAAAGATAAAGTCAGCAACTTACAATTAATGAGCTCCTTTGAAGCTTTTTTACTTAAGAACTCTTGTTCAACTTTTTTGAACATCCTTGACTGCTGTTTTGACCTAAGAAAACCTAAAGGAGAGAGAGAGAGGATCTTGTGAGGGGATTCACAAGGGTTGCTCCAAGCATTGTTCCACTTCTTCTTCTCTAGAGTCTTTTATCCTTGTAAGGGTTGTGAGAGGTAAGTTTTAGCAAGTGATCGTGGTTCTCTGCCTGCTCCAGGAGGAAGCAAAAGGAGTTGGATTTTCTGCCTTGCCGGGTGTGGCAAAAAGGAGGTGTTTTTGTAAGGGCTTCTCCGCCTAGCTATGGGGGCTAAAGGAGAGTCACGTTGGTAGTGAAATACTCAGAGGGCGCCTCCGGGGAGTGGACGTAGGTCGAGTTGACCGAACCACTATAAACCCTTGTGTTCTTATTTTTACTTCTTCCGCATTTATTTTTTTTCGCACTTATTTTTGTGGTGATTTGGTTTGTGATATTTGTGTTTTGCTTAAAGAAATTGTTAAATACCAATTCACCCCCCCTCTTGGTTAGCCTCATGCCAGTTCTATAGGGCTTAACATCCCTAATGAACTTTTAATTCTTAAACTGTTGATCACATGATTAACGGTCCAGATCAAGCCATTTCATGGTTCATTCCATTCGTGTATTAGATTGGACATTCAAATTTTCATCCGACGGCATCTGAGCCCTCAATCCAGAACTGCGGGATCGAAATCTCACAGTCTAATCTCTCCCCATGAGATCAGATTGAAAGACTTGATCTGGGTCGTCGGTTCCATCACACGGACAATCTGATGGCCATAACCTTGTGCTAATGTGGTTAAGTGATGCAAGAATCGAAATCGTGCTACCGCCAATCATTTCCAATGATTGTCCAGCTGCCTCCGTGCTTTGGATCCGCCAACCGCGGGCCGACATGCATCCCACTCAGTCGCCTTTGCCAACTGCGGGCTGTCGCATGTCTACTCAGTTGCTACTGCGGTTTGGATCCCCCAACCAGAACATGCCACGTGTCCTACAGCCACTAACACATTTTTAGTGTTTTGATTATTTAAATTTTATTTTAAATTGATTTTGAAGTACAAAAAATTAAAAAAACTAATTAAAAATTAAATAAAAATTAAAAAAATCTAAAAAATACCTTAAAATTTTCAAAATTTGAAAATATTTAATTCAAATTAAAATTATTTTAAAATATATTATATATTTTAAATAATTTCAAAATAATTAACTGTTAAATATTTAAAATATTAAAAAGTTTTATCTTAAATAATATGAAAATTTTAGAAAACATTTAATATTCAATTAAATTCATTTAAAAAATTATATTAATTACTAATTATTTTTTAAATTATCTAAATTACCTTTAATTACCTTAAAACTTTAAAAATTTAAAAGAAATTCATTTTTTATTATAAAAATTTAAATAATATATCAAATTTTTTAGAATTTTAAATATATTAAATTAATACTATTTTCAAAATTTAAAACTTAATTTATTTTGAATAATTTGAATTATTTAAATATTTATAATTTTTAATTAATATTTAATTAAATATTATATTAATTATTTTAAAATTAAAAAATTATTTTCAAATGACTTTGAAAATTAGTGGATCTCTCAACACCTTATAATTTATTTAAATAATATTTTCTATTATTTTATTTTAAAACTTATATTTACATATATAGGTATATATATATTTATATATTTTAAAATTTATTTTAATATATATATTTAAATTTTGAAACTTTGGGAGATCCCTTGAGATTTTAAACCTAGATTAAATATGTTTGAATAGAATTAATGGGAATGATTAGTGAATAATCATTTTTTGATTATTCACTAACTTATCTTTAATTATATATTTTATGTTAATCCATACATGCTTAGGGTGCACACACTCACACTTAGTCTAAGGCTCTCCTAGATATAGGAATTGATTGTGATTATGTATGGTGTATACATATTATGTTCAAGGGTTAGAAACTTTAATTTAAATCCATTTAACTTAGTGACATCATTACAGACTATAATTAAGGACCTTTGTTTAGAAAACTTAGATTAATTTAAAAAATTAGGATACACATCACTTTGACTCAAAACTTTGAACACCTGAAATTATTGACACTCCGAGCCTATAAAAATTTTTTCATTGTTTTTTGAAATCACTAAGCCCCTTAATCAATTTTCTTAACTTAAACCCTTAATTAACCCTTTAAACCTTCTAAAAATTATAATAAATCAAATTAAAACCCAAAAATTACACCATAATACCTCAAACAGACCAGAATTCAAACTTTAATCAATGAAAAATAAAACCCATTTAATTTGATAGCAAACCTGCACTTAATTTAATTTTAATTAAAATTAAATATTTAAATAATTTAATTAACTAAAAATTCCATAAAATTTCCAAACACTTGAGAATATCTCCTTAGGTCATTCCTGACCTTTGGAGTTGATTTCAAGGAGTTTGGAATTCATTTGGACTCAAATCATAAAAAGCCCCTTAATTAAATAATTTTAAAAATTCAATAAATACTTAAACTTTGAAAATCATAACTAATTCAAGAAAATTTCAAATTTAACAAACTTAAAGGTATTCAGCTCAAAATAAAATCTAATATTTATTAAAAATATCAAACTTCCAGAAATCATTCAAATTTGAAAAAGTCTACTTTAGGTTAAACTTGAGTCAAAATCACGTCAAAATTTCAAACCCAAATAACTAAATGTTGAAAAATCCAAATCTAGTAGACTTACTATCTAACAACTCATCTTAAAGTCTAATATTTTAATAAAATACTAACTTCTAGAAATTATGCATAATTTAAAAGTCAAATGTTAACCCTAAATTAAATGATTAAAATAATCCAAAAAATTCTTAAAACTTAAAAATCACTTTAAAAACTCCAGAAATGTTTAATCAACCCTAAAACCAATAATCAACCAATCTTAATCAAAATTCATCAATTTCAAATCTTAATTAACTTAAGTTACTTAATCATACCGGGTACCACTAGGTAACCCATGCCTACAAGGCTACTAGCTTAGCCCCAAAGAAGCCTCGGCGAGAAATAAAGGTGGTATCCAACAAAGAATGAAAAATTAATCTAGAATTAATCTCAAATCATTAAGACTTAAACTTTAACCAATATCTTCCTTTAAGCCATTCAACCAATCAAATCTTTAAACAACTTCAATCAAATATCCTATATAAAACATATCCAAACCACACAATCTTTTACACAAACTTTAGATGGCTTGTTAGGATAACCAACTCTAGTTTTAGGCAAGGTCTGTATTTAATTTTTTGCTGTGTGCCGGGTTTTCGAGCTTTCACTACATGTTGATTGCTAGCTTAGGATTGATTGATTGTTTTTATTTAACCCTACTGGATCGAATCTGGATTTTTCTTTTAAATTCAAATGTAATTTAATGCAAATTGAGTTGTGTTTTAAAGTGACTTGAGAATGGGATGTCAAAACATCCAATTTAGAATCTAAAGAGAAAGGGACATCCTTTAGGAGAGAGTCCATCTCCATTTGGAGATCCAAATTTAGTTGAGCTTAAAATATTTAAAGAGGAAAGATAACACCCCATCCAAGGGGGAGTTTCTTTTCATTTGGATATCCAGACCCGATGATCCAAGAAGCAGCAGAAGGACAAAGAAGTGGATAACGAGAAGACCCATTCTCAAAGTCACTTGAGTCTTAAGATTATAAATCTAAGTTATTGTTAGTGGTGCCCGGCCACTTTACCTTTTTGTAATTATGGGATATAATATTAAAAGGCACTTGCCTATAGACTTTTAGTTTGAATATTAATTTAATTGATTTGATTAATGCTTGATGCTGATTGCGATATAGGATTGCCTGCTTTTAGTGGTTTTTTGACGCTTTTACATGTCGATCTTTGTTTTAGCCTGAATCTGATCGTAGGCTCATAAGGACTCATTAAAAACTATTTCAACTTAAACAAAATTAAAACATTTAAGCTCATATAGTAACTCTAACAAATTTAAGAAGTAAGCCCAGGACCGTCGGGAGTTCACATGCATATTCACATTTTCTTTCCACGTGTTAGGCACCTCCCCGCCTGCAGGTTTTGGCAGACAACCTGGCCTATGAGGGTGCAGATCTGTCCAAGGTGAATCTGTGCATTCTTTTAGGATAAAAACTATTTTAAGCCTGATTTTAATACTTCTTCATTTCAAATTTAAATCATTTAATCGAGTCAATATGCATGCATTGTATTAGTAACAAATTTAAAAATATCTAAAACCTTAATTATAGTTTTAGCTTAAGCATCAAACACCCAACATAAGTTAAAGGGCTAATTAGGATCTACTCTAGATGTCGGCCTTATTCTCAAAAATCTATCTTAAATAATGTCCCTACCACTCAACATTAAAAGACCAAACTCATGATTTTAAAGTGCCTAGGTGGTTTAGCTGGCTCCTCAATCCAAATCGGGGTAAGTCTAGATTTGTATTGCACTAGCTAGGTTCGTGTCACTAATTTTTAGTACCCAATTTATACTTAGGTTTGAGGCAGGCTCGGGCTATATGATCTCAACCTTCGAGAATTGAATCCCAATTTTCTAATAAAATTGATTAATCAAACTTAAAACCTCTCCCAATCAAATTTGAGCCGAATACTTAGGATAGGTTGGGATGTTTTTGAAGTGTTTTAGAATCTCAAAACACCTCCTACCTTTCTTTCTTTGATTCCAGAAATAAGTGTTCAATCTTGAACCAATCCCGATTAAAATTTTCAATCCTTTCATCCTTTGACATCAAACTTTGAATCCTTAAATAAAATTCATACCGCTATTTTAATCAAGAGTATTCATAGGAAACTCTGGTTCCCTATGATGTAATTTACTATGAGGGCTTGCGCTCGTGGGAGATTTAGAAACCCAGATTGTTGCAAATTCTGATTCATGGACAATATTTTGATGATTGGCAAACACTCTTACTTGTCTTGGACTGCCTTTTACTACTGACTTTTCAGGAATCAAAGAAAGAACGGAAAAATGAAGCCAGCTCAATATTGGGTAGATTAGGGTTGAGTTTGTATGTAAATTTCTTTCTTGAGTCCATTATAATCTTAGAAGTGGTTGATGCTAAGTAACCCTACACACACACACACACTTGAGAGAGTTAGAATTTCTATTTTTGCTCACATCGGCCAGGACGATATTTATATCGTCTTGGACGATCGGGCTTAAAAAAGAAAGTCTAAATAGGGGTTCTTAATTAAGGCAGCCGTCATTAGTGGACCGGCCTGGACGATACTTGTATCGGCCAGGACGATAGGCTCAAAACAGAAAGAAAAAGCCGCCATGATCAAGTTAGGTATTCTGTATTTTTGGAAATCGGCCAAGACGATGGTATGATCAACCTAGACAATATTGTATAATTATGCCTAAATTAATCCGACATTCTTGGGAGTAATTAAGGATGATTGGTACGATCACATCGTCCTCGACGATCTCAGGATCGGCTAGAAAGATCTATTCTAAAATCCTTTGTGGCTCCTGGACGATAAATATTGGACAGCCCAAATTTAGGGCAATGTGCTGGATGATCTGGATCGGACAGCTTGAATTCAGGGCGATGCTCTGGACAATTTTTCTCTGATTTAAACTGATCGGCTGGGACGATCGTGAGAACGGCAGGGACGATCAAGCCAATTTTCAAATCATCCAGTTTGCATTCAGGGTGATACTCTGGCCAATCTTCTGAGATTTGTATTGATCGGCCAAGATGATTTTCATATCGTCCTAGACGATGTAGTCGGTAACTTGCAATTAATGAGCTATTTTGAGCACTTCTATTTAAGAGCTCTTGTTCAACATTTTTGAATAATCTTTTTGCTGCTGCCTTATCCTAAGAAGACCTTGAGGAGAGAAAGAAAGAGAGAGAGAGAGAGAGAGAGAGAGAGAGAGAGAGAGAGAGAGAGAGAGAGAGAGAGAGAGAGAGAGAGGATCTTGTGAGGGGGAGCTTTTGAGGAGTTTCACAAGGGTTGCTTCAAGGATCGCTCTGCTTCTTCTTCGTCTAGAGTTTCTCATCCGTGGAAGGATCGATAGAGGTAAGGATTCAGCAACTGATCGTGGTTCTCTGCCAGCTTCAGGAGGAAGCAAAAGGAGTTGGGTTCTCTGCCTTACCGGGATGGAAAAAGGAGGTGACTTTGTAAGGGCTTCTCTGCCTAGCTGTGGGGGCAAAAGGAGAGTCTTGTTGGTAGTGCAATACTCGGAGGGTGCCTCCGGGGAGTGGATGTAGGTCGAGTTGATCGAACCACTATAAACCTTTATGTTCTTATTTTTACTGCTTTCGCATTTTAATTTTCACACTTAGTTTTCTTGTGGTGTGATCTGGTTTGTGATTTTATTTCTTTGTGAAAAGAATTTTTAAAATACCAATTCCCCCCCCCTCTTGGTTAGCTTTGGGACTAAGTTCATAGATCTTAACATCCCTAACAAACTTTCAAGTGGTATAAGAGCTTCTTTCATAAAATAAGTTTTTAAAAGCTTTTGAATTTGATCCATGGCTAACTTTGGGAATCATAACACTACTGAAGGTTATTCGATTACTCGACCTCTATTGTTTGACAACTTACCTTTTGATTTCTGGAAAACCCGCATGTCAACATTTTTACAATCAACTGATTATCGCATGTGAATACTTATCAAAGAAGGTTATTCTCCACCTTCTTATGAAATTAATGGTATTAAAATTGAAGTTGCTTTTACTGAATGGACTTTTGATGAAAGAGATTTAGCTCAATTGAATGCAAAATGTTTGAACTAT
This sequence comes from Dendrobium nobile, assembly GCA_022539455.1. Taxonomy (NCBI): domain Eukaryota; kingdom Viridiplantae; phylum Streptophyta; class Magnoliopsida; order Asparagales; family Orchidaceae; genus Dendrobium; species Dendrobium nobile. The sequence goes on from CM039726.1 coordinate 39,469,803, forward strand.
TTTTTCTATGCTTTGAAATCTGAGGATTACATGCATGTTTCTACATGTTCAACTGGTAAAGAGATTTTGGATATGTTATGTATCACTTATGAAGGAATCAATGAAGTGAAACAATCTCGTTTGAATATTCTCTTGCATGACTACGAACTTTTTTGTATGAAACCATCTAAATCTGTTTCTGACATGTATACTAGGTTTACACAGATAGTTACTTCACTGCATGTATTAGGAAGAGAACTTTCAAACTATAAAAAAGTGAACAAGATTTTGAGATGCTTGCCTTCATCATTTAATGCTAAAATCACTGTAATCACTGAATCTAATAATTTAAATACTTATTCTATTGATAACTTACTTGGCTCACTCATTGCTTACGAGCAAGGGGTGAATCAAAGAAATCTTGATGCAAGTGAGAAGAAGAAGGAGAAAACGGTGGCACTGAAGGCGCATAAATCAAATTTTGAATCTTTCGGGTCTGAAAGCGATGACTTTGCCTTAATCACAAGCATCATTGGAAAGAAGGTAAGGATTATAAATATTCTAAAGGATCTTTTGATGTCGTTTATTATGAATGCAGGAAACCAGGACACGTGAGAACTGATTGCCCTACACTTAAAGATGACTCAAGCAAAAGAAAGGGTGAGGAGAAACCCAAGTACATGAAGGACAAGAAGAAACTACAAAAATCATTTTTGGTGGATTCTACATCGGACTCATCAGAGACGAAACCAGAAGATGAGACATCAAAATTGTGCTTGATGGCAGATAATAATCTTGATCAAGATGGGTATGTGAACTTTCCTACGGTCAACTTTTTGAAGTTTCAGAAAAAAATTCATGCATCATATAGGAAACTCAAGAAAATTCATGTAAGTTTAAAATTGGAATTTTTAGAATTACAAAAAGAGCATTCTACAAATGATTCAAATCATATGGCTCTACTTGATGAATTTGATGAGTTAAATAAAAAACATTGTGAATTAGTTCAAAAGCATGAGTCACTAAAAGTCACACACACCTCACTTGAATCTAATTTTAAGAAGTCTAAAGAGATGGAGAAAAGTTTGAGGATTGAGAATGAGGTCTTAAAAGGCAAAAATTTGAAGATTCGAAATGAATTAGAAACATGTAAGAAAACTAAGATGACACCTACTTTTGATCAAAAGCCAAAACCTAGGAAGAGACATTATAACTCAAATCGCTTAAGAAACCCTTTTCCTGGAGTTAGATGTTTTTCATGTGGCATACTAGGACACATCTCACACACTTGCACAGTTCACCATAGCACACATTGGGTGTGGAGACCTAAGGTACATGATCCACAGCATACCACACATGCATTGCATTCTACTTTTCATAAGAAGGGACCCAAACTTATTTGGGTTCCTATATCTGACATTTGATATTATTATAGGCATACTCTCACAAAAGGCCTCATGAGAGTATGTGGTACCTGGACAGCAGATGCTCTCGACATATGACTAGTGATGCAATCAGTTTATTTTACTGGAGTCAAGGACTGGAGGCAAGGTTACTCTTGGATACAACACCACCAGGAAGGTGGTAGACTCAGGTATAATTGATAATTCCAAGAACCTTATAATTGAAAATGTTTTGCTTGTAGATGGATTGAAGCACAACTTGCTCAGCATCAGTCAACTTTGTGACAAAGACTTCATCATATAATTCTTTGCAAATTCATGTATTATAAGTTTAAGTAACAACACTATTTTGTAGGAAAAGCGGATTAACAACGTCTACATGCTTGATTTAAATAACATTGAATGTGCTGCTTCTTTTTGCTTAAAAAAAGTGGTTGATGATTTATGGTTGTGGCACCAGAGACTATATCATGCAAGTATGAAAACCCTTAGGAAAGTGACCCAAAAAGATCTAGTTAGAGGTGTCCCCAAACTCAAGTTTTCAAAAGACCACCTTTGTGATGCCTGCCAACTAGGAAAGTAAGTCCACTCCACCTTTCACCCCATTAAGGATATTAGCACCTCTAGACCTTTAGAAGTCCTTCACATGGATTTGTTTAGATCCATTAGCACTGCCAGCTTGGGAGGGAAGGTCTATAGTTTTGTGATTGTTGATGACTACTCAAGGTTCACTTGGACTAGATTTCTTTCACATAAAAATGAGTCTTTTGAGGAGTTTAAAACATTTTCTACTTGGATTTAGAAAAAGCTAGGTTGTGAAATATCGCCCATCCATAGTGATCATGGGGGAGAATTTGAGAATGGAAATTTGGTGATTTTTGTGAGGACAAGGGGATTAGCCACAAATTCTCAGCTCCTAGGACCCCTCAGCAGAACGGGGTTGCTGAAAGAAAGAACCAGAGCTTGGTGGAAGCCTCTAGAGCCATGCTTGCTGAGTATTCACTTCCAAAATACTTTTGAGCTGAAGCGGTTAACACAGCTTGTTATGTGTTGAACAGGGTGAATGTTAGAGCTAAGTTAGAAAAGATACCCTATGAGATCCTTAAGGGTAGGATACCCAATCTTTCTCACCTTCATGTCTTTGGTTGTAAGGTTTTCATTCACAATAATGGGAAGTCTCACTTGTGAAAATTTGATCCTAAATTTGATGAAGGAGTGTTCTTGGGATATTCTAGTGTTGGAAAGTCTTTTAGGGTGTTTAACAAAAGAACCTTGATGGTGGAAGAGACTATCCATGTAGTATTTGATGAGTTTGATCCTAAGAAACATGGAGTTGAGGATGATGATGATATTAGAGAGATTACTAGTGGAATAGAAAATTTGGGGAAGGAAGTAGGTCACCACAACATAGAAGAGTAGGAGATGGCACCCAAGGAGTAGAAAATTTAGATATGGAGGAAACGGTTGGACCTTCTCATATCTTACCTAGAAATTGGAGATACTCTATAAGTCACCCAAAGGATTTGATCTTAGGAGACCCTTCTAATGGAGTTAAGACTAGACATGGACATAGGAAGGAGGTGAACCACTCTGCCTTTATTTCAATGACTGAACCCACCAACATAAACTAAGCCCTTACTGATGAGTTTTGGATTTTAGCAATGCAGGAGGAATTGAACCAATTTGTTAGAAATGAAGTTTGGGAGCTTGTAGAAAGACCTAAGGGATAAAGTGTAGTTTGGATAAAGTGGGTCTTTAAGAACAAAGTGAATGATTCAGGAGTGGTGGTTAGGAACAAAGTAAGATTGGTAGCTAAGGGGTATAACCAAATAGAAGGGATAAACTTTGAGGAGATCTTTGCCCCTGTAGCTAGATTGGAAGCCATTAGAGTGTTATTAGCCTTTGCCTATTATAAAGTATTTAAGCTTTATCAAATGGATGTCAAGAGTGCCTTTTTGAATGGGGAAATAAAAGAGGATGTGTTTGTAGAACAACCCCAAGGTTTTGAGAATTCACAATTTCCAAATCATGTTTTTAAATTAAAAAAAGCTTTGTATGGTTTAAAACAGGCACCGAGAGCATGGTATGAGAGGCTTAGCACATTTTTACTAAAAAGGGAGTTTGTTAAGGGGAGCGTAGAAACCACCCTTTTTCTTAAAAAAATTGGAGATGATTTGCTCATTGTTCAGATTTATGTGGATGATATACTCTTTGGATCTTCTAATAAAAAACTTTGTGATGAATTCTCTAAGACAATGAGTAAAGAGTTTGAGATGAGTATGATGGGTGAGTTATCCTACTTTTTGGGGTTTTGCATAAAACAATTGGATGGTGGAACCTTTCTTAATCAAATAAAATACATAAAGGATATTTTGAAGAAATATGAGACGGACAAATCTATGCCAATTAATACTCCCATGACTTCTAGTGTTCCTTTAGATAAGGACCCAAGTGATAAGTTTGTTGATCAGAAGAAGTACAGAGGCATGATTGGATCTTTACTCTACTTTACTGCGAGCCGACCCGACATAATGTTTAGTGTTTGCCTTTGTGCTAGATTTCAAGCCGACCCTAAGGAATCCCACCTGACTGCTGTTAAGAGAATTTTTAGATATCTTTTGGGGACCCAAAGCTTAGGGATTTGGTATCCTAGACACAGTACTTCTTTTGAGATTATTGGTTTTTCTGACTCTGATTTTGTAGGATGCAAGGTGGATAGAAAAAGTACTTCAAGAACTTGTCAATTCATAGGATAATCTTTGGTTCATGGTCTAGTAGGAAGCAAAATTCTGTTGCACTTTCCACTGCTGAAGTTGAGTACATTGCTCTTGGAAGTTGTGTGGCCCAAGTCCTTTGGTTGAAATAACAGATATTGGATTTAAGATTACCTGTAGGCACTATCTCAATCTTTTTTGACAATACTAGTGCCATTTACATCTCTAAAAATCCTATCTAACATTCAAGGACTAAGCACATTGACATTAGGCATCACTTCATTAGAGACCATGTGACTAAGGGGGACATTGAGTTACATCATGTGACAACTGAAAATTAACTGGCTGACATCTTTACTAAACCACTGGCCTTCGACACTTTCAGCTCTTTAAGGACCAGATTGGGTGTGATTGAGATAACTGCATAATCTTCTATTTTCTTTACTTTGTTTTTTTCTTCTTCTGTTGCTTTTCAGTTTTTTTGCTCTTTGTTTTTCTTTTCTCTTCTTTTAGTTTTTTTTTTAAACTTGGTTGCTTTTCTTTCTTAATTTTAGCTTTCAAAATCATCGTTGAAATGATATCGTATACCTTGTCCTTGCTTTTGATAATTTGTAGTCAATATTTTACATCTCTTAATCTATTGTTGATTGTGTCTCTTTCTCTAACCTATTTTAGTGGCATAGTTTTCTTTTCTAATCAAAAATCTATTTCAAATTAAAGATTGTGTATGGAATTAAGATCATTTCTAAACTTGCTTAAGCAAATCTATCTTATATTTATAATGCTTAAAGTCTTTTTGTTACACCAAGACTCCTTGTTACTCTTGCCATTGATTATTGATTCTGTCTTGTGATTATTTCTTCCCTATGTTAGAAAGAGAGCTCCTATTCTCTAATATCTAGAAGATATACTTACAACTAAGATTATTTTTAAGAGTTTTTGAAAGAGAATGAAGCTTGCAAAAATGAAAAATTTCTTTTGGCCAATGATGCCAACAAAAGATGCGCAAAGAACGTAAAAAAATATATATATATACACAAAGTGTATCAAAAATCAAAAGATGCGCAAAGCGCCATTCAAATTGACAAGAGGCATAAAATGAGCCCATCAAAAGCAAGCTCTCCTATCCATTCAAATCCTTTTAAAACTTAGAAGTTTTCATGTATTGAAGACTTGATTTCGATTGTTTTACGATTGTGACAAATTTACTTTTGTTCATTATCCTATAAAATATTTTTTCTTAAACCAAGTGATGAATGGATTCTTCTTTCTCATATCCAGTTGATTTTTTGAGTTAGGTCATTGATTTCAAAAGACGATTCTACCCTAAGAGAAAGTGCGAGCTAAGGGTAATCATGATCAGATATTCTACCATTCTTTAGATTGTTGATGTTGTTAACTCATTAACTCATAAGTTGTTTAAAATCAATCATATGGAATACTACATCATCTTCATTCCTTGATAAAACAAAAATCTTGTGGTTTGCTTTAGTTCTTTATTCCCTCCTCCTTTTTTTGAGATGTCAAAAGGGGGAGAAGTTTAGGATATTTTTACACTTTCAATTCCGTAGTTTACACTGTCATTTTTTTGTAGTATTTTGCCATCATCAAAAAGGGGGAGATTGTTGCAAATTCTGATTCATGAACTATATTTTGATGATTGGCAAACACTCTTACTTATCTTGGACTTCCTTTTACTACTGACTTTTCAGGAATCAAAGAACGAACGTAAAAACGAAGCCAGCTCAAGATTGGGTAGATTAGGGTTGAGTCTGTCTGTAAATTTCTTGATTGAGTCCATTGTAATCTTTGAAGTGGTTAATGCTAAGTAATCCTACACACACACACACACTTGAGAGAGTTAGAATTTCTATTTTTGCTCACATCGGCCAGGATGATATCTACATCGTCCTGGATGATCGGGCTTAAAACAGAAAGTCTAAATAGGGGTTCTTAATTAAGGCAGCCGTCATTAGTGGATCGGCCTAGACGATACTTATATCAGCCAGGACGATAGGCTCAAAATAGAAACAAATAGCCGCCATGATCAAGTTAGGTATTCTGTATTTTTAGAAATCGGCCAGGACGATGGTATGATCGGCCTAGACGATATTGTATAATTATGCCTAAATTGATCGAACAATCTTGGGAGTAATTAAGGATGATTGATATGATCACATCATCTTGGACGATCTCAGGATCAGCCAGGACTATCTATTCTAAAATCCTTTATCGCTCCTAGACAATAAATATCGGTCAGCCCAAATTCAGGGCGATGTGCTGGACGATCTAGATCGGACAGCTTGAATTCAGGGCGATGCTCTGAACGATTTTCCTCTGATTTGAATTGATCGGCCGGGACGATCGTGAGATCGACCGGGATGATCAAGCCGATTTTCAAATTGTCCAGTTTGCATTCAGGGCGATACTCTGGCCGATCTTTTGTGATTTGTACTGATCGGCTGGGATGATTTCCATATCGTCCTAGACGATAAAGTCGGCAACTTGCAATTAATGAGCTATTTTGAGCTTTTCTATTTAAGAGATCTTGTTCAATGTTTTTGAACAATCTTTTTGCTACTGCCTTGACCTGAGAAGACCTTGAGGAGAGAGAGAGAGAGAGAGAGAGAGAGAGAGAGAGAGAGAGAGAGAGAGAGAGAGAGAGAGAGAGAGAGAGAGAGTGAGAGAGAGAGAGGATCTTGTGAGGGTGAGCTTTTGAGGGGTTTCACAAAGGTTGCGTCAAGGATCGCTCTGCTTCTTCTTTGTCTAGAGTTTCTCATCCGTGGAAGGGTCGGTAGAGGTAAGGATTCAGCAACTGATCGTGGTTCTCTACAAGCTTCAGGAGGAAGCAAAAGGAGTTGGGTTCTCTGCCTTGCCGGGGTGGCAAAAAGGAGGTGTCTTTGTAAGGGCTTATCCGTCTAGCTATGGGGGATAAAGGATAGTCACGTTGATTGAACCACTATAAACCTTTGTGTTCTTGTTTTTACTGCTTCCGTATTTTAATTTCCGCACTTAGTTTTCTTGAGGTGTGATTTGGTTTGTGATTTTATTTCTTTGTGAAAAGAATTTTTAAAATTCTAATTCACCCCCACTCTTGGTTAGCTTCGGGACTAAGTTCATAGGGCTTAACATCCCTAACGAACTTTCACAGATCAGATTTTCAAAATCAAATTTTCAAAACCTCAATTAATTCTCTTTGGAAAAAATCAAATCTAACGATCGATAGTGAATGATATCTTCTTTCTTTGGAGAGATATATAAATAATTATCATGGTTTTGATTATGAATTTAATGATTCCTTTATCTAGATTGACATAGTTAGACACTCTTAATGTTGACTCTCCGGTGTCATATATGATTCTTTCCTGAGTTTGACTATGATAATCAGGATGAATTTAAATTTTATAATTCGAAGCCATTAGGAAATGATATGTTCACCTCCCGAGGTGATATAAAATTCATAATGACGTGTTCAATTACAAAATGGCGACTCCACTGGGGATGAGTCTCACTCTCCATCTTTAATAGCAGTGTGATTTTTTATTACATCGATAGTTTTGAATACCCTTCCTTCAGTTGGTCCCTCTCCCATTTCTTCCTTGGGTGGGTGTGGCCAACTAAATTAAGACATGTTAAAAGAGAGGCGAGTGTGGGAAACCCCCCCTCTAAGTTGGGCTTTAACATTTTGCCTCCAACTTGATTGGTAGAGCAAAAGAGTTAAGACAAAATTTTTCTGTATATATTGCAAACTTTCATGCGAACAAATATCTAACATGCTAAGTTTCACAATTTACAGAAAATCCTTCAACTTCAAAATCATAGTTTCAATCCTCCAAGAAAATTTAATCTTTTTCAAACCTTAATTGAGCCCTATATTCTATCATTATGTATGAAATTGTAACTCTTATGATTTGATACATATGATAGAATATGGACCTCTTTTTCAAATTTGATTCTAGAGTTCAAATCTTTTTGGCAAAGTCAAGCTTTGACATTTCACTCTCTAATAGTTCGTTGGGTTGAAAGAGTCGGGTCGACTTTTAAGAATCTTACCTCTCTAAATATTTGTAAACCTTTATGTTGAATGCAAATTCAACACATTGAGAAAGTCAACTTAAGTTTGAGGCAAATTCAACACATTGATTTTCAATTTTTCAAATCTCTTTCAAGATCTTTCAAATCAACTTCAACCATCAGTGTTATGTGTCTTCTATAACATTTTGTTGTAGTTGAACACATGCACATAAATCTAAAGCTCTTCAATCAATTTTAGGCTTTGACATTTCACCCTTAAACCACTGGTTGGGATGAAAGAGTCAAGCTTAAATCTTGAGATCTTTAAGCTAATTTTGTAAACCTACATATCTGAATAAAAATCAGTATGTTGAGTTTAAAAGCTCGAAGAAGATCTATTCAATTCCAATCTCAAAGCCAAATTCAATCTTAGGTTTAAATTCAACCCCAAATTGAATTCAAGTTTAACTTTAACCTTAAATTCAACTTCAATTTTGATTTTAAAGTCAAAATCTGGGCTATGACATTTCATCCCAAGCCGATTGGTGAAATGAAAGAGTTAAGCCCTATTTTTTGGATTTTTTATATCAATTTTGAGAACCTACATGATTGAGTGAAGATCAATATGTTGAGTCATAAAATTTGAAGAAGATCCAATCGACTTTGACCTCAAATTCAAATTCAAATTCAACTTTAAGTCTGAATTCAATCTAAATCTTAAACTTAAATTTGATTTAAACTTTAAATTCAACCTGAAATTTGATTTCAAATTCAAATTCAAACTTTGTCATTTTGCCCCATATCAGTTGGTGTAGCGAAAGAGTCAAGTTTAACTCTTAAGTTTCACTTGTCAATTTTATGAACCACCATGTTGAGTGTAAACTCAACTTGATTAAGTCATAAAATTTTGAATAAAATCAATCAAACTCAAAATTCAAACTCAATATCAAGATCAACTAATTCAAGACACTTTCTTAATTCAAGGAAATCAAGAATACTCAAATGGATGGGAACTTGTTCTCTCCTTAGATAGAAACTTGATAGTAGAAGAAATCACCCTTGGCAAATCAATCCAATTTGGAATACAATTTCAAAATTTTAAGTTATCAGTCAGTGGAGTAGAGTTGTTTGATCTTTCTACCATAATACAAGAGGATTCCCCCTTTGTAGAGATTACTTTAGGGTCAGGAGTTGACTCCCCCATCTCTGAGATAGAGGTTGTTATCGCCCCTTTGCTCACTATATCCTCTACTAAGAAGGATAAGAACCAGAAGTCAATAACAATCAATGAAGGGCCATCTTAGTCTGAGATCGGGTCAAGTTCTAGCACCCTTGTTATTGACAAAAATAAGAGGAAGAACTACCTTCGAAGAGTTAGAAAGAAGGTTGTTAAGGATAGAAAGATGGCTGAATTAAAAGTTTTAAATCAAGTCAAGTCTGAGGCCAATCAAGAACCCGTTGCTCCTTCTATGTACCCTCTCCTTATACAAAGGAGGGAGATTGTAAGGACGAGAGCACAATCTTCAATACACATGCTTGAATACTACACAGAAAGACTCAAGCAAGATGGAACTGAGCAATCACCAGTAAAAGGCCATAGGCCCCCAGTTTAGGGTTATGACCCGTCCACTCTATTAGAAGATTTTAGGGCATGTTACTACATCTGTTCCACTACATCACCTATAGAGGAGGAGTAGAAACCACTCAGGGTGCCACTCTCTTAACTACTAGCCTAGTAGTAATGAGAGGGGGAAAAAATCTAAGTTTGTATCAGATAGTAATACCGTTGAAATTTAACTTTCAATGGAGTTCTATCGCGATAAATCTTTTGATTACAATAATGCCGCATCAACTAGGGATAAGGTATACCCTATGATAGTCTTTCCCTCCAAAGAGATTGTAGGAATTCAATTCCATGTTGATAAGGGTCTTTCCACCTAGACTTGTATCCTTTAAGGAAAACTTATCAATTTCTTAAGTGTACTGGATCCAAATTTTCAAGATAAGTTAATTCATCTTTTTAGTGAAAATTGACCTCTATTTTAAGTCTTAAGCAGGAGAGAGTTATAGTTGACTCCATCAAATGTTTGAATGCCCCTCCCACCCACCCCTTTCGTGGGTTGATTTAACTTTTGAATTAAAATCTACCTCAAATTTAAGTTGACTTTAGAAATGAAAATTTTATCGATCTTCTAGCAACATTCTATCTTAATAGGCGATTCTCGCATATCTAAAATTTGTTCTATGATTTTCAAAAGTCAAGTCGATACTCTTTTCAAAAAGATTGGGTGTACGCTGAGGATTATTCTTCCTTGCATAAGAGAATGACTTTTCTTCTCTAATACATGAGATGTAATCCCAACATTCAAAAAGAGAGCAATTATTCGGAGATTTTAAAGAAAGTGAAGCCTCTTCTTGATTTCAATTGAAATCAAAAGATGTGCAAATGTGTCAAAAGTCAAAAGATGGGCGAATGATCAAAATCAATCAAAAGATGCTCAAAGTGCGCCACCAGAAAAAGAGAAGAAGAGTAAAAGAGCTTTCTTCCTTTAAATCCTTAAATCCCTGAAAAATTGATCACCATTAAATACTTGACTTTGAAAATCTTTAATCCAGATTCTTCACCATGAATGAATTATCTATCAAATAGAAGATCATCATGAAAGAGAATTCAAAAGATCAAATTTATTTATTCAACTTAAACCTTTTTGAAATTAATTTTATTTCAAAATCTATACAAGGGAGATCCTAATTTAGTTTCTACGAAATTTGGTCTGGGTCAACAAAACTTAAATCCTTCCAATTTTGTGGGAGTCGACTCTACTTCTCACTGCACTTGCAAATTTGATCCTACATGTCATTCTGACAGGGTCCAAATAGCTAGAGGAAATTTCTTAATAGAAAGATCAAAACTTCTACTTCTGAAAAGAATTTCAAATCCTGTCCTTGAGGAATATGTGTGACTTCTTACGTGTAGGCATCTTTTCCTTCAAGGCCTTTTCAACAAAATTACACTCTATGCTGGGTCCACGATCAACCCAATTAGAGGAGTATTTTACAATGCTGAGAATTACCGTTCAAAATCAAACCACAACTGAGCATAGTGCCCAACTTCAAATTTAGGAGTTTGAGGCTTTACAGAGCTTTGTCTTTAAGGCTCAATTAAACTCATAATCCTATAAAGCCTGCGTGGTTTAAACTCGTGATAAGATAGCGTGACTTAGAACCTTCCAAGTAGGAGACTTGGTTCAGGTTCTTTTGATGTCTGTCTAAGCCTATTAAGAGATCTGTAGAGGAGTTTGAACTAATACAAGACTATCCTCTTATCGTAGAGACGATCTTTGAGGGATGTAAAATATTAACTGATCAATGCTAAAGGATGCCATATATATATTTTAAACATCAGGGCGGCCCTTCAGGAAGTACCATGTCAGATAAGTATCAAATTCAAAGTCAATAAAAATTCTTCAAATTTCTTGGATTAAGGAACATTCTCAATTCAAAATCAAAAATAAAAAAATTTCAAAATTCACGCTTAAAAATCAAATTCAAATTTCAAAATTCAAAATAAAATCAAAGCTCAAATTCAAAATCCTTCAAATCAAATTTATCAAATCAAGCTTCAAATTCAAACACATTCAAATTTAAAATCAAATCAATGAAAATTCAAAAATCATTCAAATCTCAAATTTCAAAGTTTAAACTCGATCCTCTGTGCAGAGCAAGTTTCCTCTACATACGATCATTCCAGACCCGATACATTATGGAGCAAGTTTCCTCCACATACGATCATGCAGACCTGATCTTCCATGAGAAGCAATGCCTCCTTCTCATAGGATCTTTGAGTTTCTCTTTCTTAAGGATAGATGTGATTCATTGTACTTTCTGTCCTTAGGATTAGACCCACTAGTGATGGAGCACGCCCTATGTGGCACCATCCTAGTTTCAAATTTTAGATTTGATCTTTTGTGTAGAGCAAGCTTCCTCTCCACAAGATCATCCTTAGTGATGGAGCACGCCCTTTGTGGCACCATCCTAAATTCAAAATCTATATTTGATCTTTCATGGGAAGCCATGCTTCCTTCCCACAAGATCTTCCAGCCTTCTTTTCCTTAAGGTTAGGTGTGAGTCCCAGAGCTTCATTTCCTCAGGATTAGAATCACTAGTGATGGAGCACGCCCTCTGTGCACCATCCTAGTTTCAAATTCAAATTCAATCTTTTGTGGTTAGGTGTGAATCTCAGTGCTTCCTACCCATAAGATCTTCTAGTTTTCTTTTCCTTAGGATTAGGTGTGAGTCCAAGAGCTTCCTTTCCTTAGGATTAGAACCACTAGTGATGGAGCACGCCCTCTGTGGCACCATCCGAGTTTAAAATCTAAATTCAATCTTTTAGGAGTAAGTGTGAGTCCCAGTGCTTCTTACCTTCTAAGATCTTGACTTACTAGTGGTAGATCTAAGCCCACTGGGCCCCATCCTAGTTAGTCATCCTCTTTTCCTTAAGGTTAGGGGTGAGTCCCTGCGCTTCCTATGCTTAGGATTAGAACTAATTCTTGCTAGATAGCTTTTACCAAATCCTTAGAGATTCAGGCAGACTATCTCCTTGGCTAGCTCCCCTAGTTAGATGTGAGTCCCTGTGCGTTCTAGATAGGTTAGTCATTGAAAATCCAAGACAAATTCGATCCTTTAGGAGAAGGTGTGAGTCCCTATGCTTCCTATCTCCTAGGATCTCGACTAACTAGAAGTGGATTTAAGCCTGCTGAGCCACACTATAGTTCAGTTGCTTTCTTTTTCTTAAGGTTAGGTGTGAGTCCCAGAGCTTCCTTTCCTTAGGATTATATCCATTAGTGATGGAGCATGCCCTCTATGGCACCATCCTAGTTTCAAATTCAAATCCAATCCTTTAGGAGTAGGTGTGAGTCCCCATGCTTCCTATCTCCTACGATCCAGACTAACTAGTAGTGGATTTAAGCCTGTTGGGCCCCACTATAGTTCAATCACTTTCTTTTCCTTAAGGTTAGGTGTGAGTCCTAGACCTTCCTTTCCTTAAGATTAGAACCACTAGTGATGGAGCATGCCCTCTGTGTCACCATCCTAGTTTCAAATTCAAATCCGATCCTTTAGAAGTAGATGTGAGTCCCCATGCTTACTATCTCCTAGGATCTCGACTAACTAGTAGTGGATTTAAGCCTGTTGGGCCTCACTATAATTCAGTCATTTTCTTTTCCTTAAGGTTAGGTGTGAGTCCCAGAGCTTCCTTTCCTTAGGATTATACCTACTAGTGGTAGAGTATGCCCCTCGTGGCACTACTCTAGTATCAAACCCAATTTTGATCCTCTGTAGTTAGGTTTTCTTCCTTCCTATAAAATCATTCAATCTTCTTCTCCTTAAGGTTAGGTTTCCTCCTTCCCTTAGGATTAGATCTACTAGTGGTAAAGTACGCCCCTCATGGCACTACGCTAGTATCAAACCCAATTTCAATCCTCTGTAGTTAGGATTTCTTCCTTCCTATACGATCACTCAATCTTCTTCTCCTTAAGGTTAGGTTTCCTCCTTCCCTTAGGATTAGGCCCACTAGTGATAGAGTACGCCCCTTGTGGCACTATTCTAGTATCAAACCCAAATTCAATCCTTTATAGTTAGAAACTCTTCCTTCCTATATGATCAATCTAACCTTCTCTTTCTTAGGGTTTAGGTACTCCCTTCTCTTAAGGATCAGATCTGCTAGTGGTAAGGTACACCCTTAGTGGCACTACCCTAGTACCAAATCAAAACTCAATCCTTTATGGTTAGGTCTTCCCCTCCCTTAGAATCAAATCCAAATTCAATCTTCTAAGGTTAGGCTCCCTTTTCTTTAGAATCAAAACTCATACTTGATCCTCTATATTTAGGAGTTCTTCCTGCCTATATGATCACCCAGGTTTTCTTTTCCTCTAGAGATAGACTTTCTCATCCCTTAGGATTCGACCCACTAGTGGTAGAGTATGCCCCCCGTGGAACTACCCTAGTATCAGTTCAATCCCCGATTCCCTAGGGATAGATCATTTCCTTCCCTTAAGATCAAAACACATGACCTTTCAATTCGGTCAACACCAATATATGTAATAGAACTTCATTCTATCACACATATTGGGGGTCCATTTATTGACCTCATTTTTGTATGAAGTCACTAAGACCAATCCAGACCTTAGGATCTACCTATATCTTAGATCAATCCAAACTCAAATCCAAAGGCTATAAAACCTTCAAATATTTATAGTCTATGCCACTAGACCTTCCACCCAGTGGATTTTGACCTTGGAGCTTTTTATAAAACCTTGAATCACTTCCAAACACTTGATTATGACCTATTAAATATTAAATTGTATTTTAGTGGACTCACTTTGACCCTCAGTTGACCAGGGGTCAAAATCACCAAAATGCCCCTTAAGGGAAATTTTGAAATTTTCTCCAAACTTCAATTTGTCCTTTTCAAATCAAACCCCAAACCCTTCTCCAATGTATCCTAATCATCATTAGGAACACATTGGACTCAAGCCCTGACCGTAGTCAAGTCTGGTTGACCAGGTCAACACCTTTTGACCCAAATACCCCTTAATATTTTAAATGGGTTATTTTAACCCATTTGAGATTTTAAACCTCTCTCAAGCATCTAATCAATTTCAAACTAAGGCTCAATCATGTCCTAATCTTTGGTCAACCAAACTCAAATGAAGTTGACCAAGTCAACTTAACATACTTGGTCAAAACCATTAAAACGCCATGCTTTAATTTAAAGTCCCAACCCATAGCTTGATATTCTTTCCGAATCTGCCTTTAATATCCCCTTCCATGCCACCTCAGCTTTCCAAGTGACTTTAGACTGGTCAAGTGGTCAAATCAAGGGTATGAAGTGGTTAAACTTTCCTCTACATGGGTTATTTCATTTAAACTTTGAACCTGTAGCTTTGAACCATCTTCAACCCATCCAACCCAGCTCATCAAGCCCTCTCACCTGCCACCTCAACTCTTATGGACCATTGACTGGTCAAACCAGTGAATGAATGGTCAAATGACCATTAAATGGTCAAAATGCCCACTTTAAAATATTTTTTACTTTAATTTAAATATCCCCAACTTCTTAGACTCTTTCTAGATTCTTCTTAAGCCATTGCCAGCCTTTAAATGGAGATCTAATGATCCCTATCAACTCTACATGCATACATGAGGACAAAGCTCACTTTCCACTTGGATTGTCCTCTTGTCCTTGATTTGTCTTGCTCCTAACTACTCCATGGATAGGTGGCAGCATCTTGGAGTCCATCCAAAGTAATCAAAACCCTTGATTCAATCTGGAATAGTTAGAATAGGGTAAAACCTTGAATTGAGCCTCATTCTAACACTAGCATCCTCTCTCTATTTTAGCCCCTTCAAGTCCATATCAAAGCTCATTTTGAACTTTCCAGATACATAAAAAACCATTCCAACCAAACTCCCACCAATTAGAACCACCGGCGACCATTTCTCCAGCAAGCCTTGGCATTTTCACCCAAGTGGCTATATCATTCGATCAAGGCGTTAATTACTCAAGGGTTCTTCTACAAAATGGAGCATGGACAATCTACAAATGTAATAATTCCATAAGCAGTGTAAATCATCCATTAAATCGAGGTAAAACTAAAACCCTAGGTTAGAGCACTTAGTGCTAAATAATTTTTTTAAGCACCTTTAAAATCATACAAATACATCACCATTATTTCTGTTCACTAAGAGAATCCAGGTTTAAAATTTCATTAAGTTTTGTTAATCGGATAGAATGAGCAAAAAAAATATCATCTAGGGCATTTTCGTTGTCTGGCTCAGGCGTACGATTTCTGAACCGTTGATCACACAATCAACGGTCCAGATCGAGCCATTCTGCTGTCCATTTCAACCGTGTATTAGATTTGACATTCAAATTTTCATCCGATGACATCTGAGCCCTCGATCCAGAACTACAGGATCAAAATTTCACCGTTCAATCTCTCCCCATGAGATCAGTCCACGGGACTTGATTTGGGTCATCAGTTCCATCACACGGACGATCCGATGGCCATAACCACACACTGACGTGGTTAAGTGACATGTGGATCGAAACCACGCCGCCACCAATCATTTCCAATGATTGGTCAGCTGCCTTCGCGGTTTGGATCTACCAACCACGGGCCATCCCTTGAGATTTTAAACCTAGATTAAACATATTTGAATAGAATTAATGGGGATGATTAGTGAATAATTATTTCTTAATTATTCAATCTTATCTTTAATTATATATTTTATGTCAATCCATGCATGCTTAGGGTGCATAGACTCGCACTTAGTCTATGGCTCTCCTAGATTTAGGAAATGATTGTGCTTATGTGTCGTGTATACATGTTAAGTTCAAGGGTTAGAAACTTTGATTTAAACCTATTTAACTTAGTGACATCGTTAAGAACAATAATTAAGGACCATTGTCTAAAAAACATAGATTAATTCTAAAAATTAGGATACACATCATTTTGACTCAAAACTTTGAAACACTTGAACTTAGTGACACTCTCATCCTATAGAAATTTTTTCATTGTATTTTGAAATCATTAAGTCCCTTAATCAATTTTCTTAACCTTAAACCCTTAATTAACCCTTTGAACTTTCTAAAACTTATAATAAATCAAATTTAAACCCAAAAATTATAGGTAATTCCTCAAACTGACTAGAATTTAAACTTTAATCAATAAAAAATAAAGCCCGTTTAATTTGATAGCAAACATGCAGTTAATTTAATTTTAATTGAAATTAAATATTTAATTAATTAAAAATAATTATAATTTCCAAAAAAAAATTCTCAAACACTTGAGAATCTCTCCTTAGGTCATTCCTGGCCTTTGGAGTTGATTTCAAGGAGTTTGGAGTTCATTTGGACTCAAATCATAAAAAGTCCCTTAATTAAATAATTTTAAAAATTCAATAAATACTTAAACTTCAAAAATCTTAACTAATTCTATTAAAATTCCAAATTGAACAAACTCAAAGGCATTCAACTCATAATAAAATCTAATATTTATTAAAAATATTAAACTTAAAGAAATCATTCAAATTTGAAAAGTTAACTTTTGGTCAAACTTGAGTCAAAATCAAGTCAAAACTTCAAACCCACATAACTAAATTTAGAAAAATCCAAATCTAGCAAACCTACTGTCTAACAATTCATCTTAAGTCTAATATTTTAATAAAACATTAACTTCCATAAATTATACTTAATTACCCTGGATTAATTGATTAAAATAATTCAAAAAATTCTTAAAACTTAAAAATCACTTTAAAAACTCTAGAAATGTTTAATCAACCCTAAAACCAGTAATCAACAAATCTTAATCAAAATGCTTCAACTTTCAAACCTTAATTAACTTAAATTACTTAATCATACTGGGTACCACTAGGTAACGCAAGCCTACGAGGCTATTAGCTTAGCCCCAAGGAAGGTGAAATAAACTTTACGGCCTCGGTGAGAAACAAAAGTGATATTCAACAAATAATTAAAAATCAATCTTAAATTAATCTCAAATCATCAAGATTTAAACTTTAACTAATATCTTCCCTCAAACCTTTCAACCAATCAAATTTTTAAACAACTTCAATCAAATACCCTATATAGGACATATCCAAACCACACAACCTTTTACACACACTTTAGATGGTTTGTTAGGATAACCAACTCTAGTTTTAGGCTAGGCCGGTGTTTACTTTTTTACTGTATGCCGGGTTTTCGAGCTTTCACTGCATGCTGGTTGCTAGCTTAGAATTGATTGATTGTTCATTTATTTATTACACTATGTATTGTTATTAATTGAGCATTTAAATTTCAAATATATCAACTGCCTAAGATATTATAATTGCTGATTAGTAGCATAACTCTGCAGGATCGAGTCTAGATTTTTCTTTTAAATTCAAATGTAATTTGATGCAAATTGAGTTGTATTTTAAAGTAACTTGAGAATGGGATGTCAAAACATCCAATTTAGAATCCAAAGAGGAAGGGAAATCCCTTAGGGGAGAGTCCCTCTTCATTTGGAGATCCAAATTCGAATGAGCTTAAAATATTCAAAGAGGAAAGATAACACCCCATCCAAGGGTGAGTTTTTTTTTTTCATTTGGATATTCGGACCCAACAATCCATGAAGCAGCGGAAGGATGAAGAAGTGGATAATGAGAAGATCCATTCTCAAAGTCACTTGAGTCTTAGGATTATAAATCCAGGTTGTTGTTTGTGATGCATAACTACTTTACTTTTCTGTAATTATGGGATGTAATATTAAAAGGCACTTGCCTATGGACCTTCAGTTTGAATATTAATTTGATTGATTTGATTAATGCTTGATATTGATTGCGATATAGGATTGCCTGCTTTTAGTAGTTTTTGGATACTTTTGCATGTCGATCTTTATTTTAGCCTATAATCCTATCATAAGCTCATAAAGACTCATTCAAAACTATTTCTACTTATACAAAATTAAACATTTAAGCTCACATAGTAGCTCTAACAAATTTAGGAAGTAAGCCCGGGATCACCGAGAGTTCACATTCATACTCACTATATTTTCTTTCCACTTTTTTAACATCAAACTTTGAATCCTTAAATAAAATTCATACCTCTATTTTAATCAAGAGTATTCATGGGAAACTCCAGTTTCCTATGATGTAATTAACTACGAGGGCTTGTGCTCGTAGAAGATTTAGAAACCCATATCAGATTTTCAAAATTAATTTTTCAAAATCTGAATTAATTCTCTTTTGGAAAAATCAAATCTAACGATCATTATTGTCATTTTCAAATGATCGATAGTGATTGATATCTTCTTTCTTTGGAGAGATATATCAATCATTATTATGATTTTGATTATGAATTTAATGATTCCTTTATCCAGATTGACGTAGTTAGACACTCGATCGAGTTTAATGTTACCCTCAGAGGTCATATATGATTCTTTCCTGAGTTTGACTATGATAATAAGGATAAATTTAAATTTTATAATTCGAACCCATTAGGGAATGATATGTTCACCTCTCGAGATGATATATTATTCAGAATGACATGTTTAATTACAAAATTTTAAGAAATTTAATCCCTCCAAAGAAAATTAATATTTTTTAAAACTATATATTTTTCAATCAAACATGTACTAAAGCAACTTATGAACTGATTGAAGAATTACAAATAATGATGGAAAGATTAAAAATTGATGACCAATTAAGAAACAATTAGGGTTAAAGATGTTGGAAAAATAAAATTAAAGCTAGATATCCTAGCTTGCTGTACTCATATTAATATGTATATTCGATAATATACATAAACATATATGATAAAATAAATATAATAATGTTATATATACTATAAAAATGACATATATGACATATGATATATAAGATGGATTGAATTATGACATGATTGATTGATTAACATAATTGACATGAAGTTGGAATGATATAATACTTATATGAATATATTATAAATGATAGGGATATGCATGATATGTATATGATAATACTCTATATGAGTAGAGGTGTCAATTTTGGGTCATGGGTTGGGTTCGGGTCGAACCCAAAACTATTCGGGTCAACTTAAACCTTACCCATTCTTGCAAACGAGTTGATTTTCTAGACCCGAACCAGACTTGCTTCGAGTTTGGGTCAACCCGACCCAACCACAAACGATAGAAATTCCGACAACTATAGGTTAGCAGCGACGGGCCAATGGATGGCAAACTGGCAACAAACAAGGCGAACAGCGGGACGGGTATCAACTGGTTACGACGGGCAGGTGGGCAACAGCACGGTGGGCAGTCTGGTCAATGTGAGTGCACAACTGTAATAGATGTGATGCAAAATCGGGACAACGGGGGCATGACACTCAACACATAGATGCGAGATTAGCCTTGGGCGTGACATGGGCAGCTCTGGTTAGGGCTTGCAACAGGTCATTCTGGGTAATTACTTGATTTTTGGGTCAACCAAAACCCGACCCAATTTTACAAACGGGTTGAAAACCTTAACCCGAATCCAACCCGGTTCAGGTTCAAGTCAACAGGAACCCAAAATTTTTGGGTCTAGTTCGGGTTAGTTTTTCGGGTCATGTCAAATATTGACACCACTATATATGAGTTACATAACATATTGACTGCTACATGTTCCTATAGTTAAATGTTTACTACTTCTGGTTGATGCATTGACTTGAGTTATAGATATTGGTTACTTGCTAGGCTATGTACTCATTATGTTGTTTTTACAAGTTTTCAGGTAAGTGTAAGGATTTTGTAGATTGAGATTATATGGGTTGAAGGTAAGAGTTTCATTCCATATATATCAATCTTTCTTTATTCTATTATAGTCATGATGTATTATTCATAATGATGGAGTGATTTATTTTAAATCATGGCTATTATACATATATCATTTTAGCCTTATGTTAGTTGTACATATTTAATGAATATAAATTCCTTTATATTTTTCATCATTTAGATGATGTTGTTTATATGAAATTGAAAATTTTTGGTTGAAGTATAAATGATAGAATTATGTAATTCTCGAATTTAGATTTTGGGGCGTCACACCGTAG
This sequence comes from Dendrobium nobile, assembly GCA_022539455.1. NCBI lineage: Eukaryota > Viridiplantae > Streptophyta > Magnoliopsida > Asparagales > Orchidaceae > Dendrobium > Dendrobium nobile. Next base: position 39,490,523 of record CM039726.1, read on the forward strand.
TATGATAATAGTGGTAGGAGGGACTATAGTTGAGTGACAGAGGTCAGAGGGACTGTAGTCAGACTACGAAGGTCAAAAATATAGTAGTTAGGCAACTAGGTCACATAAAGCTCTCCAACAAAATGTATCAACAATAGTTAGAGGAACGATGAAAATATCAAAATCTTTAAGTTATTAGGAAGTTTCTTTTAAATTATAGCACTACACTTTTCAGTTAATACTATTATTTCAAATTCTCCTAACTTTATTTTCTTATTCAACATATCTTTCACGAACTTTGTATTGGCGGACATCTTCTCTAAGGATTTAGAGAAAGGTATGTTGATGGTTAATTTCTTCAGTAGATCTAAAAACTTAAAGAATTATGTATCAAGATTTTGTTTATTTAGCCTTTAAGGGGAGAGTGGTGGTGGTCTCTCTACAACCATCCTAATCAATTTTTTAGGTTCTTTGATAGGGTCAGGTTGTTTAATAGGAGATCACTTTCTAAAGGATCTCTTTCACTATTATCCTTCTGAGGTAGATCTCTGTCCTTATAAGGATCTCCAAATCTCTCCCACTCTTAAGCTGAATATTATTATATTATGTTTCTAATTTTTGATTACTAATCAGCTTAACAAGATGCTCTATATATTTTTTTATTTTTTAAGGGTAGTAGATTAATCTTGCAATTGAATTCCTGATTATATAATAATATCTTTCAATGTTATGTTCTGATTCCCAACATCATTTCTTTGTTTAGAACCTAAGGGGTAACACTACGACACTATACAATATGACACTGCGACGTTCGTATGTCTAGGATCATCAATAGAGTTAGGATAATTATTATATCTATATGGTATGTCTCTGACTTCCACAACATCTAATTTCTTTGAAATAGCAGCCATATGAGCAGTAATAATTGACAAAGCATCAAGCTCATAGACTATTTCTACTCTCTTAGAATTCACCCTATAAGCAGGAAATTAAAAGTTATTTATGGCCATCTCCTCTATTAATTCATAAGATTCTTCAAATGGCTTAGAAATGAAATATCCTCCAACTACAACATTTTTTTTTGAAGAAGCATAAAGCAAATATTATAGAAAAGAAAAGTAGGGACAAGAAAAAACCCCTACCGAATACAAGCAATAGATTCTTCCTTCAAAATATTGATAAATGAAGGAGGAACCTTATCAAGGATAAAATCATCCCAAAAGAAAGAAGAAAAAGCACCAAAGTTAGCACATAAGTCATCTAACTTGTTACAATCCCTATTGACATAATTGAAAATAACATAATTAAAAGTATCCATAAAAGAAAATTTATCCATACCTTGACCTCCCTTATTGAAAGCTTTTTGGATAAACTTGATAACATTCATATTGTCACTCTCAATGATAATGCCTTGAAATCCTTGCACCCGATCCTTGATCATATCTTTGACTGAAGCTATAGCTAGATACTCCAAATAAGTGATATTCCAATGCATATGAGAGACACCATAGGCTGCTGTTAATCTTCTTTTGTGATCTCTAGGCACTCCTCTAATTCCTCCTTTATAATAATGAAATAATGTAGCATCTACATTCACCTTGATCTAATTGGGTGGAGGAGAATACCAATGATTTTCAAACAGCAAATGTTGATTGGTACTCAACCGGCCCGATTTGATATAATTAGGAGCATTGAGAACTCCTACATAGCTAATAGCCTCAACAGCTATGTAAAATGAACTTCTTTCCTTCTTCCCATGTACAGTTTCATTTCTTTCCTTCCAAGTAAAGTAAACGGCATTGCAGAGTAAGCTAGATAGAAAAACATTTTGTTTAGTCAGCCACTTATACATCTCTTCTTTGTTATTGAATAGAGGAATGTGAAAGCCCCATTTGTTCAGTTGATGAATAACATCCACAATCTTTTGACATCTACAAGTTAAATGACAAATATTTTCCTCCTCATAACAACCTTTAGGAAAGCTAGTAATCCTTTGAATTCTTCTATAAGATAAAAAGGAATTGGAAGGCAATGCATTATTTAAAACTCTCCACCAAAAATTTTCTACTCTAGCATTTAACTTTGATTTATTCAGCCATTTCCATTCAACATTATCAGTTAATTGATAAACATTGTGCTCAACAGCCATGGAAGTAATAGTTCTTCCAGATTCCATATAGATGAGATTAAATTGATCTTCAATAATATCCGGCTTTATATCAATTTTGCAGATTAATTCCACCAGTTCCTTACCGAAATATTTCTGAAGCTCTGGAGTACTCCATTGATTGTCAGAAATAAAATTTTCCACTCATAAAGCACCAGCCACTTCTTCTTGAGAATTAATAAATGTTGGCCATTTGTTTAAACATTTATCCCAAATCCAGGTGTCTTCAAAAACATCAATAGAATGACTGTTTGTTATATTCCACCTCACAATATTTTTCAATGATTTACTACCATCTTTGATAATTTTCCATGCAGCAGAGTTAGAATTTTTTCTGTTCTCAGCATCCCAACAAGAACCGTATTTTGGAAACAAAATTTTATGCAATAAGGAATCATTATCTTTCATGTATTTCCAAGCTAATTTAGCTCTTGAGGGCCCATTTTGTTGAAGCAGGAATGAATTCCTCCGCCACCTTGTTCAACTGGTTCACACATCTTTTTCCAGCTAACATAATGCAACCCATGATCTTCATTGTCCTAGATAAAGTTTTAGCAAAGCTTCTCCACCTCTCGTAGAACAGCTCTAGGAACTAAAGACACCGTTGAATGGAAAGAAGGAATCGAGAGAATAACAGATTTCACCAATGTGATTTTACCTGCTAATGAAATGAACTTGAGCCCTAAAATGTTGAGCTTCTTCAGAATTTTTTCCATCATGAATTGGAAATCCACTTTAGAAAGTCTTTTTAAAGCCAATTTTGATAATTGAATTCTTTAACTTCTTTAAATCCCATGATGCCTTTGATTTTTCTTTTCTTCAAGCTAGAGACAGCTTTCCTAAAAGGTATACCAGATTTGTTTATGTTAACCTTTTGGCCAGTCCAACCACAATATTTGTTGACTATGCCTTTTATAGTTCTCACATTTTTTAACTTAGCTTCAGCAAAGAAGATGATATCATCTACGTACAATAAGTGAGAAATTCTTGGGCTGTTACTGCTAACCCAAATTCCAATTTCATCCTTCTCCATAATTGCATTAGAAAGTAGCTGAGAACATAAAATAAAAAGGTAAGGAGATAAGGGGCACCCTTGTCTAAATACACACCTTGCTTTGATCCAGTTGGAAGGAGTTCCATTAACTAAAATAGAGAAAGCAGGATCTTGGACACATTCCAAAATAAGTCTGGAAAAGAAATTTGAAAATCCAAAATAACAAAGAATTTTTTGAAGAGTTGGCCACCCCATTTAATCATATGCCTGTTCCATGTCTAATTTAATAGACACTAGCCCTTTGGAAGCTTTAGAAAATCTGAACTTATGGATAAGTTCATGAGCTATCAAGACATGATCTTGAAGAGATCTCCCTCTAAGAGTAGCTTGTTCTAGGGAAATTAATTTAGGAATAATACCATTTAATCTGTTAAGAACTTTGGAAGCAATTTTGTACACCGTGCTATAAAGGCTAATAGGCCTATAATTATAAGCATATTTCGGATTGTTGATTTTGGAATCAGGACAATCATTGTTCTCTTCAAATCCTCATTCATCTTAGCAGTTTCAAAGAAATTTTTCATAGCTTCCCATAATTCAATTCTAATAATAGCCCAATAGCTTTTAAGAAAAGAATATGAAATTCCATCTTTTCCTGGAGAAGAGATCCCTGTGGTTTCTCTAATGGCCTTTTCTACTTCTTCTATTTGAATTCCTTGTTTAACAGAATTTTGTCCTCCTCTTCCAGAATAGAGTGAGTATGTGGCCATCCTTCAAGCAAGCATCTTCTTTCACGCCATTTGTCTTTGAAGAATTAAAATAAAACATCTTCAATTTGATTTTGATTTTCCACCATAATCCCATTACCATCCTTAATGCAAGAAATGAGATTATTGTTCTTTCTAGATTTTGAATTTTGGTCTCCTTCACCTATCTATTTTACTTTGGATCATTGTCTCCACCACGTGCTTAACCGAGCCAAAGTAGAGTTGAGCTCATTGATTTTAAATTTCAGTAGACAATAATAATTCATGGATAGCATACCAACTTCAGCTTCTTTAGTTTTAAGAATAAGGATTTCTTCTTTGAGAAATTCCTTCATTTGGTTCAAATATTTGTGCTTAGCCTTACTCCAAAAGAATAAGGATTTAAGAGACCTTTTTAAATTGTAATTCAGAATTTCGGCTGGAGATTCTGAGTCTTTTTTCATCCATGCATTTTCCACCACAGCAAAAGAAGCCGAATAAGAAGCCCACACATTCTCAAATTTGATACCTCTTTTTTACTTTAGAAGAAAAAAATGAAGTATTAAGGAGGATAGAACAGTGATCAGACGCAATTCTGGGTAGATGCTTTACAACCATCTGTTGATTACAGTTCATCGCAACAGAATTAACCATTATACGATCCAATCTTTCCATTATCTAATCAAAGCCTTTCTTATTATTGCTCCAGGTTAGCCTAGGACCAATGAAGTTGAGTTCATGAAGATCATTAGAAGTCATAAAATATTTCATCTCTCTAGGCCCAAAAGAAAATGCAAAATTCCAACTACCTTTCTTGTCTTCTTTTGCTAAAAGACAATTGAAGTCTCCACCGATCACCATGGGCCAATCATTGGTGACATGGGGTTCCAAACCATTCCAAAGAAGTCTTCTGTTGTACACATCTTTGCTTCCATATATAATAGCTATCCTCCATGAAAGTTTGTTAGGGATTTTAAGCCCTATAGAACTGGCCCAAGCTAACCAAGAGGGGGGGAGGGGGAGGTAAATTGGTATTTTAAAATTTCTTTTCACAAAGAACAAAAACACATAAACCAAAATCACACCACGAGAAAAATAAATGCGAAAATTAAAAGTGCGAAAGCAAGAAACAAGAACACAGAAAATTATAGTGGTTCGGCCAACTCGACCTACGTCCACTCCCCGGAGGCGCCCTTCGATTATTGCACTACAATCGTGACTCTCCTTTAGCCCCCACAGCTAGGCGGAGAAGACTTTACAACGAACCTCCTTTTTGCCACCCCGGCAAGGCAGAGAACCTATCTCCTTTTGCTTCCTCCTGAAGCTGGCAGAGAACCACAACTAAAAGCTGACTCCTTACCTACACCAACCCTTCCACGGACGAGAAACTCTAGACGAAGAAGAAGCAGAGCGATCCTTGAAGCAACCCTTGTGAATCCCCTCACAAGCTCCCCCTCATAATATCCTCTCTCTCTCCCTCTCTCTCTTTCTCTCCTCAAGGCCTTCTCAGGTCAAGGCAGCAGCACCAAGGTTGTTCAAAACGTTGAACAAGAGCTCTTAAATAAAAGAGCTTCAAAGGAGCTCATTAATTGCAAGTTGCCGACAATATCGTCCAGGCCGATATGGACATCGTCCTGGCCGATCAGTACAAATCTCAAAAGATCGGCCAGAGCATCGCCCTGAATGCAAACTGGATGATTTAAAATTGGCTTGATTGTCCAAGCCGATCTCACGATCGTCCTGGCCAATCAGTTCAAATAAGAGGAAAATCGTCCAAAGCATCGTCCTGAATTCGAGCTGGCCGATATTTATCGTCCTGAAGTAACTAAGGTTTTTTGAATAGATCGTCCTGGCTGATCCTGCGATCGTCCAGGACGATATGATCGTATCAATCATCCTTAATTACTCCCTTAATTTCTTGATCATTTAAGGCATAATTTGTTAATATCGTCTAGGCCGATCAATGATTGTCCTGGCCGATTAATAAAAAATACAGTATACCTTAATTATCTATGGCGGCAACTTCTTTCTATTTTGAGCTTATCGTCCTGGCCGATACACGTATCGTCCAGGACGGTTTGTTAATGTCGGCTGCCTTAATTAAGAATCCTTAATTAGACTTTCTGTTTTAAGCCTGATCGTCCAGGACGATGTAAATATCGTCCTGGCCGATATGAGTAAAAACAGAAATTCCAATTCTCTCAAGTGTGTGTGTGTAGGGTTACTTAGCATCAGTCTCTTTGACCATTACAAATAGACTTAAGACGAGAAAAAATAAAGTACAGACTGACACAACCCTAAACCTACACAATCTTGAACTGACTCCATTTGTTGGTCCGATCTTCGATTCCTGAAAAGTTAGAAGTAACAGGCAGTCTAAGTGTTTATCAATCATCAAAACATAAGCCATGAAAAATAGATTTGCAACAATCTCCCCCTTTTTGATGATGTCAAACACAAATAGGAAAAACTAAAAAACAGTTCATTAAAAATTCAAAGTTACATAACCTTTTTCCTACCACAATCTACTCCCCCTTTTGTCATCACAAAAAAAGGGTACAGAAAGGAAAAGAAGAAAACATCACAATAGAAACTAAAACAAACTAAAAGACTGAGAACAGGAAACAAATAAAAGAAATCTCAGACTAGAAAAATGAGGGACCCTGATCATCGATGGAGGTGGTGGAGGTGGCTGCTGAAAGTAGCTGGCAAGCGTGGTGAACTGAGCATTGAACCAAGCGATGTCCTGGTCATGTTGCTGCTGGTGGTGAGTAAAGTAACTATCAAATCAGGCTAAATCCTTTGTGCGGTGCTGCTCGTAGCGGGCATTGTCCTCAGAGTGTTGCTGCTCCTGTGCAGCAACGTAAGCGTCAAAGCGGGTCTCCCATCGATCAAACTTCTCAATCAACTGATCAAACGGAGAGTGCTGGAGCGGGAGCGGGAGCCTCCTCATCCCCAGCCCCCTGAGGTTCCCCATCTTCTGAGTGGAGACAAGTACTATGAATGGTACTGAAGGAACTGTTTGAGTAGAAGGGAGTTGGGAGGTTAGGTGGAATAGGATACTGAAGTTGGTATTTGGTTTCAAGGACATAGGCTATGATGTGTCCTAAGGCTAGATTGGGTTTCCTCTAATGACCTAGATCGCAGATTGTGGTTAAGTGATCAATGTATCGAAAAATTAAGTTCGCAATATTGAATTCTCTACGTGCTATAATGTAGAAAGTAGTGAGGGAAAGTAGAGGGGTGATGTGGATTCGGTCCCCGGCTTTTGGAATTATGGAGGTGCGAAGGACATGTTGGATTGTCCCAACATCTTTGACTAAAGAGCTAGTCTCTCCAATATGAAAAGGTGCATTGGTCTGGCGAAGGAAGTGATTCACCGTGGATCAGTAAAGTTCAGGATCTGAAGCGATTAAGTACAGCTTATCCCTGGTGGTGGATAGCTGTAACAGTTCAACACAGTCCTGATATGTGATTTCGACAGAGCGTCGATTCACATAGGAGGTCAGGGCTGTGAAGGTAGGGTTAATGTGAAGGTTTGCAAAGAATTCTTGAAGAAACTCGGTATTGAAGGGAAAAGCAAGAGTCAGAATGAAACAAAGGGAGTTGTGAGCGAAAAGATCCATTACCGGGTATGAGATGTGAGTAGGATTGATGATTCTAGAGATAGTAATCCCACATTCTTTGTACCGATGGTAGGCATCTTCATCCTCTGCCTCCCTGAATCGAGGGTCTAGAGTGGCCCTCAAGAAACTCCCAGAAGCCTGTCGAGCTCGTCTCCCACTAGCCATAGCAAGGGATTTGCAAGGAAACATAAGAGGAGAAGGGATGAAGTGAAAAACCATGGCTAAAACAGCCAGAATTTAAAGAAACGACCATATCGTCCAGGCCGATCACAGAATCGGCCAGGCCGATATGGCACAATAATTGCGTATAGGCTGATTGGTCAAAAAGGCGGTCTGATCGTCCGGGCCGATCAGATATCGGCCAGGACAATTAGACACAGGCGATCGTCCCGAGGAGTCAGGCTGGATGACCATTAAAAAGCCGGTCATCTAGGCTGATTAGGTGTATCGTCCAGGATGATGCACTATAATTGATCGTACCGGCCGAAGTTAAAATATTTTAAATATGTGCCACGTGTATCATCCAGGACGAACAGTTGATTGGCCAGGATGATTGTCCAATAATGGATCATCCGGGGCTGATTTTAAAGATTCAAATGTGCTGACATGTGGATCGTCTAGGACGATCCAGTGTATCGGCTAGGACGATCCAGTGTATCGGCCAGGACGATGATCATAAATGCATCGGCCAAGACGAATTATTCTATCGGCCAGGACTATCATCATGATTGCAACAGAGTTCGATCAGATCGACCAGGACAATATAGTGTATCGTCCAGGACGATGAGTTACAGCAAGCACAAGAAAGACCAGCAGAGGGAGTTTAAAGAGATTTTGCCCTATCGTCCAGGACGATAAAAGTATCGGCCAGGACGATGTGGCTAGATTTTGAAAAGTCATGAAGGATGGTGATGATCAAGGCCCTCAAAAATAAAACAAAATAAAAGCAAACAATACACAGTACTACAAAGCTAAAAACAACGGGAAGAAGCAAATAAAAAATAATAATATTTTTGAATTTTAATTTTTCTATTTTTTTTTTATCAAGGCTTCATAAGAGAAGTTTTCAACTAATTAGACTTTAGAGTTCCATAAGATCAAGGAGTTTAGCCAATCCTAATCAGATAACGGTAGAATATCCAATTCTGTTAACCCTAGATCAGATGTTCTTTATGGTACAAATTTTCTTTTGAAAAATAAAAATGCTTAACTCAGAATAACCCTAATTGGGCAAAAAGAAGATCCTTTAACATGTTTATGATCCTTACCTTTTCTCCAATTTTGATGATGCTTTTGTTTCTTCTTTAGAAAGCTTTTGAATTGCCTTGTGATGAAGGCAACTTTATCGCTTTCAAACCTAGATGATTCAGAATCTGATTTGTGCGCCTTCAATGCAACTGGTTTCTCCTTCTTCTTCTCACCTGCATCAAGATTTCTTTAATTCACCCCTTGCTCGTAAGCAATGAGTGAGCCAAGTAAGTTATCAATAGAATAAGTGTTCAAATCCTTAGATTCAATGATTGCAGTAATTTTAGCATCGTATGACGAAGGCAAGCATCTCAAAATCTTGTTTACTTTTTCATATTTAGAAAGTTCTTTTCCTAATGCATGCAGTGAAGTGACTATCTGAGTAAACCTAGTGTACATGTCAGAAACAGATTCATGAGGTTTCATACGAAAAAGTTCATAATCATGCAAGAGAATATTCAAACGGGATTGTTTAACCTCATTAGTGCCTTCATAGGTGATAAACAATTTATCCTAAATTTCTTTAACAGTTTTGCAAGTGGAGACACACATATAATCCTCAGATTTTAAAGCACATAAAAAATAGTTCAAATATTTCGCATTCAATTGAGCTAAATCTCGTTCATCGAAAGTCCATTCAGTAAAAGCAACTTCAGTTTTAACACCATTAATTTCACGAGAAGGTGGAGAATAATCTTCTTTGATAAGCATCCACATGCGATAATCGGTAGATTGTAAAAATATTGACATGCGGGTTTTTCAGAAATCAAAGGGTAAATTGTCAAACAAGGGAGGTCGTGTAATTGAATAACCTTCCGTAGTGTTACGATTCCCAAGATTATCCATGGATCAAAATTCAAAAAGTTTTCAAACTTAGTTTTTATGAATTCCGCTCTGATACCACTTGAAAGTTCGTTAGGGATGTTAAGCCCTATAGAACTGGCCCAAGCTAACCAAGAGGGGGGTGAATTAGTATTTTAAAAATTTTTTTTCACAAAGAATAAAAACACATAAACTAAAATCACACCACGAGAAAAATAAATGCGAAAATTAAAAGTGCGAAACTAAGAAACAAGAACATAGAAATTTATAGTGGTTCGGTCAACTCAACCTACGTCCACTCCCCGGAGGCGCCCTCCGAGTATTGCACTACAATCGTGACTCTCCTTTAGCCCCCACAGCTAGGTGGAGAAGCCTTTACAACGAACCTCCTTTTTGCCACCCCGGCAAAGCAGAGAACCTATCTCCTTTTGCTTCCACCTGAAGCTGGCAGAGAACCACAACCAAAAGCTGACTCGTTACCTCTACCGACCCGTCCACAGACGAGAAACTCTAGACGAAGAAGAAGCAGTGATCCTTGAAGCAACCCTTGTGAATCCCCTCACAAGCTCCCCCTCACAAGATCCTCTCTCTCTCCCTCTCTCTCTTTCTCTCCTCAAGGCCTTCTTAGGTCAAGGCAGCAGCACCAAGGTTGTTCAAAACGTTGAACAAGAGCTCTTAAATAGAAGAGCTTCAAAGGAGCTCATTAATTACAAGTTGCCGATAATATCGTCCAGGCCGATATGGACATCGTCCAGGCCGATATGGACATCGTCCTGGCCGATCAGTACAAATCTCAAAAGATCGGCCAGAGCATCGCCCTGAATGGAAACTTGACGATTTAAAATTGGCTTGATCATCCAGGTCGATCTCACGATCATTCCGGCCGATCAGTTCAAATCAGAGGAAAATCATCCAGAGCATCGCCCTGAATTCGAGCTGGCCGATATTTATCGTACTGAAGTAACTAAGGTTTTTTGAATAGATCGTCCTGGTCGATCCTACGATCGTCCAGGATGATATGATCGTATCAATCATCCTTAATTACTCCCTTAATTTCCTGATCAATATCGTCCAGGCCGATCAATGATCGTCCTAACCGATTAATAAAAAATACAGTATACCTTAATTGTCTATGGCGGCAACTTCTTTCTATTTTGAGCTTATCATCCTGGATGATACAGTTTATTAATGTCGGCTGCCTTAATTAAGAATCCTTAATTAGACTTTTTATTTTAAGCCTGATTGTCTAGGACGATGTAAATATCGTCCTGGCCGATATGAGTAAAAATAGAAATTCCAATTCTCTCAAGTGTGTGTGTGTAGGGTTACTTAGCATCAGTCTCTTTGACCATTACAAATAGTGTAAAGAAGAGAAAAAAAGGTACAGACTGACACAACCCTAAACCTACGCAATCTTGAACTGGCTCCGTTTGTTGGTCTGATCTTCGATTCCTGAAAAGTTAGAAGTAACAGGCAGTCCAAGTGTTTGCCAATCATCAAAACATAAGCCATGAAAAATAGATTTGCAACACTCCATATCCCCTTATTAAGGATATCCAAATCACCAACAATAAATTGAGAAGATGACTCAATCATATTGAAGTTAGCTAGATTGCTCCTCCATAGAACAAGAATGCCTCCTGATAAACTAGCAGACGGAACATAACTATAATTCCAACCAATGCCAATCAAAGATTCCACATCTTATGCTCAATAAAACCTAATTTAGTCTCCAATGGCCCAACAAAAAGAACATTTTGATCTTTAACCACCTCCTTTAGGTAGAGAGAAGCCATTTTTTTCTTGGCTCCTCTACAATTCCAAATTAAAATGGAATTCAATTATGGAACAGTGGGGAATACTTTCCTTCTTAGCATCTCCATCAGTTTTCCTGCCCCTTGTCTTCAGGCTAATTGGTCCCAGATTTTTTAACTGTTTCATACCTTTCTTTTTGACAGTAGAAGAGGAATCTTCATAAGCTTTAGAGAATACATCAACTGTCTCTGCCTGAATACCTTCATATATATTTGGATGTAAACCTTCTTCAACTATTTCACCTTCCTCTGCTAAATTTGTTGCAAATCTATTTTCATGACTTTTGTTTTGATGATTGACAAACACTATTGATTCTCTTGGACTACTTGTTACTTCTAACTTTTCAGGAATCGAAGATCGGACGAACAAATGAAGCCAGTTCAAGATTGCGTAGGTCTAGGGTTGAGTCTGTCTGTACTTCGTTTTTTTCTCTTCTTGAGTCTATTTGTAATGGTCAAAGAGACTAATGCTAAGTAAGCCTACACACACACACTTGAGAGACTTAGAAATTCTATTTTTACTCATATCGGCCAGGACAATATTTACATCGTCCTGGACGATCAGGCTTAAAATAGAAAGTCTAATTAAGGATTCTTAATTAAGGCAGCCGACATTAACGGATCATCCTGGACGATACGTGTATCGGCCAGGATGATAAGCTCAAAACAGAAAGAAGTTGCCGCCATAGATAATTAAGATATACTGTATTTTTAAATAATCGGCCAGGACGATCATTGATCGGCCTGGACGATATTCACAAATTATGCATTAATTAATCAAGAAATCAAGGGAGTAATTAAGGATGATTGATATGATCATATCGTCCTAGACGATCGCAGGATCGGCCAGGACGATCTATTCAAAAACCTTAGTTACTTCAGGACGATAAATATCGGCCAGCTCGAATTCAGGGCGATGCTCTGGACGATTTTCCTCTAATTTGAACTGATCGGCTGGGACGATTGTGAGATCGGCCAGGACGATCAAGCCAATTTTAAATCATCCAGTTTGCATTCAGGGCGATGCTCTGGCCGATCTTCTAAGATTTGTACTGATCGGCCAGGCCGATGTCCATATCGGCCTGGACGATATTGTCGGCAACTTGCAATTAATGAGCTCCTTTTAAGCTCTTATATTTAAGAGCTCTTGTTCAATGTTTTGAACAACCTTTGTGCTGCTCCCTTGACCTGAGAAGGCCTTAAGGAGAGAAAGAGAGAGAGGGAGAGAGAGAGGATCTTGTGAGGGGGAACTTGTGAGGGGATTCACAAGGGTTGCTTCAAGGATCGCTCTGCTTCTTCTTCATCTAGAGTTTCTCATTTGTGGAAGGGTCGGTAGAGGTAAGGAGTCAGCATCTGGTTGTGGTTCTCTGCCAGCTTTAGGAGGAAGCAAAAGGAGATAGGTTCTCTACCTTGCCGGGGTGGCAAAAAGGAGGTGCTTTGTAAAGGCTTCTCCGCCTAGCTATGGGGGCTAAAGGAGAGTCACGTTTGTAGTGCAATACTCGGAGGGCGCCTCCGGGGAGTGGACGTAGGTTGAGTTGACCGAACCACTATAAATATCTGTGTTCTTGTTTCTTGCTTCCGCACTTTTAATTTCCGTATTTATTTTTCTCGTGGTGTGAGTTTTATTTATGAGATTCTTTATTCTTTGTGAAAAGAAATTTTTTAAAAATACCAATTCACCCCCCCTCTTGGTTAGCTTGGGCCAATTCTATAGGGCTTAACATCCCTAACGAACTTTCAAAATTCCCCAGAACTTCAAACTTGTTTTTTATACCTGGAATACTTACAGCAGAACCCTCTTCAGTAGTTATTCTGGTTCCCTCTTCAGCACAACAGATTTCTACTTTTGAATTGGTTTCTTTCTCCTTATCTCATGCATCCTAATTCAAACCAATTGAATCAGTTAAATTTTATTTTTTAACAAGATTTTTCTAGCAATTGTACCAGTATTGACTGTACTGCTCAGTTTAACAGCCTCTTTTGTTCTCCACTCCAGACTAGAATTGGCCTTCATTATTTCCACTATTCTAGGAACTATTCTAGCAATCTTCTTAGCTTTGTAGTCCACATGAATCCAAGGACCATAGCCATCTTCTTTTTCATTATCATCAGAAACCTGATTTTGAATATTTTTATTTGTATCTGCAGCTCCCACTTTATCTTCACTAATTTGAACTTCAAATCCCATGTTTAGCCCTGATTGAAGTTGAATTCTTTAAACATTGCTCCCTTAGGTGACCAAGTTTTCCACATTTAAAGCAAAATGTTGGCAGCCTTTCATATTCAATGTTCTGGTAAAATTTTCCTAATTCTCCTTCAACCCAAACACCCATGGGTAACTTCTCATCAAGTTTGATTCTCACACAAACCCTCACGAAATCTCTTCTAGACCACTGGAACTTGTTTCCATCAATCAAGTATAGAGTCCCCACCATGGAAGCAATTCTACAAACATTCACTTCATCCCAATATTGAAGTGGAAGATTTGGCATCTGGATCCAAATTGGGGCTGTGAGGCCTTTGAATGAAGTAGGTGAGAAAGTTGCCGCCCACCTGTCCATTCCCACTATGTTTCCATTGACATACCAAGGACCTGAAGAAATTATTTCCTCCAAAGAGTTTTGATCCTCAAAGGCACAGAGAACCCATCCAAGTCCCAGTTGGGTTAAATGAAATTTACCAAACCTGGACCATTATTTCCTTAACTCAATACTTATAACATTGAAAGGAATATAATTGCCAAAGATCTTTATCACCAGAGACTTCTTAAGTCTGTTTGAATTATCAAATTCATTTCCCACATGAAGTTTTACTACTCCGTCTTCATTCACAAAGTTCTCTCCGAAATTCAGCTCAGAGACTTTGATATTATCCTTCTTCTTCCAAGCATTCAACACCTGTTTTTCAGTAACAAATTTAGAACATTCAACATTGTTCATTTGATTGCAGTTTCCTAGTTCTCTAGATTCACATTCCCGAACTTTAATAAGATCAGAGCTCTGACTATCCTTGTCTACGCCATCTTGTTCCTTAGAATTAACATTGACTTCTACTATAACTAGATCATCAGTAATCTAGTTATCCTTTAGAGCATCATAACAAACTTCCTTATTAGTTGCTGCCACATTCTTACAAGAGGTTTGAGTGTAATCCTCTTTTTGGAACTGATTGCCATTATGGAGTTTTGTTTCATGTAAACTGAATGCCTTCAATTGCGAATCTTCCATGATGATTTGTTTACCTTTGCCAACGCAATCAACCTTCTTCTTCTTTTCTTCAAATGCTCCTTCCTTGATAATCAGAGGCCGTTCTTTATTAAATAAGAACATGTTTTCCTTCTTGCGACCAATGTCTCTGAAAGCAAGAGGAGACAAGTCAAATTGATGCGAGATCTTCCGTGATGATGGAGGAGGGGGATGGAGGTTGACTGAGACTCCGGGAGCCAAAGTCCGGCGATCCTCCGACTCCATTAATGTCAAGCGGAGAACCCGCAAAATGGGAATTCAAAAATCTTCTTCAAACGATAAAAACGGAGCTTCTCTCTCTTCCGTTCTATTTTAAGAGGGTGAACTGGTTCGTAACTACAACATTTATGGTTGACCTAAGAGACCCTCCTAATCCATTATAAATGGTATAAATAACCAACCAATCAAGTAGGTATGGTGAGGATATTTCCTTAAATACCTCCCAACTTTTATATAATGATTCTCTTTTGAACTGGATAAAAGAAGTGATGTCATTTCTATGTTTAACAATTTTTGAAGATGAGAAATACTTATCAAGAAATTTATGTGCCAACTCATTGTAAGTGGTTGTAGAGTCTGGGGGCAAAGAATTTAACCACATTTTAGCCTTATCTTTTTGAGAAAATAAGAATAATCTAAGTCTAATGGCTAATAACTAACACCATTATACTTAAGTATTGCATAATTTTTTAAGAAACTAGTTAGATGTAAATTAGCTTCTTCAACAAGAGTTTCCTTAAACTAAAAATTTCAAACCATTTGAATGATTGCTAATTTCAATTCAAAATTATTGGCCTAGATAGTAGGTCTATTGATACTTTGATGGATTCCTCCTACTACAATATTAGCATACTCCTTTGTGGTCCGGCATGGTCTTGATTTTTTACTGGCTCAAACATTTTTATAATCTTTTTTTTTTTTTAAATTTTTAAGGTTCCTTTTTATTTTTAGATCAAATAACAAATGTTCATTACTAAATCTACCAATCATATAATAAAGTTAGAAAAAATTAAAGATCACAAGCCAAATATTAAAACAAAATACTTTTTTGAAGTTTTTACAAAATTTTTATCTTTCTTATTAAAACTTTTAATTGTAGAAGTAGATCACAGAATGTGTATCCCTAGATCTCTATCGAGCTTATAAGGGTGAGAAGAAAAGTTTATGGCCTTTCTATAATTTTTTTATATCCATGAAACCTAGAATATAAAAACATCATATGTCAAGGTATGCGAATATAATATTTCTATATTCCTAATTTTTTTAGCATTCCTTTATCGAGGCTATACATCACACTAGATTTTAACTAATATATGTCGATTATATTTATTAAATAAAGAATAAGATATATTGAAGATATTAATACATTCATTGAAACATAAGTCTTTATTAGTACTTAGTATGCTCTTTACATCATCAGCTCAAAATAATAGAATTAGCCAGACATGGAAGGAATACTAAGTAAACTCATATTCATTTTATTCATAGAAGAATAAATTACAAGTAATAAGAAGTTTATCACCAAGAATGATCTAAAGATCTTCTCCACACTCCTTTTGTAACTTATAGTTCTTATACAAACATAAGCTAAGAACTCCTAAAAAAGTGTTTTACACTTTCCTAGTCTCCCAAAGACTTTACTCTAAGGTGGCACTAAAGACACAAATTGAAAATAAAAATTTTCACTAAAGTGACTGAACTCCTCAAATAAAAGAACTAAAAATTATTTATAAAAAAGTATAGGATCAGGCTCAAGTATTATGGCTCTGAATAATTTAGTGCTCTTGTAACGACCCGACCCGGCTAGCCCGAATTAATGGGACGGGAGAAGACGGTCTTACAGAGAACAAATATAACTTTTATATCATAACATTTTCATTTCACAAATGACATAAACATAAATATCATCCAAGAAGAATGTAAGAAAGAGCCATTATACATACAAACTAAAATATCCCTAGTATATCAAAACATAAAATCACTTATACATAAATTGAAAACATCACAATAGTCCACAATACATCAACTGACACATTATATAATGTAATCATAAAAATATGACATCCTGGGATCCTCTATGACGGAAGGTAAATTATCTTTCAGCCATCACCCTCTAGCAAATTCTCTTGAAAGGCATTCCCAAAAGCAGGGTGAGTTAACACTCAGCAGGTAACATGTTTTTATCATAAATTCATGAAATAATTAAATCATGATGTTAAGCATGAAATTAAAACAAACAAAAGATTATATTAGACGTTTGATAGGCACATGCTGTATAACATTTTCATAATTAATTTTCTTAAACTTTTTCCTTTCTTTTCATAAACTTTTCCTTTATTTATAGCATTTCAGTAAATGCATAAAATATGTAATTATAATATAAAACAACCATCCCAAAAGTACCAAAGTTCTGTACTGATTAGGTACATAATCAATATTTTGTCATTCTTTTATCATTTTGTTTCGAAGAACCCCTTTACCATTGGCTCCGTAGAGCTCCTTTACCATGACTCCAAAGACCGTTTGGCACTCTGGATCATCATGCACATGCAATTATAATATATATCATAGGGATTAAGTCATTCTTAAATCCATATGTGTTTCAAATGTTCTCATGTTTATCTAAATGTCAGTTAAAGGGCATGTCATAAAAATGTGAAATTACTCCAACAACTATATGCCTTATGTTTTTTTTTCTTAGAAAAAGCAAAAAAAAACACACACAATGAGATGAATATAAATATAACATGTGAAATTCATTCATAACTAAAACATTTAAAAGTGTAACATGAACTTAATTTAAATACTAATACATGAACTTACTTTAAATACCAATACCTACCTTACAAGTATCGCAAATCTCCACGACGTCGCTCAAACTCGAGACGTTCTCTTAATAATCAACACATAAAATTATAGATAAAGCCAATATTAACTTTACATTTCTTAATCTTTATATAATTCTAATTTGCTTAAATTCTTAATTTGTTAATATTATACCTTCATAATGCTTAATTTAAATTAATTAAAATTAATTTAATTTTTTTTGAATTTATTATAATAGTAAAATTTTGGAAAATTGAAAGTTACCAATTTCATCTCAATCCTCTTCCAATCATTCCCCTAAACACAAATAATAATTAAAATGATAACTTTTTCAGATTTCTTAAATATAAAAATTATAAAAATAAAATTTTGTGAGGAAAACCTAATTTACACCCTTTGAAACCTTAGAAACCTTAGGAACAAAAGTTATGAAAGCACTTTAAAAAGTTTTTACTTTTAGAAAAAACCCAGATTTTCTAATGTCAAAAAGATTTATGGAAAACATCATTTTTAGGTTTAAAATACTTCCCCAAATATTCCCTATAAGTTTCCCAAAGAAATTCTAAGTATTAACAAAACCCTAGAACTTTCCCTTCCAAAAATCTTTGAGAAAAAAATGGAGAAATGCTTAAATTAAGCATACCTTTGTCTTCTCCTTACCTTTCTCTACAATTTCCCTCAAATCTGGCCATCGGAGTTGTACCCAAAACCTCCCGTTTGACTCTTCTGTCCGCCTCCTCCCTTCGTCTCACTTTCAGCCGCATGAATGAATAGCAACCGAATGAAATTTGGTCCCCTTAAGAGGGAGTGGTCTAGGCTATATGTATAAAGTCCTAAATACCCTTACATGCCTTATATCACATTAATATTTATTAAGGGTAATTTAAGTATATTAAAACTTTTTAAATTTTTAACTTTCAATTTAAGCAAAATTCAATATAGGTTCTTTATATAAATTTGCTCGAAATTTTGCATAGAATTTTATAAAATTAATTTTGTCAAAATTGAGTTAGTTTGAATCTTCACTTAAATTTTATCATGATGCATCAAGATGCGTGCAACACTTATGATCGTCAATTTTGGGTTTTATAATTCTCTCCTCCTAATAAAAATTTTATCCTTGAAATTTAAAAGCAACACACTAAAATAAAATTATACCTTAGTCAAATAGATGAGGATAATTCTCCCTCATTTTAACTCCTTTTCCCAAGTTGCATCTTTTTTAGATCCATGCTTCCACAAAACTTTAATATAAGGGATATGTCTGTTTCGTAGTTGCTTAACACTATAACATATTATCCTCTCAGGTTCTTCTACAAAAGTCAAGTCTGGTTGAATATCCAAAGATTTAGTACTGACCTTCTAAGTCTCATCTGAAATATACTTCCTTAATGAAGAAATGTGAAACACATTATGTACTCCACTCATATGACTTGGCAGAATTAACCTGTAGGCTACCTTTACAATCCTTTCTACAATTTTAAAAAGACATACATACCTCGGGCTCAATTTTTCTACCTTGCCAAATCTTTTCACACCCTTCAATGGACTAACCTTGAGAAATATAAATTCACTAACTTCAAATTCCACTTATATATGATTAGCATCATAGTATTTCTTAGGTCTATCATGCAAAACTTTTAATCTGTCATGGATCAACCTTATCTTTCTATAGTATGGTCTATTAAATCAGCCCCAATAATCTTCATTTCTCCTATCTCAGCCTAGCTTAAAGGTGTTCTACACTTTCATCCGTACAAAGCTTCATAGGGAGCCATACATATACTTGCTTGAAAACTATTGTTATAGGTGAACTCAATCAGTGGTATATGTGTCTCCCACTTACCACTAAAGTCAAGTACACATAACCTGAACAAATCTTCTAGAGTTTGAATTGTTCTTTCTGATTACCCATAAAAATGAGGATGAAAAGTTGTATTGAATATAAGTATGATACGCATTTCTTCCTGAACCTTCCTCCACTATTTGGAGGTGAATCTTCCATCCCGATCAGATACTTTAGACTTTAGTACCCCATGTAATCTAATAATTTCACTAACATATAGGCTTACTGATTTCTCAATTGGATCAAATTATTTAATTGGTATGAATTATGTAGACTTAGTTAACCCATCAATTATCACCCATAAAGCATCACATCCTCTTCTAGACCAGGATAAACCCACCACAAAATCCATAGCAATGTCTTCCTATTTCCATTCAAGTATAGGTAAGGGCTGCAATAATCCTCCTGGTTTCTGATGTTCTACCTTAACCATTTAGCAATAAGTACATTTAGCCATTACTTCTACAACATTCTTCTTCATTCCTAACCACCAAAATACTTCTTTTAAGTCCTGATATATTTTATTACTACCTAGATGAATGACGTAATTTGAATAATTAGCTTCTTAAAGAATTTCCCTCCTTAAGCCTCCAATGTTTGGAATATATAATCTACCCCTATAATGTAGCAATCCTTCACCAATAAGCTCAAAATCTTATGTGTCCCGCACTAACCATATCTAGCATCTTCTTAAAATCTGCATCCTATGGAAAAGCTTCTCGTACTCCGTCCTTCAATGTTGTTTGGATAATCATTTGATTCAACATCATAGTTTCTACATTATTAGGTTGAACCATTAAAATTTATAACTTCTCCAAATCTTTTATCAGTTCTCACTATTGTGTGATCATCCAATTTGCACTACTAGAATTCTTCCCGCTCAAGGCATTTGTAATCACATTTGCTTTTCCCGGATGATATTGAATGTCTAAGTCATAATCCTTAATGAGTTCTAGCCATCTCCTCTACCTTAAATTTAATTCTTTTTGTGTGAAAATATACTTCAAACTCTAATGGTCAGTAAAACATTGCACCTTGCCTCATATAAGTAATGCCTCCAAATCTTTAAGTAAAAAATCATTACAGTTAACTCTAGATCATGAGTTAGATAATTTTTTTCATGATTTTTTAATTGCCTAGAAGCATAGGCAATGACTCTTCCATTTTACATAAGTACACAACCCAACCCTTTATGCGAGATATCACTATAGAGCTAAAATCTATCTGACCCTAAAGGAATAGTCAGCATTGGAGCAACCATCAAATATTATTTTAACCTCTAAAAGCATCTTCACACTAAGTTTTCCAGTAAAACTTCACTGCTTTCTAAGTTAATCTGGATAGTTGCATAGCAATCTATGAAAACCCCTCAATAAATCTTTCATAATATCCAGCTAAACCCAAAAAGCTTCTGACATCTATCATTGTAGCTGGTCGAGGCCAATGCTAAGATAGTTGCTATTTGCATGCTTTACATTTTTGCAACTTGTATAGTTTTGATGATTCCAAATATTATTGTTCAAATGTGTAGTTATCTCCTAACAATTTTAGAAAATTTGTATTTGCTCTTGTGTGTACTAACATTTCAGGAAAATCGAACACCAGACTACGAAGACTTCAAATCAAATTCAGCATGAGATATTTTGTGAATTTGAAGTTTATACTTTTCTTTGAAATAAAATTAAAAGGGAGTGATTATAATTCAGTGAATAAAAACATACACACACACACACAAGGAGATCATATAAAATTTATACTGATCGTACTGGACGATCAGACAGTTATCTCCTATTGAGCACATGGAACGAATAGGAACTGGCTTGAAAAATTTTCTAAGTGCTATTCGCCCGGGATGAAATTAAATATCGTCCAGGACGATCTGTTTTCTGTAAAATTTTCGTCCAGACGAAACTAAATATCGTCTAGGACGATCTGCTCTCTGTAAAATTTTCGTCCAGACGAAATTAAATATCGTCCAGGACGATCTGCCCTCTGTAAAATTTTCGTCCAGACGAAATTAAATATCGTCCAGGATGATCTGGTCTCTGTAAGAATTTCGTCCGGACGAATCACTTTTCGTCCAGACGATACAACCGACTTAGGACAATTTTTCTACAGTTTTTGGAACCGACCTTGTAATAACCATTCGTACCGGACGAACTTGGTTCATACGGGACGATCAGCTTGTACGAAAACATTTCGTACACATATACAAAGAGGTTCGTTTCAAGGCTTTTAAGTAATATTGTCCAGGACGATCCACGATCGTACGGGACGATCCACTGCGTACATAATTAAAAACTTGCAGTTTTTGGGCAGTTTTTCTTATCTTTTGTATAAATAGTCCAAATTAGACTGCCACCCAATCTTTTTGTCATTTGATCTTCGTGCCTCTTGAGAGAATATCCAAGGAGAAAGTGTAAGAGTGCATTCAAAGGAGGATTCTTACCACTGGAGCGTGAAGGCTTCACTTGGAGTTCAAAGGTAAGAATCTCTACTTATGAATTGGGATTACTTCACTCTTTTCTTTCTTCCTTCTAGATTTCTTGTGAGAAGATCTGTCAAGGAGATCCGGTTCACTGCCGACACTTGGAGAGTGTGAATAGCCAAAAGGTTCGCTGCCTACACTTGGAGAGTATGAACAGCTGAAGGGTTTTCTGCCCACACTAGGAGAGTGTGAAAGGATGAAGGGTTCGCTGCCTACACTTGGAGACTGTGAATAGCCGAAGGGTTCTCTGCCCATACTAGGAGAGTGTGAAAGGACGGACGGTTCTTTGCCAACACTAGGGATTGTGTAAAAGGACGACGGTTCTCTGCCGCACCGGGTAGTGGTGAAAAGAGTGATTTGTAAAGGCTTCTCCACCTTGCTGTGGGTGCAAAAGGAGAGTCACTATTGATATTAGTGCAATACTCAGACGGTGCCTCTAGGGAGTGGATGTAGGTCTGGTTTAGATCGAACCACTATAAATCTTGTGTCATTTACTTTACTACTTTTTATTTTCCGCATTTTTCTTTTGTTTAAAAACTCTGTGGTTGAAAAACATTTTCTATAAAAAAACTTAATTAAATTTTCATTTTGGTTCAACATATTTTGAAAGAGAGTTTAAATTTTAAACTACCAATTCACCCCCCTCCCTCTTGGTAGCCTTGGGACATTAACTTAGGTCTAACAACCAATTTAGTAGACTCAACAAGTGGTATCAGAGCTTCATTTCAAAATCATAAGTTTAAACTACTTTTTGATTAACGTAGATGGCTACATTCGGAAACCAAAACACATCTGAGGGTTACTCTATCACTCGACCTCTACTATTTGACAATATATCTTTTGATTTTTGGAAAACATGCATGTCTACTTTCTTACAGTCACTTGATTATCATATGTGGATTCTAGTCCAGGAAGGTTACACAAAACCAACTAGATTAGTTGATGGAGTTAGGGTAGAAACACCTTTTGCAGATTGGACTATAGAAGAACGTGACTTAGCATAATTAAATGCCAAATGTCTAAATAGTTTCTTTTGTGCTTTAAAATCTGAAGACTACATGCGAGTTTCCACTTGTAAAAGCGGAAATGACATATGGGATAGACTTTGTATAACTTATGAAGGGACTAATGAGGTTAAACAATCAAGTCTCAATATCTTGTTACATGACTATGAGCTGTTTTGCATGAAACCTAATGAATCTATTTCTGACATGTACACAAGATTCACACAAATTGTCACTTCTTTGCATGCACTTGGTAGGGAATTAACTAATGCTGAAATGGTTAATAAGATACTTTATTGTTTACCTACTGCTTATGATGCAAAAATTACTGCAATTACAGAGTCTAAAGATCTAAACATTTATTCTATTGACAATCTTCTTGGTTCACTCATTGCTTATGAGCAAGGAGTAAGTCAAAGAAAGATTGATGCAAGTGAACCACGAAAAGAGAAGAATATTGCACTAAAAGTGGAACAGTCAGAGAGTGAACACTCACAACCTGAGGATGAAGATGATATTGCATTGATGATTAGATAATTCAGAAGCTTTTTAAAGAGGAAGCAGAAGAGACGCCAGCAATGGAATAGAGATAAGTTTAACAGAAATGACAAGATTTCTAATGAAGTGATTTGTTATGAATGCAGGAAACCAGGTCATATCAAGACTGATTGCCCAAAACTCAAAACCACTTCTAGCAAGGAGAAGGTAGAGGAGAAACTAATGGTAAAGAAGGGCAAGAAGAAGTTTCAAATAGCTTTCTGGGTGGACTCAGCTTCAAACTCATCTGAGACTGAAAAAAAAGAAGAAGTCACCAACCTTTGCTTGATGGCAGATAATGTTGATCACTCAGATCAAGAAGAGGATTGCTCTCACACAAGACCTCGTGGGAGCATATGGTACCTAGACAGCGGATGTTCAAAGCATATGACTGGAGATACTACATAATTCATAATGCTGGAAGCCAGGAATGGAGGCAAGGTTACACTTGGAGATAATACCACAAAGAAAGTGGTTGGATCTGGTATGATTGGAAATTTCAAAAAAAATTTTATAGACAATGTGTTATTGGTTGAAGGCTTAAAATATAATTTGTTAAGTATAAGTCAGCTATGTGACAAGGGCTATAATGTAAAATTTTAACCTACTAGCTGCATATTAAGCCTAAATGGGAAAGAAGTTTTAAATGGAAAAAGGGTAAACAATGTTTACATGCTAGATTTAAATTCTATTCAATCTCCTACTGCTTTTTGTTTGAAAATTGTTTCTGATGAATCATGGCTTTGACATACGAGACTTTGTCATTCTAGTATGAAAAATCTTAGGAGAATTACCCAAAAGAACTTAGTGAGAATTATACCTAAACTAGACTTTACTAAGGACCACCTTTGTAATGCATGTCAATTAGGAAAACAAGTGAAGTCCTCTTTTAAGTCCAATAAGGATCTTAGGACCAGTAAACCTTTGGAAATTCTTTACATGGATCTTTTTGGACCAATAGGAACTGTAAGTCTAGAGGGAAGGTATACGAATTTGTTATAGTGGATGATTTCTCAAGATTCACTTGGGTTAGATTTCTTTTTCATAAGAGTGAATCATTTGAGGAATTTAGAAATTTTTCGACTTGGATTCAAAGAAAACTAGGATGTGAAATAATTTCTTTACAAAGTAATCATGGAGGAGAATTTGAAAATGAAAGATTTGAAAATTTTTGTAAAGAAAAATGGATTGATCACAATTTTTCTACACCTAGAACTCCTCAAAAAAATGGGATAGATGAAAGGAAAAACAGAACATTAATAGAAGCCGCCCGAGTAGTGTTGGCAGAATACTCACTTCCTAGATATTTTTGGGCTGAGGCGGTTAGCACTGCATGCTATGTTCTGAATAGGGTGAATGTGAGATCGAATTTAAATAAAACACCCTATGAATTGCTAAAATGTAGAACACCTAATTTGTCTCATTTGCATATTTTTAGTTGTAAGGTGTTCATTCATAACAATAGAAAATCTGCCTTAGGAAAATTTGATCCAAAATCAGATGAAGGAATTTTTGTTGGATATTCAAGTGTTGGGAAATCTTATAGGGTATTCAACAAAAGAACTTTGGTCATTGAAGAAACCACACATGTTGTATTTGATGAATCTGGAAATTTGGATGAGTCAAAAATTGTTGAAGATGGGATTGAGGAAAACTCCCAAAAGATTGATAGAATAAATTTGGAAAAAAATGTGGAAGAAAATTTGAAAAGAGAAAACCCTTTGCCTAGAGATTTGAGATTTTCTAAAAACCACCCAAGAGAATTGATTATAGGAGAACCTAGTGAGGGTGTTAAAACTAGGTGTAGATTAAACAAGGAAGTCAATTATTCAGCCTTTATTTTAACAATAGAACCCACAAATATTGATCAAGCACTTTCTGATGAATTCTGGATATTGGCCATGCAGGAAGAGTTGAATCAATTTGTAAGAAATAAAGTTTGGGAATTAACTTCAAGGCCAAAAGATCAAAGTGTTGTTGGAACCAAGTGGGTGTTCAAAAATAAAATGAATGACTCAGGAGTAGTCTTTAGAAATAAGGCTAGATTAGTTGCTAAGGGGTATAATCAAATTGAAGGAATTGATTTTGAGGAGACTTTTTTCCCTGTAGCTAGACTTGAAATAATTAGGGTTTTACTTGCCTTTGCCTATTTTAAAGGATTTAAATTGTTTCAAATGGATGTCAAAAGTGCCTTTTTAAATGGGGTAATTGAAGAAGATATTTTTGTAGAACAACCTCTAGGTTTTAAAAAATTCTAAATACCCAAATCATGTTTTCAAGTTAAAAAAGGCATTATATGGATTGAAACATGCACCAAGGGCTTGGTATGAGAGGTTGAGCACATTCCTATTTGAAAGATCTTTTGAAAAAGGAAGTGTGGATACAACTCTCTTTTTAAAGAAATTTGGAAAGGATATTCTCATTGCTCAAATTTATGTGGATGATATCATTTTTGGATCTTCAAATAAAAATCTTTGTGATGATTTTCTTAAAACAATGAGTAGTGAATTTGAAATGAGTCTAATGGGAGATTTAAATTACTTTCTAGGTTTTAGCATTAAGCAACTTGAGGAAGGTACATTTCTTAGTCAAACTAAATAAGTTAAGGACTTCCTCAAAAAATATGAAATGGACAATGCTAAACCTGTTAGTACACCAAAGAGTTCCTCAGTTTATTTGGATAAGGACCTTAAGGAAAAATCTGTTGATCAAAAAAAATATAGAGGGATTATTGGATCTTTACTTTACTTGACTACTAGCCGACCAGATATTATCTTCAGTGTTTGCTTATGTGCTAGATTTCAATCAGATCCAAAAGAATCACATTTGACAACAGTGAAAAGGATTTTAAGATACTTACTAGGAACTCAAAACTTAGGAATTTGGTATCCTAAGTTTAACTCTTCATTTGAAATTGTTGGTTATTCAGATTCTGACTTTGCAGACTGTAGAGTGGATAGGAAAAGCTCTTCTGGAACATGTCAATTCATTGGAAATTCATTAGTTTCTTGGTCTAGTAGAAAATAAAGTTCAGTAGCTCTATCTACTGCAGAAGCAGAATACATTGCATTAGGAAGTTGTGTGGCACAAGTACTTTGGTTAAAACAATAGTTGATTGATTTAGGATTAACTATAGGCACTATTCCAATTTATTGTGATAATATTAGTGCTATTTGCATTTCTAAAAATCCTATTCAACATTCTAGAACCAAACATATTGACATAAGGCATCATTTCATAAGGGATCATGTATCCAAGGGAGAAATTAAACTTACACATGTTTCAACTGAAAATCAACTTGCAGACATTTTTACAAAACCTTTAGCCTTTGATACCTTCAGTACATTAAGAACAAGGCTTGGTGTAATTGATTTGAATGCTTAAATAAAAATATTTTTGCAATATTGATATTCCTGTTTTCGTAGTTTTTGTTATTATGATTTTTGATTTTGTGATTTTTTTTTTGTGAATTTTTGTTTGTTTTGAGTGATTTTATTTTAGAATCTGTAAATTTGTCATTGTACTTTGTGATTTGTGCGTTTAGTTTGATTTTCTTTGATAAAACTTTAAAAATCCAAAAATTTGTGAAAATCGTCCGGGACGAAATTTTTCGTACTGGACGATGTGTGTAAAATTCAGTTTGCGTGATATGAAACGTCTTGAGAATAGTTTTTAATGTAGTTTGTCTGTACGATCTGATGATCATCGAGGACGAAATATTTTTTCTCAAATGTCGGGACGATTGAATGCAGCAGTTGAGTGGATAAGGCAGTTTTAATTGTGAAGTTCGTCCGTACGAACTTTTTGTTCGTCCAAACGAACAGACGTCGATTCATAGTAGGGGACGGTTTTCAACTGACATTAAAACGAATTAACTTTTGATCGTCTGTATGAAATTTTTTTGTCTGTACGATCGGTCAAGTCAAAAAGTCTGTACGAAAGGACGTATCGTAAATTATGTTGATTACGAAAAACTGTTATATTTTGGACGAATTTTATCGTATGTACGAAATTTTTTCGTCCAAACGAACGATAATTTTCTTCCAGGATGAACTGTTTTCGTCCAGGACGAACGTATCATTTTATTTACATAAAAAGGCTTTCCAACTCAACAATCACAACTCCAAACTTCACTTTCAATCCCTTTCAACTTCAAATCGACAATGGCCTCCTCAAGCAAGAGACAAAAGGTGTTGGCGAAGAAACCCCACAGGAATTCCTCTTAAAACTTAATCCTTTCTTCATTTTGCCTCTGCTAAAATCACACCTTCTCGCATTCTGATTCAAAGTGAGATAAACTTCAAGGTAATGCACCTTTTTGCTTCCACCCAGTTTGAATTCATTCTTTCTCTCATCCACCTCTACAACAAACAAACTTTTCTCTATTTCCTAGCCAATATGAGTTTCAATTCTGACCACTCCTGTAAAAGTTCTTTTATTTTCAAACAAAAAGTTGAAATCACTAAGCATGACTTAGGTGCCTTTCTAAACTTAAGAACTGAAGGATTTAGAGCCCACACCCTTATGAATGAGAACACCTTCAAATGGTATGAAGTCAATAGGGTGATTAGGGAAAATGGCCTAACATATCATATTCCTAGAGTTTCAGGAATGACCAAAAATGCTCGAATCATCCAGCACATTCTTCGATCTTCAATTATTCCTAAAGCTGGTGATAGGATCAATATTACCCCACTCCTTTCTGTTGTGACTTTTTTGATTATGGATCGTAAGCCTATCGATGAAGCCCAACTTATCCTAGACCATCTTTATGGGCTTTCAGAAATTGGGCATGTAGAACAAAAAAGAAAAAGGAATATTTCATTAGGACACTTAGTTACCTATGTTTTGGAAAAGAAATACAACCTAGTGCATCCTGATGATGAATACGAAGAGCCGGTCTACTATAATGATGCTTCTTTCAAAGCAATTTTCAAGGAGGAAAAAGGAAAAGCACATGCCAATGCTTTTGAAGAAGAAGAAGAAGGAGAGAAAACTTCTGCACCTCAATCAGATTATCAGAACTTGATTGAGAAATTTGATAGACTTGAGACTCATTTTGATCAACGATTTGATCAAATTGATGCTCAACTTCTGCAGCAGCAACAGGACATTGGTAGTATCAGAAATGAAGTTCATGAAATCAATACCAATGTTATGTTAATGACTTCCTACTTCAACTTATTTGGTGGCATTCCTCCTCCAGAAGAATAGATATTTGAGAGATGATCTTCTAAATGTTTGTTGTATTAGTGTTTGTTCTCGTGTTTGTTTTAGTTGTGTTTGTTTGTATTTGTTTTAAAAGTTCAAGTGTATTTTTCTTTTAGTATTTTTGTATTGATATTATAAAATGATCTTGTAATCTTTTTCATCAATATCAATATATATTGTATTTGCTTTAAATTTGGATTGTTTTTGAAATGTGTTTAATTTTTATGAATTTCATTAGTCTTTTTAATCTTAATTGTGCTTAAATTAGATTGTAATTTGAGATTAATTTCATTAAAAAATCTAGTCTTTCAAAATTTAAAATTTATTTATAACTTGTTATAATTATAATTTTTAATTTCATGTCTATTCATTTAGACTACATAAAAATTAATATTATTACAATTTAGATGTGTTCTTATTTTGTATTTCTTAGCTCAAGTGATATTTATGCACTTAGAAAAATTTGAAATTTTAGATTATTGATCTTGGAAAGAATTGATTTTAATTACTCTTAAAAATTGTACAAAGAGTACAAAAATCAATAGGAATGCGCAAAGGTTCGCAAATATAAAAAAGAGGCACAAAATAAGCCCAAGGTAAAAAAAAAGATGCACAAAAATGTGCTAAATAATTGAAAAAGATGCGCAAAGCGTCACATGTGGTAATTCTCTTCTTTCCAGATTCTTTCAATCTCTTAATTCAAATTGATCTTATGTTCATTTATATTTTTATTGAACTTTGAAATATAGAATTTTTATTTATCTCTCTTGTAATAATTTTCTATATCTCAAATGTCTAAATTGAATCATGTCTTTGATAAATTCTTCTTACTTACAATGTTATATCACTTCTTAAATTTTATGAATTTCTATGATTTACCTAATGTTATTAGTTTTAGATTGCATACCATATGTCAATCACTCTTTAGATTAAATTTTCAAATGGATTTCATATAATTACTTACATTTCTTGTCTATTTCTTCTTTACTTTTTGTTGTTGTCAAAAAGGGGAAGAAATTATTGTGTTTGTATGTTTGTATTTTGATTATTTAATTATTTTTTGTTTGACTATTTTGTGTCAATTGGCTTGTGTTTTTAGTATTGTCTTGGTAATTTTTTGTTTTGTTAAAAAAAAAAATTTTTGAAAAACAAAAAAAGTGTGTTCTTTAGTTCAAAATGCCTCCTTATTTTCATGTATTCATCAATTCAGGGGGAGTTTAGGAGATTTGTTTAAATTGAAATCATACAAACAAAAATTATTTTGACATCATCAAAAAGGGGAAGATTGTTAAGATAGTTGCTATTTGCATGCTTTACATTTTTGCAACTTGTATAGTTTTAATGATTCCAAACATTATTGTTCAAATGTGTAGTTATCTCCTAACAATTTTAGAAAATTTGTATTTTCTCTTGTGTGTACTAACATTTCAGGAAAATCGAACTCCAGACTACGAAGACTTCAAATCAAATTCAGCATGAGATATTTTGTGAATTTGAAGCTTATACTTTTCTTTGAAATAAAATTGAAAGGGAGTGATTGTAATTCAGTGAATAAAAACATACACACACACACACAAGGAGATCATATAAAATTTATACTGATCGTATGGGACGATATCAGTTCGTACTGGACGATCAGACAGTTATCTCATATTGAGCACATGGAACGAATAGGAACTGGCTTGAAAAATTTTCTAAGTCCTATTCGTCCGGGATGAAATTAAATATCATCTGGGACGATCTATTCTCTGTAAAATTTTCGTTCAGACGAAATTAAATATCGTCCAGGACGATCTGCTCTTTATAAAATTTTCGTCCAGACGAAATTAAATATCGTCCAGGACGATCTGCTCTCTGTAAAATTTTCGTCCAGACGAAATTAAATATCGTCCAGGATGATCTGGTCTCTGTAAGAATTTCATCCTGACGAACCAATTTTCGTCCAGATGATACAACCGACTTAGGACGGTTTTTCTGCAGTTTTTGGAACCGTCCTTGTAATAACCGTTCGTACCGGACGAACTTGGTTCATACGGGACGATCAGCTTGTATGAAAATATTTTGTACACATATACAAAGAGGTTCGTTTCAAGGCTTTTAAGTAATATCGTCCAGGATGATCCACGATCATACGGGATGATCCACTGCGTACAGAATTGAAAACTTGCAGTTTTTCTTGTCTTTTGTATAAAAAGTCCAAATTAGACTGTCACCCAATCTTTTTGTCATTTGATCTTTGTGCCTCTTGAGAGAATAGCCAAAGAGAAAGTGTAAGAGTGCATTCAAAGGAGGATTCCTACCACTGGAGCGTGAAGTATTCACTTGGAGTTCAAAGGTAAGAATCTCTACTTGTGAATTGGGATTACTTCACTCTTTTCTTTCTTCCTTCTAGATTTCTTGTGAGAAAATCTGTCAAGGAGATCCGGTTCGCTGCCGACACTTGGAGAGTGTGAATAGCCGAAAGGTTTGCTACCTACACTTGGAGAGTGTGAACAGCTAAAGGGTTCTCTGCCCACACTAGGAGAGTGTGAAAGGACGAAGGGTTCGCTGCCTACACTTGGAGAGTGTGAATAGCCGAAGGGTTTTCTGCCCACGCTAGGAGAGTGTGAAAGGACGGGCGGTTCTCTGCCAACACTGGGGATTGTGTAAAAGGACGACAGTTCTCTACCGCACCGGGTAGTGGTGAAAAGAGTGATTTGTAAAGGCTTCTCCGCCTTGCTGTGGGTGCAAAAGGAGAGTCACTATTGGTATTAGTGCAATACTCAGAGGGTGCCTCTGGGGAATGGATGTAGGTCTGGTTTAGACCGAACCACTATAAATCTTGTGTTATTTACTTTACTGCTTTTTATTTTCCGCATTTTTCTTTTGTTTAAAAACTCTGTGGTTGAAAAACATTTTCTATAAAAAAACTTAATTAAATTTTTATTTTGGTTCAACATATTTTCAAAGAGGGTTTAAATTTTAAACTATCAATTCACCCCCCTCTTGGTAGCCTTGGGACATTAACTTAGGTCTAACAATCTATTTACTAGACTCAACAGCCAATCTACTATAGTTTGGAACTTTTGCTGATCCACAAAAATCATTCCATTACTGATAACATGCCCTAGAAAGTTCACACTCTTTAGCCAAAATTTGCACTTGGAGAACTTATCATATAATTCATTTCCTTTTAATGCATATAAAACATCCTTTTAAGTGATTTGCATGCATCTCATCATTTAGGGAGTAAACTAGAATATCATTTATGAACACAAACATGAATATATCTAAAAATGGCTTAAAGATTTTATTCATGAAGTCCATTAACACAACGGGGGCATTTATAGGATCAAAAGACATAACCATAAATTCATAATGCCCATATCTAGTACTGAAGGCTGTCTTTCTTATATCTTCTTCTTGAATCATGAGATGATGATACCCTGATCTCAAGTCAATCTTTGAAAACATTGAAGCACCTTTCGACTAATCAAACATATTATCTATCCTTAGGAGAGGATATTATTCTTCATTGTTAGCTTGTTCAATTCTCTGTAATCTATACAGAGCCTTAAGCTTCCATCCTTCTTCTTCATGAATAATATAGGAGCACCCCAAGGGAAGGTACTAGGCTTGATGAATCCTTTATCTAGCAACTCTTGCAATTGATTTTTCAACTCCTTCAATTCTTTTATTACCATTATATAAGGGGCTTTAGCAACAGGTTCAGCTCCTCTTACCAATTCAATAGAGAAATCTATTTCCCTACTTGAAGGTAAGCCAGGTAAATCATCTGCAAATACTTTTGGATATTCTTGAACAACTGAAATATCTTTCAGCTCTCTTTTTGCCTTCTTATCCTTCTTAAAATAGTCCAAGAAGTCTTCATATCCTTTCTTCAGTATAAAATAAGTCTTTAAGGATGCAATCATAATATCAGTTATTCCTCTATCTCCCTGAAATTTAAATTTCTTCACTCATGGCATTTGAAATTTAACTTCCTTCTTATTATAATCTATAGTCACAAAATGACAAGATAACCAATCTATACTTAAGATTATATCAAGTTCAGATAATGGAAAAATAGTTAAATTGCTTTTAAGTTCTCATCATCTATCCTTAAATCTATAAGACATCTCCTATTATTTTCCTTTTGATTTCCATTTAACATTATAACTGAGAACGGGTTCAACATAATTTAGGAAGCAAACTTATAGAACTAACAAACTCCTCTGAAATAAAGAACTATGATGCTCCAGTATCAAATAATACTCTAACAGGTTTGTTACACATTAAGATTGTTCCTAATCACATAAAGACATAACATTCATTATAAAATATGACAATCATTTTTCATCTATATTATATAAGATTTTCATTGATAATTAATTAAACCATGAACCTATAACAATATCAGGAGACCCCATAGCTTCTTGTTAGGACAATCTATATACTTAAGGCTGAATATTTTGATGAGTCTGACCCTGAGAAGAAACTGATGTTATAGACTCCACAATTCTTGGCCTGCCAGCTATCCTCTAGGTATTATTTCCTGTCATGGCCTATATAGTAGATTTTTGTCCCAGAAGAGGATAAGACTTTGCTATATATCCTAGATGATAGCACCAATAGCAAGTGTTAGTGCAGAGAGATACTCTCCTTTATGCATTCTTCCACACTTATTGCATACTATAGTAGTTGAAGCACTATTATCAGAATTGCTGGGTCTGGGTTTCTTCTAAGCAGATACTCCAGACTGAGAAGACTAAGTAGACTGAGTGGGCTTTGGCCTGCCCTCAATCTTTCTTTTTTGGAAGTACCTCCTCCTTTGAGTCGCTTATAAGACTATCTAGATCCTTCTAAATCTTTCCACCAAAGTGAAATAGTCTTCAATCCCAAATGGTATGAGAGGCTTATTTATTATATATTTTAGTCCAGATAGGAAGCAGTGGCACTTCTCTTCATTATTTGGTATCAGATAAGGGGCTTATCTGGATAGCATAGTGAATTCTACCTCATACTGTGAAATAAAATGATATCCTTAAACCAATCTTTTAAACTTGTATTATATTTATCTCTTAGATGATATAGACACAAACTAATCTCTGAATACCTTCACAAATACTCCTCAGGAGACTTGACTATTGGATCACCCTCCAAACATCTATTGTAGCTGGCTCCGCCACCACCTTTCTTTCTCACCATCAAAGACCTAAGCAGTCAGTGTAACATTCCTATCCTTAGGGCTAGACATACCCTCCAAAATCTTCTCTATTTTCATCAACTAATTCTCAGCTTCTAAAGGTCCATTACTTGAAAATAATAGAGGCTTCATATCTTGAAATAACTTTAAGTTCTTATTCATAAAAGTACTCCCACTACCATTGGTCTATGTCTGAGAGTTCTTAATCATCTGACGCATCGCTTCCATCATCTGAGCAAATGACTCCATTATAGCATTATTATCACCTCATAGAGGATTTGCTACTATAGGTAGCACACTCCCTACTTCACCTACATTACCCTCAGTGGCAGTAAGCTCAGAGTTCATAGCTGGTAGCTCCACCCCTTCTTCATTCCCAATGTCATTAGTGGCATTCTGCTCAGGATCCATATCCATGAGATGAAATAAGATATCATAAGTAAAAAATTCATAAAATTTACACTTTCTATATATTCTAAGACCCATTCAATTATCCTATAGGCTCTTTCATATTGATTAGTTTACTTAAACCTTTATCTCTGATACCACTTATCACGACCTGGCTCAGCTAGCTTGAATTAACGGGGCGAGAATAAATGGTCGTACGAAGAACACTCATAACTTTCATATCATAAAAATTTTATTTCACAAAAAATTCATTTCACAAATGACATAATCATAAATATCATCCAAGAATAATATTAGAAAGAGCCACTATACATCCAAACTAAAATATCCCTAATACATCAAAATATAAAATCACTTAAAACATAAAATGAAAATACCACAATAGTCTCTACATCAACAAACACATTACATAACATAATCATAAAAACCTAACATCCTAAGATCCTCTATGATAGTTGGTAAACTGTCTTTCAGCCATCACTCTCTAATAGATTCACCTGAAACGCTTTCCCAAAAGTAGGGTGAGCTAATGCTCAGTATGTAACATGTATTTATAATAAATTTATGAAATAATTAAATCAGGATGTTAAGCATGAAATTAGAATAAATAAAAGATTTTATTAAACATTTGATAGGCACATGTTGTATAGCATTTTCATAATCAAATTTTTTTAACTTTTTCCTTTCTTTTCATAAACTTTTACTTTCTTTATAGTCTTTCATTAAATACATAAAATACGTAATCATAAAAAAAACACCCATCCAGAAGTACCAGAGTTTTGTACTAATCAGGTACACAGTCAAGTTTTAACTATTCCTTTACCATTTGGCTCCGATGAGCCCCTTTACCATTGGCTCCGAAGAGCCCCTTTACTGTTTGGCACTCCGAATCATCATGGACATACAATTATAATATATATCATAAGGATTAAGTCATTTATAAATTCATATGTGTTTCGAATGTTCTCATATTTATCTAGATATCAATTAAAGCGCATGCCATAAAAATGTGAAATTACACCAACAATCATATGCCTTATGTTTTGTTTTAACAATTTAACTTTCCTTTAACAATAAACACAATGACATGAGTATAAATATAACTTATTAAATTTATTCATAACTATAACATTTAAAATTATAAAATGAACTTAATTTAAATACAAACACCTATCTCACAAGTCTCACAAATCTCCATGACATCGCTCAAACTCGAGGCTTTCTCTTAATAATCAACAGCTAAAATTACATATAAATCTAATATCAACTTTACTTTTCTTAATCTTTATATAATCCTAATTTACTTAAATTCACAATTGATTAATATTAGACCTTCATAATGCTGAATTAAAATTAATTAAAATTAATTTAAACTTTTTGGATTTATTAAAATACTAAAATTTTGGAAAATTTAAAGTCACCAATTTCATCTCAATTCCCTTCCAATCTTTCCCCTAAACACAAATATTAATTAAAATAATAATTTTTTGGATTTATTAAATATAAAAATTATGAAAATAAAATTTTGTGTGGAAAACTTAATTTCCTCTTAGAAACCCACTTGGGACCCTTAGGAATAAAAGTTGTGAAAACACTTTAAAAAATTTTAACTTTAAGGAAAAATCCTTATTTTTCAATCTCAAAAAGATTTGGGAAAAACATCATTTTTAGGTTTAAAATACTTGCCTTAATATTCCTTATAAGTTTCCCAAAGAAATTCTAAGTGTTAGCAAAACCCTAGAACTTTCTCTTCCAAAAATCTTTGAGAAAAAAAATAGAGAAATGCTTAAATTAAATATACCTTAGTCTTCCCCTTACCTTCATCTATAATTTCCCTCAAATCCAGCTGCTAGAAAATGCTGCTAGAGCCATTCCCTAAACGTCCCGTTCGCCTCCTCCCTTCATCTCACTTTTGGCCACATGAATGAATGGGGACCGAATGAAATTTAGTCCCCTTAAGAGGGAGCGGTCTAGACTATATGCATAAAGTCTTAAATACCCTTATATGCCTTATATCACTTTAAAATTTATTAAGGGTAATTTAGGTATATTAAAACTTCTAAATTTTTAACTTTCAATTTAAGTGAAATTCAATACATGTTATTTATATCAATTACTTAAAATTTTATGTAGAATTTTATAAAATTAATTTTGTCAAAATCTGATGACTTTGAAATTTTACTTAAATTTTGTCGTGATGAATTGAGATGCGTGTAATGCTTACGATCATTAAGTTTAGGTTTTATAATTCTATGGTGTTAAAATGTACTAGCAACTATGGATCTCTGAAAGGGTACTGCTCAGTGGGGGATAGAGTGCAAAGGGTATACGACCACACCATACCAAAGGACGAGACGATGGTAGGCCTTCTTGCTCTTCATAAGTGGGCCAATGGAAGGGTAAATTAGATTATACATATGATTAACCATTTATGATAGAGGCTCTCAAGTACACATCAACTTGGATAATAATATATACGACATGATCAAAATAATGTGTTTCCTCCACCTGATACATCACCTCGAGTGAGGTTTATTTGATGGTGGAATTTTATTTCCTATGGGTTCATGCCCTCGTGATTAAATACATCTCAAGCCGGAGCTTGAGAAGATTCTCGATTAAGGGTCCTGCATTATCCTCTCCTATGGGATTGGCATATATGATAGAGACTAGGAATTTCCTACTCAAAGGAAAAGAATGGTTCAATTTGGCTTAGTCATCATACATAACTCTAAGCAACATCCGGAGGGATTAAGGTAATAAGAAAAAACTATAAAAAAAGAAATAATCAATGCACTCAAAGCATACCAGACAGAAGGATGGAGGTGGCATCAATCATGTGACACGAATAGATAGGATTTAAAACCCCTAAGGAATAGGGGACTTACCCACCGATGAGGCATACTACGAGACACCAAATATAGTAGCCTTGAATCCTAAATCTAGAGTGAGTTTAGTGTTCTACATATAACACTAACACCCGTATCCTAGCTAATGCATCTTGGACTTATATCTTGCCTAAAAAGGAATGACAGCTAACCACCTATGAACAAAAAATCCATGATTTTCAGTCTTTATTCAAAATGGGTGTGTGGTTGAGTTCTTGGAAATAAGGCTGACATCTATAGAGGTTCCGAAGTGGCCTTATACTTATATTGGGTAGAATGCTCCTAGAGCTAATAAAAATAAATTTTTGATTTAATTAATTTTTAATGCAATGAATGCTGGTTAAAGTCTCCAAATCAAGTGTGTATAAAATTTAAAAAGGCTTAAAAATAATTTTTTAGAAAAGATTAGACTTTTCTAGATCTAGTACCTCATTCTCATAGATCAAATTATATGGACTCTAGTCGCAGGCGAGAAAGTGTCTTTTAGCAAGAAATGAGAGAAATACAATAATATGAATGCGACCCCAAAAAATTCCATCTATTTCTTAAATCATTAGGTTTTTATATTATTAATTCATGAAATATTAAATTTTAATTATGAATAAAAAAGTTTTAGTCCTTATAGAGCCTAGCGAAGTCAGGCCACACACAAACAAGAAAGAAACCTAAAAAAATAGGCAATTTTTAGGGCGCAAATAAATTAACACATTAATATAAATAAATCACCAGAGTAAAAAAAAAGTCCATGACAAGTGTCATATATAGTATAACCCAGAGTCTGCAAAAAAGTAATGGTGGCCAGGCCCCATCGACCACAACCTGGATTCTAATCCTGCTAAATGTCACAAATCTTAAAAGTAAGGCATTTCATCTTCATCTTCAAGTATTTGTATGGATCATCTTCATTCAGATCGTCTTCCTTTGGTCTTTGTAGGGTGTATCCTTCAGAAGGGTACCCAAATGAAAAAGAAATTCCCTGTGTAGGGTCTATCTTTTTTCTTTTGGATACTTAGTGTTTGAAATGCCTCACTTTTGAAGACTTTTACAACTCGATACATTACATCAAATTACATTATGAAAAAAAAAAATCTAGACTCTCCTACATGATTATCCTAAGCAGTTAAATAAAAAATATCCAAAACATTTTATATATGGAAATAAATTATACATTGGTAGTCACACTTAGCCATGCTCTTATTTATTTTTTTGGGCTAAGCATCTAGAGCACCTATAGAAAGAAATTATATAATTATAATTTTTCATTTTAGCCCCCTTTATTAGCATTATATGAGCATGACCATCTATAGAAAATATCATAAGTACCAAGGTCACATCTAACCTATGGGTAATCTATAGGAAAAATCACATTATAAATAAAGTGCAGTAATAAAATAAATAATCACAACCAATCAAGTCAACCAGCACACATACACATGCAAGAGTGCCACATCATAAAAGAAGAAAAGTAACATATCAACCTAACCTAGATCTAAAAGTGGTGCCTAAGCAAATAATTTTATGTGTGTGTAGAAGGCCGTGTGGCTTTAGATAGGTTTTATATTAGATAATTAGTTCAAGGTTCTTTTTGTTCTGGTTAGTTTAAGGTTCTTATATTAGGAAATTAGTTCAACAAATCAATTAGCCATGTTTTTTGGCTCATTCTCACGATTGGATGGATCAAATCAAATGAAATTTTAAACGAAACTCATATGAGCGAAGAGCATTCATGGGGGACCAATTTCGAGTTCTAAAACAGACTATATGAAAAATTCTCTAACCCTAAGTGTGGTGACATAGTTTATGGGTTTTTGAGAAATATCACTACAAGATCTTTATACGGTTGAGCTTGTAGATTGTCCTTGTACAATTTCTTAGTTGAAGTTATGATTAAACGGGCTATGGATCATCAAGATTTCTTCTAGGGAGAGTTTGGCCTTCGATTTGCTGGAGGAAAATCGCCGACAAGCTTTGACCGATGGATCTAGGTTGGGGAAGGTGGAAGGAGTTTGGGGAGCTTACACACGAGAGTTCTCAGATTGGGAAAGTCTAGTATGAGAGCAAAAAGAGAAAGTGCTTAATATGGAGCTTTAGTTCATCTATTTAAAGCCCTGGACCTATCATGGATGGCCTAGATTGAATCTAGAGCTAATTAGGAGGGAAAATAATTTGATTTGGTCGTGGTTTGCTCAACGGGCCATTAGGCAAGTCTTAAATGCATTAATAGGGGTTTAATTTAACTTAAATAGGTTAAATTGACCTAATTAAATCTTTGGTTGACCAAATCAATGGTTGACCTGGTAAACCTAATCAATTAAACCCAAGGGGTGGGGGTTTAGCCAAAGATGTAATGGAATTGATTTAAAATCAAAAGGAGACCATTTAGGCTAATTGATTCAACCAATTTGACCCAAAGCATGGATCTTGGCCCAACAAGTTAGGTTTGACCCACTGAGCCCAAGGGAGGTATCTGATTGAGCCAAGAAGCTATGGAACTAATTTGAAATAAAAAAAGGGATTTGGGTCAATTGGATCAACCTAGGTTGACCTGGTCAACCAGGTTGACCAAGGGCCTAGGTCTGGGCTTAGTATTTTTTTTTTGAAGAATTGCAGCATTTTCATTAAAAGAAAAGCAACAAAGAACTAGTTACAAGTAATAAAAGGATCACATTCCTCCTTGATTAAGTCCATCAAGAAGGAAGGGATGCCTTCTAAAGAAAAACTATCAAAAGAAAAACTACTTTCAATTGCCAAAGTAGCACAACAATTAGCTACTTTACTACAACATCTATAGGCATGATGGAAAGCAACTTTATTGAAATCATTCAAAAAAAATAAATCCTTTGCCGGCCCCCTATCCAAAGGCCAGTTATTCTTCTTCAATGAGTCTTGAATGAAATGGATAATATTGACATTATCACTCTCAATGATCAACCCCTTGTATTCCAACATCCAACTCTTAAGGAACTCCTTCACCGTAAGAACTGCTTCCATTTCAAGCTGGGCAACATCCCAATGGACCTTCTTCTTCCCAAATGCACTAATCAAACGACCTTTATGATCCCGAAAAACACCACCAATACTAGCAAGATTGGAGCTAAGCAAAGAGGCACCTAAATTAATATTAATCCAATCTTTCGGTGGAGGGCACCAAGTATTTGGAAACTCCCTAAGGAGATTAGTGCCCCAACTAGTAAGATATGGACTTGATTTGGAAGTGGCTAAGAATAATGCATTATAAGAAACCCTAGAACAAGGCAATGCATCCTTACCATGCTTCACAGAATTACGGTTCTTCCAGGATAAATACACCACTGAATAATAAACCTTGATAATTCCAAAGTTACAACTTGATAGCCTCTTTAGCTCATGTAAACAGCAATCCAAAGAACTGAAAGCAGGGATCATAATACCCCATTCACGCATCTTCATAATGACTTCCACCATATATTTACATTGAACCATTATATGTTCATATGATTCAACCACTTGGCAGCCTCTAGCACAAACAAAAATCTCAATGATTCTACGATTCTTAAGAAATAAATTAGTAGGAATCGCAGCTTTACCTAACCTACACCAAAAGATTTCAACCTTCTTACTGAGTTTAAGCTTCTGCAACCAACCGTAAAAATCGACATCTTCAATGGTACATCTGTTGAACAACAATTGTCATATACCAATGCAGAAACTGTTTTTTCGAACACCAGTTCAGCAGCTCCATCCTATCCTCCTCCTCATACTCAATGTGAAATTATCTAATAAAAAATATAAGCTCCGGATGAAAGGCCCTTTGTAACAAATTAAGATTCCATTCACCATTGTTTACCAAAAGCTGTTGAACAAAAATACCTTCCAGCACTTCGCAGTCCACATAAGTTGGCCATCGATTGATGCTTTTATCAAGCAACCAAGCATCATTCAAGACATTGATCTTGTCACCCTTGCCCACCTTCCATCTGATAGCAGATTTCAAATTCTTTTCCCCATCCAACATAATCTTCCAAGCACTAGAAGTAACTTTCTTCTGATCATCATTCATAACATCATCACCAGATTTAGCTTTCAACGCTCGATGGAACAAAGAGTCCGGTTTCTGAATATAATTCCAAGCCAATCTAGATCTTAAAGAGCTAATTCTTAATAATGGAGAATGCAAACCCAACCCATCCATACTTCTAGGCTTGCATAATTCTCCCCAAGCAATATAATACATACCATTGGACCCATCATTCTTATGCCATATGAAATTTCTACATAGTTTTTCCAACTCATGCAATACTCTTTTAGGAACCAAAGAGTGAGTAATTAAGAAATTTGGCATAGAGAGCAAAGAAGTTTCAATGAGAGTGAGTTTACCTCCCATTGACAAAGATTTCTTACCCAAAGAGTTGAGTTTTTCCATGACCATGCTCATAAGTTCTTGAAAATCTGCCATCTTTATTCTTCCAAGGGAAATCTTCACTCCCAAGTACTTCATCTCCTTGACCTCCTTGAAGCCGAGAACTCTAACAATTTTCTTCTTCATAGAATAACTAACCACCTTGCCAAAAAAATTGTGATTTACTGACATTGACTCTTTGTCCTGTCCACTTACAAAAATCCTTCACTATAGGCTTCAGTGCATTGGCTAAAGTAATGGAAACATGAGAAGAAATCAAAACATCATCTGCATAGAGAAGATGTGTGATCTTTGGACCTCTAGGTAAAATCTGAATGCCAAGATTCTTCCCCCTTTGCGCTAAAGAGTTGGGCATGAGTTGAGAACACAGTATGAAGAGATAGGGGGAAAGTGG
The DNA here is from genome assembly GCA_022539455.1 of Dendrobium nobile. NCBI lineage: Eukaryota > Viridiplantae > Streptophyta > Magnoliopsida > Asparagales > Orchidaceae > Dendrobium > Dendrobium nobile. The sequence goes on from CM039726.1 coordinate 39,532,350, forward strand.
ACTTCCTTGACGGAATCCACTTTGAGCACAAATCCACTTGGAGTTCCTTCCATTGATGATGATAGAAAACCTCACATCTACAACACATTCCATAAGGAAGTTAGAAAAAACAGCAGGAAATCCATACCACTTAAGAACCTAACGAAGTGTTGTCCATCCCATGCTATCATAAGCCTGCTCCATATCCAATTTAAGAGCCATCAACCCCTTCTTATTCTTGGATAATTTGAACTTATGAAGAATCTCCTGAGCCAAGAGACATAGTTCTAATATGGAATGAACACTACTTGCTCTTCAGAAACCATCTTGTCAATAACCTTCTTCAATCTGTTAACTAACATACTAGCCACGATTTTGTAATTAGTCTGACATAATTTGATGGAATTAAAGGGTATTTTACTTTAGAAATCAAAGTAATTAATGTATCCACTCTCTATTCATAATACTGGATTTGAAAAACCGATTGACAGCACTCCAAAGAGTCTCCCAAACAATACTCCAATAACTCTTATAAAAAGAAGATGTAACTCCATCAATACCTAGTGCCTTGTTGTTTCCCTGCTGAAAAACTGAGAGCTGCAGTTCATATACAGATAATTCCTCATTAAGCATCACCATATCTTCATCAGTAACCTTTTGGCTTTCATCAACCAAAGGCCAACCCGTCAGCTCACATTCTCTACACTTCCACTTCTTCTCAAAAAATTGTGTGAAAACCTTCTCAATTTGATCCTCCTCTTCATGTATCATATTGAACTCATCTTTGATCTGATTAATTTGGTTTCCATTTCTTCTTGCCGATGCAAAATTCTGGAAAAACCTTGAATTTGTATCTCCTTCCTCATGCCACCTTACTTTTGCCCTTTAATTCCACCAAGTAGATAGTCACCTCAATGTAATATTCAGTTCATGAACTTTGTTTCTAAGCACAAAAAGGTCATCAACTGACCAATTATCATCCAAACCTTCCTTGTTTTGAAGATCAAGGATTTCCTTCTTTAAATTTTCCTTCAACAAATTCAAATCCTTGCACTTATTTTTATTCCAAAAAAAATAGTGCGTCTAAGGTACGGTTGAGCTTCCTTTACAAGATCATATATTCATCACCAAAGTCATTCTTCTTCCAAGAGTTAAAAACAACACTCTTAGCTGCTGGGTATGATTGCCAAGTGTCCTCAAACTTAAAGATTTTAGCCTTGAACTGCATTTTATCTCTCATATTCAGAACAATAGGACTATGGTCAGACGCTACTCTAGCAAGATACTTGATAGTAGCAAGTGGAAGCTTTTGAGTAGCAGCTGAATTTAACATACATCTATCCAACCTTTCCCAAATCTGAGAGGTCCCCTCTTTGTTATTACACCAAGTAAACCTTGGTCCAACATGTCCAATATCATGAAAATCTGAATTTACCATAAAGCTCTTCATCTCCCTAGGTCATTTTGAAAACAAGAACCTTTTGCCTCCTCTCTTCTCCTCCTTGTTAATGATACAATTAAAATCCTCTCAAATAATGGAAGGAATTGAATCCTCCATACACTCCTAAAGTTGCTTCCACAAGCTCCCCCTTTCCTTATAACATCTACTTCAATAAACCGTGGCAACTTTCCACATTCCCAAGATGGGAACCGAAAGACTACCAACAATTGCTTGTGATGATGCCTCCATAACCTCAAAAGACACCAAATTCTTGTTCCATAACACCAAAATGCCTTCTGATGTACCGACAGCAGGGCAATGAAGATACTCCCATTCCTTTGCAATAAGATAATCAACATCCCTTCTATCAATGCTAGACAATTTGGTCTCCATAAGCCCAATAAAATAAACATTCTGATCTCTAATAATGTCCTTCAAATATAGGGAAGCTTCTTTTTTCCTAGCCCCCCTACAATTCCAAAAAAGAATGGATGACATTAAACAAGTGCAGATGGTCTCTCCCCATCCTTGGGGTTCAACCTATCATACCTCTTCTTTTTCTTATAATCAGGTTCCACAGGTCCTATTGATCTCAATTCCTTGGATAGCTTAAACTTGGAAACACCACTATGTGAACCCAAACCACTGTTACTGACAATTGGATCCATACTGGCCAGACCTCCATCTTCTGTTTTATCAATTTCTACATGATTCCCCGTATAATTCTCTTCAATACTATCACTCAGTACTGCAAATCTATTGGTTAGAATATTATCTGAATTCTTTTTCCCAATAGAATTTTCAGTTTCAGAATAAATTTCTGGAACTAGGACATTTTTTCCAACATCAGCAACCTCCTCATTCACCATCTTGATTTCCTTCTACACAATAACCTTCTTATTAATATTTCCCCTGATAGCATTGCTGAACCCATTGGCATTCATTCCTTTTCCAATAACATTACCTCTGTTACCTCTCCTATTTTTGAAATGAACATGGATCCAAGGACCATATTCGGAGCTAATCACAGAAGTTTTATTGTCAGGCACAAACTTCTCATTGTTATCATTAACTACATCCATCTTCTTCAATGCTTGATCCTGTATTCCAATGGATACATTTTCTGGATAGATATTTCTGTCATGGCCCACTCTACCACACTGATAACAAAGAAGATCTATTTTCTCATACTCAACCCGTTGGAAAAACCTCCCAGCTGAGCCATCCACCCAAACACCATTCAGCAATTTCTTCTCCAGATCGATCCTCACACATACATGAGCAAACTCACATTTACCCCAACGAAAGGTGTTGCCATCAATGTACATTGGCATTCCCAAGCAAGAAGCAATTCTTGCAATATTGTCCTCATCCCAGCAATACAGAGGCAGACATGGAAGTCTAATCCAGACTGGGGCAGAAACTCCTTTAAACGTATTCGGATCAAATGCTGCCGACCACCTATCCATACCAACAATGAATCCACTCACATACCATGGTCCACTGTTCAGAACTTCTTCTACCACTGCACTCATCTGGAATGAACACAGAATCTAATTCATACCAATAGACGTCAAGTGGAATCCACTGAATTTGCTCCATTGCCTCCTCAATTCTGTACTACAAACTGAAAATGGCACATTATTACCCAACACTTTAATCACCACCGAATTCTTTAAAATATGAGAATTCTTTGCCTCCATATCTACATTTAGCTTAACAGCAATGCCATCTTCTGAAAATTCAACCTGATCCCTATTGAATGATATCTTGATTGGCTTCGGTTTCGACCAAGCTTCAACAACCTCATTAATCTTGTTCTTTTGGATTCCAGTATCCACATGCTCTATAATTTGATCCTCCACATTTTCTCCTCCCTTCAAAACTTCCACCGAAATCAAATTGTCTTCAATATTACGCCCCTTAAGCGTATCAAGAACTCCAAAAAATCTGTTCACATGTAGAGTTAAATCATCCGAAGCCGATGATTCAAGAATTGTCATCCCTGGATTTCTCTTCACACCTAAACTCTTCTTCCCAGCCATACTTTCAACCAAAATGTTCTATCTCTTACCTTCAACTGAAACTTGACGGCATAAGGGTAATTCTCCTTCTCTGATCACAATACCATTTGAACCTCTACCATTGGGACGTAGAGATTCATAAGGTCGCAGAGCGTTCATGATACCGCCAAAACAACGTCGGACTTGCCCTTAACCCACTGAATTAAATGGGAGGGTCTTGGGGCCTAGCTTGGTCAATCTGACCAAGTCAAGCCCTTTGACCAAGGGTTTGATGAATCAAGGTCAATAGTGCCTTGATGCTATAATGTTGGATCCTTTGCGATGTTGGATGATATAACACATTTAATATAGGAATCAATGTATATTTTGCTAAATTAGTGCAACTCTTAGAAGTTATAATTGCTTTGCCATGGCACCTTAAAAAATGAGCACTACGATGCTCAAAATGATATTTTGGTGTTGTGGTGTTTGTGATGTTGTCACTTATACAAAGATTTTTTTTGAGACAAATAATACTATGGTGCTAGTTTTGGGCACAACAGCACTATGATATGCTACAAAATTAGCATTGGTGATGCCGCAGCATATGTAAATAGAGAAGGTCAATGTCCCCAACTTGAAATTGGCGCTTTGGTGTTAATCAAGCGGGCACTGCAATATTTTACTTGATCGTGATGGAGTGCTGTCCAATACTTACAAGTTTTATTTTTTACTACATAATTCACATATAAAAATAATTAAAATAACACATTTTTATTAAGTTTAAAATAACTAAAATATTATATAATTTACACTTATCATTAGTCGAACTATTGCTTAATGACATGAACCTGTATGGATAAGCCCGAGATAAATCCATCAAGGATGTCTGACTAATCTGAGGTGGTTTATAAGAGCATTGTTCATTGACATTAAGCTGAATAAAAGGGGTTAAGATAAATACATCAATGTGTTTGACCTATATGAGATTATTTATTAGAGCATTGTTCGTTGTCATTAACATATATAAAAGAGGTTGAGGGATATCCACTAAGTATCTTTGACCTGTATGAAATTATTTGTCAGAGCATTACTTGATGATATTAACTTTCGTGGAAGAGATTGAATTGAATCCCTTTGGGATTAATTACCTTGATTGGAAGTGGGCGAATGCCACATGTATCCAAAATTGAAGGTAAATATTAGTCGAGATTTAAACCATTACTATTTTCTTAGGTTAAAACTAAGACCTTGCCTAAGGAGTCCAACAGGGAATTGTATATAGTTTGAGATTCAATTGAAGCACTCGTGTATTTTTTGGAAGCTTTATAAAAAATAGTTTCTAGTAATGATATCTTGAATGATGAAATATTGGAGGAACTCACTCAATCACAACCATATTTGAGATTTAAACAAAAATATATTATAGTGAGGTTTCTATTGTAGATAAAATAATAAATGTTTTCTAATGTAGTGAGGTTTCAATACTTACCATTGAATGACTCATTTAAGACCTGATAAAAGATCATGGTAAAGGGACTATCTTGCCACAACTATGCCTAGGATGTTGATGTGAATGACTTTCAAGGTTGTAACAAAGGTTACCCAATTATGCTACATATATATAAGAGAGAGAGAGAGAGAGAGAGAGAGAGAGAGAGAGAGAGAGAGAGAGAGAGAGAGAGAGAGAGAGAGAGAGAGAGAGAGAGAGAGAGAGAGAGAGAGAGAGAGAGAGAGAGGATGCATCAATCATAAGGTATCGTAGCCGCCAATCATAATTTAAGCAATATTTTAAAATATAAATTATCTGCTAATCATATTGTATGATAGGTATCGTACTGTATGATGTCATTAAATCTTGCCTAAGTTAATTATGTAATTAGGTATCAAATTTGGATTAATTGGTCTAGTAAGATGATATTTTATGATTGAACAAATTGTACTGTACGACCCTATCTTTGCATGTGATAATAATTTATCATCATTAATCATACTAGATGTTAATCTAATTTAGTTGTACTAATTATACTAGACAATCAACTCAAATATTTGAACTGATCATACAACTTCTTACTCTTCATACAGTACTAATAAGAAGATATTGAACTAATCATACTATACGATCAAGGATCATATTGTTCGATCAGAGACGACAAAATTAAATCTTTATAATTTATCAAAGCCCTCTATTTAAGATTTCTTATAAAACTTTATATGAGTCTTTTTGTCATTCATTGAGTTATTTCTATTGAAGAAAGCTTGAAGATAGAAAGCCTTGAGTCAGGGAGAGAAAGGGTTAAGTTTGTGAGAGATGGAAAAGATTCGTGTGGGTTATAATGGAGAGTGAGAGGGAGTTCGCCATGGTTGCTATGGTAAACTTGCACCTAAGTTCCTCCATGTGTCAAGGTTTATCTTAAGGGAAGCTTTGGGAAGAAGACATCTTTAGTGTCAAACGACCCGACTACTCCGACGCACAGAGAAGATGAAAGTGATTCGTGGTAGAGGTGTCAATTATTGACTTGACCCGATAACCCGACCCAAAAAATCTGGGTTCGGGTCAACCCATTTAACAAACGGGTCGGGTTCGAGTTGAAGTTTTTGACTCATTTTCAAAATCGGGTCGGGTCCAGGTCAACCCGCTAACCTGATTTTGACCCGATTTGACCCGAACTCTAAAAAGCTTTGTTGTCTTTTCAGCTTTGCCTCCTTAATGAGTGCGAATGTCCAACGGTCCAGCCCAGTGCGTGTGAAATAGGGACACGGTTGACAGCACGGGTCTCTAAGGCTGACCGATCATGGAAGCTGGGGGAGGGAGATCGGCTGATCGAGGGCTTCGACTATGCGAGCCAGCGAGAGAAAGGAACAGATTAATGAAGAAACTCAATGAAGGGCTTCGGCTTGTGCTTGTCTGGTCGCACGAGAGCAAGAGGAATTAAAAGGAACTTCTGGCTTTATTTTAGTTTATTATGACATCTATTTTGTGAATAAAAACATTCTTTGTGAAATGATTTTATTATAGTCTTATCAAATCAATTTGCATAGTGGTTTGATTATTCCTACGGATAACAAAGGAGCTTCTATATGCTTAAGGATAGAGTTGAACTTTTTTCCTGCTTGAGCTTCAGAATAGTGAAAATTTCTTGAATCTTGTGATCTTGGCAGTTTTGCTCAGCTCCGCTCCTTCACATGCAAGCCAAACTCCTACTGATCGTCTTCTAATCGCACACAGGCATATTCGCTCGCGGCTCAACTCCGCTCCTTCTCTGATCTCTCTCTGGCTAGGCGCACATACGTAGGAAGCAGGAGCTCTCTACAATCTCTCCAAGCCGCACGCATAAAGGAAAAGAAAAGTAAGAAACTCATTTGTTGTCTTGGCGTCTCCGTATGTATTTTGAAGGTTTGTGGGTTGGGTCGGGTCGGGTCAACCCGGCAACCCGCACGGGTCAGGTCCGAGTTGTAAATCCTAACCCGTTTAGCTAAACAGGTCGGGTTTGGGTCAACTGATTTAAGCTCGAGTCAATTCGGGTTGGACCCAAACCTGACCCATTGACCTGTATTGACACCCCTAATTTGTGGTTCTCTACCTCGCCAGAAGGGTGAAAAGGATTCCAAATTCTTTACCTCTCCAAAAGGATGAAAGGATTCTAGGTTCTCTACCTCACTAGAAGGGTGAAAAGAATTATGGTCCTCTACCACACTGGGTTGGTGAAAGAGATTTTGTAAGGGCTTCTCTGCGTAGCTGTGGGGGCTAAATGAGAGACAATATAGTAATAGTGCAATACTTGGAGAGGACTCCGAGGAGTGCACGTAGGTCATTGTTTGACTAAAATACTATAAATCTTTAATGTGTTTATTTTGATTTTTTATTTTTTGAACTTTATTTTTTTGCAATTTATTTTGTTATTTTTGTTGTGTTGATTAGAATATCATTATAGATATTGGTTCTTCTTACAGGTTGATTAGATTCTGCATGAAAGTGAAAGTATTACTTTCATATTAGTGTGTTTAGGAACAAGTTTACTAAGGCTTGACATCCTTATCAAACTTTAATTAGTATTAGAGCGATACTCAAAATAGTATTTTAGAGAACTGAGAGGAAAATGATAAATGGTATATTTCAAAAATAGGAATATTGTAAAAGATTATTATATTATTCGTCAACCTTTATTTGATAATATTTCATTTGTTTTTTGGAAATTTGCATGTCCATTTTTTTATGATCAATTGATTTTTGAATGTAGCATATGATTCAAAATGATTATTTTGTATTGGAAATAATTATTAATGAAGCCAAAACTAATATTCGTTTTACTGAATAGAGTAGAGAAGAATAAATTTTGGCATAACTGAATGCTAAATTCTTAAAATATTTTTCTTTGCACTTAAATATAAAAATTAATAAGAGTTTCTACTGTTGCAAATTCGATTTCATTGATTATATTTTGATGATTAGCAAACACTATTGCTTCTTTTCGACTGCCTTTTACTACTGACATTTTCAAGATTCAAAGATTGGATGGAAATCGGAACCAGCTCAAGACTGGGTAGATTAGGGTTGATTCAGTTTGTAATTTTCTTTTTTCCCTTTCTTGAGTCAATTGTAAATGTTTGAAGTGACTAATGTTAAGTAACCCTACACACACACTTGAGAGATTCAGAATTTCTATTTTTACTCACATTGTCTCCGACGATATTTATATTGGCCTAGACGATCGAGTTCAAAACAAAAGTTCTAATCAGGATTTCTTAGTTAAGGTAGCCGTAATTAACTGATCGTCCTGGACGATACATTTATCGGATAGGACGATATGCTCAAAATAGAAAGAAATAGCCACCATGATCAATTTAAGTATTCTGTATTTTTGGAAATTGGCCAGGACGATCGTAAGATCGGCCTGGATGATATGGCATAATTATGCCTAAATTGATCCGACAATCAAGGAAGCAATTAAGGATGATTGATATGATCACATCGTCCCGGCCGATTCTGCGATCGGCCTGAACGATATACTCAAAAATTCTTAGTTGCTCCTAGACGATAAATATTGGTCAGTACAAATTTAGGGCGATGTTCTGGCCCATCAGGATCGGACATCTCGAATTCTGGGTGATGCTCTGGACAATTTTTCTCTGATTTGAACTGATCGTCCGGGACAATCGTGATATCGGCCGAGACGATCAAGCTAATTTTCAATCGTCCAGTTCATTTTCAGAGTGGTGTTCTGGCCGATTATCTGTGTTTTGAACTGATCGTACAGGACGATATTATTATTGTCCTGGACAATAAAGCAGTAACTTGCACTTATTGAGCTCCTTTGAAGCTCTTCTATTTAAGAGCTATTGTTCATCATTTTTGAACATTCTTGGCTACTGTCTTGACCTGAGAAAACCTAAAGGAGAGAGAGAGAGGGAGAGAGAGAGGATCTTGTGAGGGGGAGCCTGTGAGGGAGTTCACAAGGGTTTCTCCAAGCATTGTTCTACTTCTTCTTCCCTAGAGTCTCTTGTCCTTGGAAGAGTTGGGAGAGGTAAGCTTCAGCGATCGATCGAGGTTCTCTGCCTGCTTCAGAAGGAAGCTAAAGGATTAGGGTTCTTCGCCTTGTCGGGGGTGGAAAAAAGGAGATATTTTGTAAGGGCTTCTCCGCCTAGCTATGGAAGCTAAAGGAGAGTCACGTTGGTAGTGTAATACTCGGAGGACACTTCTATGGAGTGGACGTAGGTCAAGTTGACCGAACCACTATAAACCCTTGTGTTCTTTTTACTACTTCCGCACTTTAACTTTTCGCACTTGTTTTTCTGTGGTGATTTTGGTTTGTGATATTTGTTCTTGTGTTAAAAGAATTCTTAAAATACCAATTCACCCCCCTCTTGTTTAGCCTCAGGACTAGTTCATAGAGCCTAACATCGCTAATGAACTTTTAAGTGGTATCAGAGCGGGATTCATAAAAACAGAGTTTGAAAACTTTTTAAATTTTGATCCATGACTAACTTTAGGAATCGTAATACAACTGAAGGATATTCTATTACATGACCTCCTTTGTTTGACAGCCTTCCTTTTGATTTTTAGAAAACCCGCATGTCTACTTTTCTGCAATTAACTGATTATAACATGTGGATACTTATTAAAGAAGGATATTCTCCACCTTTTCGTAAAATTAATGGAATTAAAATTGAAGTTACTTTTATTGAATAAACTTTCGATGAAAGAGATTTAGCTCAATTGAATGCGAAGTTTTTGAACTATTTTTTCTATGCTTTAAAGTCTGAGGATTACATGCGTGTTTCTACTTACTCTACTGGAAAAGAGATTTGGGATAGGTTGTGCATTACTTATGAAGGAACCAATGGAAGTAAAACAATCTCGTTTGAATATTCTCTTACATGAATACGAATTTTTTTATATGAAATTTTTTGAAACAATTTATGATATGTATACAAGGTTCACTCAAATTGTAACTCCTTTGTATGCCTTATGAAGAGAACTTTCAAACTACATAAAAGTGAACAAAATTTTAAGATGCTTGCCTTTCTCGTTTGATGCAAAAATCACTGCAATCACTGAATCTAAGGATTTGAACACTTATTCGATTGATAACTTACTTGGCTCACTCATTGCTTACAAGCAAGGAGTGAATCAAAGAAATCTTGATGCAGGTGAAAAAAGAAAGGAGAAAATAGTGGCACTGAAGGCCCACAAATCGAACTCTAACTCTTCCGGGTCTAAAAGTGATGACTTTGCCTTAATCATAAGGTAATTCAAAAGCTTTTTAAGGAAGAAGCAAAAGCATCATCAAAATTAGAGAAAAGGTAAAGATAATAAATATTTTAAAAGATTGTCTAATGTGGTTTGTTATGAATGCAGGAAGTTCAGACACGTGAAAGATGATTGCCCTACACTTAAGATGCACACAAGCAAGGAAAAGAGTGAGGAGAAATCCAAGTTTAGAAAAGACAAAAAGAGACTTTAAAAGGCATTTTGGGTGGATTCTGCATCGGATTCCTCAGAGACGGAACCAGAAGATGAGACAACAAACTTGTGATTAATGGCTGATGACCATCTTGATCAAGAAGAGGTATGTGAACTTTCCTACGATCAACTCCTTGAAGTTTCTAAAAAAATTCATGCATCATATAGGAAACTTAAGAAGACACATGCTAGCTTAAAATTAGAATTTTTGAATTTATAAAAAGAGCATGAAATTTTGACTAAAGATCACTCAACAATTGATTCAAATCATATGGCTCTACTTGATGAATTTGATGAGTTAAATAAAAAGCATTATGAATTAATTGAAGAGCAGGATTCACTAAAAACTTCACACACCTCACTTGAATCTGATTTTAAGAAAAGATAGAGAAGAATTTAAGGATTGAGAATGAGGTCTTAAAAAGTACTATCTTGAGGATTCAAAATGAATTAGATACATGTAAGAAAACTCGGATGACACCCACACTTGATCAAAAGCCAAAACCTAGGAAGAGGCATTATAACCCAAACCATTTAAGATATCTTTTTTCTGAAGTTAGATGTTTTTCATATGGCATGCTAGGATACATCTCACACACTAGCACAGTTCACCATAGTACACATTGGATGTGGAGACCTAAGTTGCATGATCTACAGCATACCACACATGCATTGCATTCTACTTTTCATAAGAAGGGACCCAAACCTATTTGGGTTCCTATATCTAACATTTGATGATCTTGTAGGTGGGATCTCACAAAAGGCCTCGTGAGAGTATGTGATACCTGGACAGCGGATGCTCTCGACATATGACTGGTGATGCCAATCAATTTGTTTTGCTGGAGTCCAGGACTACAGGCAAGGTTATTCTTGGAGACAACACCACCAGGAAGGTGGTAGGCTTAGGTATAATTGGTAATTTTAAGAATCTTATGATTGAAAATATTTTGCTTATAGATGGATTAAAGCACAACCTGCACAGCATCAGTCAACTCTGTGATAAGGGCTTCATCATATAATTCTTTGCAAATTCATGTATTGTAAGTTTAAGTAATAACATTATTTTATAGGAAAAGAGGATCAACAACGTGTACATGCTTGATTTAAATAACATTGAATGTGCTGCTTCATTTTTCTTAAAAATAGTGGTTGATGATTCATGGTTATGACATCGAAGATTATGTCATATAAGTATGAAAACCCTTAGGAAAATGACCAAAAAAGACATAGTTAAAGGTGTCCCCAAACACAAGTTTTTAAAAGACCCCTTTGTGATGCCTGCCAACTAGGAAAGCAAGTCCACTCCACTTTTCACCTCACTAAGGACATTAGCACCACTAGACCTTTAGAAGTCCTTCACATGGATTTTTTTGGACCCATTAGCACTGCCAGCTTGGGAGGGAAAGTTTATGGTTTTGTGATTGTTGATGACTACTCGAGGTTCACTTGGACTAGATTTCTTTCACATAAAAATGAGTCTTTTGATGAGTTTAGAACATTTTCTACTTGGATTAAAAAAAAGCTAGGTTGTGAGATCTTGACCATCCATATTGACCATGGGGGAGAGTTTGAGAATGAAAAATTTGGAGATTTTTGTGAGAACAAGGGGATTAGCCACAACTTCTCAGCTCCTAGGACCCCTCAGCAGAACGAGGTAGCTGAAAAGAAGAATCAGACATTGGTGGACACCGCTAGAGCCATGCTTGCTGAGTATTCACTTAAAAAAAAAAAGAATGTTTAGGGACCTGATTTGACACTGTCGCCTCATAGGAAATCCTAGGGCAGAAGGTCAAAATCAGGACGATTAAATGATAAATTTTGGGAGGTAGAACCTCTCTTTTCATGTTTTAAAATTATTTTTTAGATGTTGGCCACACTCCCCCAAGGAAGAAATGGGTTGAGCGACCAACGGAAGGAAGGTAGTTAAGACTACCGATGAAACAAAATTTCATTCTTATTAAAGATGGAGAGAGAGATTTGTCCAACCGGGCGTGCCATTTTTTTGTTGGTGGGATTTTGAAAACAGGTTTTGAAAAACATTAGTTTTCTTTTGGGAATTTTAAAACTGAGATTGAATTCTAATTCTAGAAGTCGAATCAACTCGTTTGGAAAAGTATATTGCCCCGAAGGATGAAAATAAAATCCCGTTACGGTGTTCAGACTTAGAATTATGTAATTCATCTTGAATATCATGGCTAGATTCTAAAGAGAACTTCACACAACCCCGAGGGGACGAGGTAAAGTTCAACTAAATATCCAGTTATGATATTCAAGGAATATGATTGTCGAATTCATATCCAAAGCCTTATCAAAGAAGGATGTGTCTCCCTAAAGGGAGATAACACCTTTCAATGATAATTCTTCTAATATGACAACGACAATCATTCTTTAACATTTCCCAAAGAAATCTAGGAAGGGTTTTTTAAAAAATTAATCTTAAAATCAGGTGCGTGTGGTTCCAAATCTCCTACGAGCGCAAGCCCTCGTAGTTAATTACATCGTAGGGAGACAGAGTCCCCTACGAAAACACTCGATTAAAATAAGAATGAAATTTTGTTAAATTTTCTAGGAGTGATATCAAAGACGAATGGAATTTTTTGGAAAATCAAAAGGGAATGGATCAAGATGGAACATTTATTAACAGAAATGAGGGAAGAGAAGTAGGGGACACCTTGAGATTCCAGAACCATCCGGAAGTGTCCCAATTTAATCTAAATGTTGGGCTTTATGTTTTAGGATTGAAAGGAAACTTTAATTGAAGTTGAATATTTTATTAGAAATTTGGGACTATATTCCCAAAATTTGGGGTCTTATAATCAAAGATCTTCCCCATATCCTAAATCTATTTTTGACACTAGACCACAGTCGTCCGATCCTAACTAATGCAATGCAATGCCTGGACTTATCCCGGCCTGGATTGGGGAGCTAGCTAACCACCTAATCAATTTAAAAGAGATGAGTCCGGTCTTTTATGAAAGAGTGGTAGGGACGTTGTACTTAAAGTTTTGGAGAGTCGGGGCCGACATCTAAAAATTTTCCTAATTGGCCCCTTCAACTTATGTTGGGTGAAAAATGCTAAGGACTAATGTAATTAAAATTTTGATACTTTTAATTTGTTTCTAGTGCAATGCATGCTAGTTAACAACCTCAAATCAAGCATGCGGCTTAGAAAATAATTTTTTAGAAGACTGGACTTTCCTAGGCCCGGCACCTCGTCCTCATAGGTCAGACTATCCGGACTCTACCCGCAGGCGGGGAAGGGTCTAAAGCAAGAAGAGAGTAATGCTGTAATATGCATGCGACCTCGGGGTCGATCCCCGACTAATTCCCTAGATTCGTTATCTTTCTATATTATTTAGACTCACTAAAATTTTAAACATTTAAAATTTTGAGTAGAAAATTTTTACACCCTTACGAGTCTTACGTATCCAGGCGAAAACAAAAGCGGCACGCAATCGCGCAAAAACTAAGAAAAGCAGGCAATCCTAAAGGCAATCAATTCATCACATCAAACATAAATTAACTAATTAATAAATGTCCATAGGCAAAGTTGCCTTGCTTATTACAAACCAAAATTTTGCAGAAAGTAAAGTGGCCGGGCACCACTGACAACAACCCAGATTCTAAGCCTAGTAATGATGCAAGTAATTTTGAGTGGGATACTCTCAATCTTCAGGTCTTCAATCTTGTTTTTCTTTGGACTCCTTTTCTTCAAACTCCTTGGATTCTTCGTGGTGAACTACCCAAATGGATAAGAGGGCACTTCCCTTTTAAGGAGAAGGCCACTCTTTCCTCTTTGGGTATTGGAAAAGTGTGATCCAAATTTGGATTTCCAAATGGAAAAAGGAATACTTCCCAAAGGGGTATCCTTTCCTCTTTGGAATCCAAGCTTTGGACCTATGTATCCTGACTCAAAATTAACTTTCACAACACTTGATAATTGTACAAATTACATTTATATCAAAAATAAAATCTAGATTCACCTGCAGGGTTATCCTAAGCAGTTAATAAATAAGAAGCAGTTATTCTCAAGCAGTTATATGTGCAGAAAAGAAAGTAAACACACTGGCCACGCTCTTTTTATTTGGGGCTTTAGCAGCTGAAGCACCTGTGCAAGCATTTATAACAATTGATATATTTTTTTTATTGATTTAGCCCCTTTTACTGCCCTGCATGAGCGTGGCCACCTGCAGAAAATTATGTGAACATCCAGATCGTACCTAACCTAAGAGTAATCTAGTCGCCAAACACATCAATCCATTCACAGAGTGCAGAAAAGTAAGCAGACACAACAAAGCAGCTTCATTCACAACATGCAGTGAAAATTACGAAAAATCCGGCACACAACAGTAAAGTAAACACCGGCCTAACCTAGATCTAGAGTTGGTTGTCCTAGCACATCATGTAAAGTGTGTGTAAAAGGTCGTGTGGCTGGGATAAATCCTAAGTTGGGTGATTAATCAAAATTGTCTAAAAGTTTGGGTTTGTTAAGGCTTAAAAGGGGAACTTAAGTTAAACTTTAAGTATTAATGAATTAGGAATTTTAATTAAATATATTTTAAAAGTTGATTGAATACTACCTTTGTTTCACACCGAGGCCGTGAAGTTCATTTCACCTTCCTTGGGGCTAAGCTAATAGCCTCGTAGGCCTGGGTTACCTAGTAGCAATCGGGGTTAATTAAGTTATTTAAATTGGTTGGAATTAAAGGAGTGGATTGATATTAAAGGGAGTTGGTTACTGATTTTAATAGGTTGGTTGAGAATTTTAATAACCTATTAAGAGAATTCTAGAATTTGGAGGGGTTAACAGATTTTAAAGAATTATCCGGATATGCTAACTAAGGGTCAAAATTTGACTTTCAAAATTAGAGTTAATATTAAGGTTTTCAGATTTTTAATAAAAACTAGACCTAATTATGAGTTGTTAGACAGGTAGCACACTCAATTTGGAGTTTTCTATGAAAAGTTATGATTTTTAGAAGTTTTGGCCCGTTTTGACCTAAGGTCACCTAAGATGTTGAGTCCTTGATTTTGACCAAATTATGGAGGTTTAATATTTTTAGGGAGTAATAGATTCTAATTGAAGTCATTAGCCATTGAGTTTGATTAGTCCAAATTTTCCTATAATTAATAGTGAATTTTAGAAGTTATACATATTTGTAGGAATTACCAAATTATTACAACTAAGGGGGCTGTTTAAGGATTTGAACCCAAATGAGTCCTAAACTCTTTGGGATCAATTCCAAGGTCATAAACCTAAGGACAGATCAACAAGTGTTTAAAGCCCTTTTGAGATTTTTAATGTTTTTGGGATTAATTAAAACTGGTTAACCCTTGATTTTACCTAAGGATTAAATTAAGACAAATCTAGAAATCAATTTGAGAGAGTTTCAATTCTTATTGATTAGGGGATTAATTAGGGACAATTATGAACATTTTAATGGATTTTATAAGTTGAGGGTAGTTCATTATCAATTGATCAGGGTTAATAGGCCATTTCTAAGAAGGATTTTTTTGAGGCTCCTACTTGGGGAACTAAATGAACTCCAAATTTGATGAAATTTGAACCATAGGATCACCTGACCCTAAGGACTAAACCCACCAAATTTGAGCTCAAATGGAGTACTCTAAGGTGGTTAACTAAACCACTCAAGGTGAGCTCTAAGTCACCTTCAAATCACTATGGGGGTCTATCCTAAGCTTGGATTGGGGCAAAATCAGTGGCTCTACACTCCTTATCCTACACATCATCAGCACACAAAAAATCACACCCTAAATCCCATTGGATAGGTCTATACCCCATTTTGAATTTAAGGGTCAAACCATGACCCTTAAACTTAAAATTTGGGGAAAGTGCCCTTGAACATCTTAAAATGGGGAGATAAAATTTGGACATGTCAAAAACATGTTCAATTTCAATATCCCAAAATTCCAGGCCTGGTGGACTTATATTTAAAGAGTAATTAAAGAAATCAATAAAATGCTAAAATTAAAATTAAGCCTAACACTGACCTAACCAAGGCCTGGGACCATAGGCTTTTGTAGATCTCCCTGAGACCTTTCCAATGAGCCTAAGAGCACCTAATTTGGACAAGTGTGGAGGGAGTTTTGAATTTTTGAAGTTCTCTTGAATTTCTGGAATTAATAATTCGGCCACTACACAGTCAGCAACCCTTTACACGCGCCACGCGCTGATTGGCCGGGCAATTATTGGCGCTAACTATTAACAGTCGGATTAACCACAGTCGTCGGATGGCGGATCGGAAGACAGGGATCGAACGCGCTCCGATACCGCGGGATCTAATCCGAGCCGTTGATCGAAATCAACGGCTGAGATTTCGTCTTCAACCTCCCGCGCGTATCCGAGACCGCAAAGCTTCTCCGGCGTGATCCGGGCGATCCCGCCAGCGAACTTTGATGAAATTTCACAGGGAGGATCAAGGCAGTGGAAACCTTCAATCCAACGGTGGAGATCCGTTGGGGTGAAGGTTTCCTTCACACTTTCCAGACTACCTAGCTAGGGAGCTCAGGATGGAGGGATTACCGTAGAGAAGGCCTCAATGAATGAGCTTCTCTATTAGGAAGCTTCAGGGGATGATGGCGAACTGATCTCCTTCAGACGTCGGGACCGGAGGACGGTCGGAGGTGTGACTTCGAGCGGGATGCCAAAAACTTTCACGGGCGCTTTCTCGAACGGAGCGTCTGGGAGGTCGAAGCAGCTCTGGGAAGTGATTTTGAGCGAATGAGGGTTTATCTCTCGGTCTGGGGAGCTCGAGCCTGTTCGGCCACCTTTCGTGAGCTCGGACGGCCGAGATGGAGCTGGAGGGGGCTCGGATTGCTGCCAGGTGGAAGATGGCGACGTCCTAGGGAGGTCGTGGGGATCAAACCGGTGGGAAGCAGCTTTGAACCAGAAGTTGTCTGGAGGGAACCACCGGAACTCGTTTTCCATTAGTTCCGACCGCTGCCGGCCATGGTCTGTGAAAGTTCGTTAGGGATGTTAAGCGCTATAGAACTTGCCCAAGCTAACTAAGAGGGGGGTGAATTGGTATTTTTAAAAACTCTTTTCACAAAGAATAAAAATTGCATAAACCAAATCACACCACAAAAAATAAAATGCGGAATTTAAAAGTGCAGAAGCAAGAAAAAGAACACAGAAATTTATAGTGGTTCGGTCGACTTGACCTACGTCCACTCCTTGGAGGCACCCTCCAAGTATTGCACTACAAGACGTGACTATCCCTTAGCCCCCACGGCTAGGCGGAGAAGCCCTTACAAGAACCTCCTTTTTGCCACCCCGGCAAGGCAGAGAACCTACCTCCTTTTGCTTCCTTCTGAAGCTGGCAGAGAACCAAAACCAAAAGCAAACTCCTTACCTCTACCGACCCTTTCACGGACGAGAAACTCTAGACGAAGATGAAGCAGAGCGATCCTTGAAGCAACCCTTGTGAATCCCCTCACAAGCTCCCCCTCACAAGATCCTCTCTCTCTCTCCTCTCTCTCTATTTCTCTCCTGAAGGTCTTCTCAGGTCAAGGCAGCAGCCAAAGGTCTTGAAAAACATTGAACAAGAGCTCTTAAATAGAAGAGCTCAAAAGGAACTCATTAATTGCAAGTAGCCGACTTTATCGTCTAGGCTGATATGGACATCGACCTGGCCGATCAATACAAACTTAAAGATCGGCTAGAGCATCGCCCTGGATACACTCCTGGACGATTGAATTTTAGCTTGATCGTCCCGGACGATATCACTATCGTCCTGGCCGATTAGTACAAATCCCATCAGATCGGCCAGAGCATCGCCCTAGATGGACTCCTGGACGATTGAAATTTGGCTTGATTGTCCCGGCCGATCTCACGATCGTCCTGGCCGATCAGTTCAAATCAGAGGCAAATCGCCCTAAGCATCGCCCTGTTTTTGAGCTGGCCGATATTTATCGTCCTAAAGTAACTTAAGATTTTTGACTAGATCGTCCTGGCCGATCCTGCGATCGTCCTGGACGATATGATCGTATAATTCATCATTAATTACTCCCTTGATTTCCTGATCAATTAAGGCATAATTTGGTAATTTCATCCAGGCCGATACTTGGATCGTCCTGGCCGATAATTTAAAAATACCGTATACCTTAATTGTCTATGGCGGCTACTTCTTTCTATTTTGATCTTATCGTCCTGGCCGATACACGTATCGTCCAGGTCGATATGTTAATGACGGCTACCTTAATTAAGAATCCTTATTTAGACTTTCTGGTTTATGCCTGATCGTCCAGGACGATGTAAATATCGTCCTGGCCGATGTGGGCAAAAATAGAAATTCTAAGTCTCTCAAGTGTGTGTGTGTGTAGGGTTACTTAGCATCAATCTCTTTGACCATTACAAGTAGACTCAAAGGTAAAAAACAAAAGTACAGACTGACTCAACCCTAAACCTATGCAATCTTGAACTGGCTTCTTCTTGATCGTCCGATCTTCGATTCCTGAAAAGTTAGAAGCAAAAAGTAGTCCAAGAAAAATAGTGTTTGTCAATCATCAAAACATAAGTCAAGAAAATAGATCTGCAACAATCTCCCCCTTTTTTATGATGGCAAAACACTACGAAAACAGTTAATAGCAAAAATTCAGAATTGATGAAAAAAGGAACCTCATAAACTTCTCCCCCTTTTGACATATCAAAAAGGAGGGTACAAGAAAGCAAAGCAAAGAGATCCCTCTTCCCCTTTTTTTTTTAACCAAGGCATGAACATGATATAGTATTCCATATGATTGATTTAAAAATTTGTGAGTTAATGTGTTAATAAGCTCATCAATCTATAGAATAGTAGAAAATCCGATCATGGTTACCCTTAGCTCAGACATTTTCTTAGGGTAGAATCGTCTTTTGAAATCAATGACCTAACTCAAGTAATTAATTGGATATGAGAAAAGGAATCCACCCATCACTTGGCTTAAGAAAAAAAACATCTTTATAAAATAATGAAGTAAAATAAATTTGTCACAATTGCAAAATAATCAAAATCAAGCCTTTGATAACCAACACTTCTAAGTTTTAAAAGATTTAAAAAGGGAGAATAACTTGCTTTTGAGTGGGCTCATTTTATGCCTCTTATCAATTTCGTGGTGCTTTGCGCATCTTTTTATAGATTTTTCAATTTTTGGCGTCTTTGCGCATCTTTTGTTGGCATCATTGGCCAAATTTTGTTCTTTTTGCAAGCTATATTCTCTTTTATAATCTTTTAAAAATAAAGTTGTGAATATATCTTCTTAGATATTAGAGAATAGGAGCACTCTCTCTAACATAAGGAAGAGTTACCACAAGTAGAATTAATAATCAAAGACAAGAGTAACGAGAAAGCTTGATGTGACAAAAAGACTTTAAACATTATAAGTATAAGATAGATTTGCTTAAGCAAGCTTAAGAAAAGATCTTAATTCCATAAATAATCTTTAACTTGAGATAGATTTTTGATTAGAAAAGAAAACTATGCCACTAAAATAGGTTAGAGAAAGAGGCACAATCATAAAATATTCCTACCATCTAAGAGATTGAGTAGATAAAAACATATTGACTACAAATTTCCAAAAGCAAGGACAAGGAATATAATACCATATTAGCGATGATTTTGAAAACTAAGTAAAGAGAGACAAAAGGAAAAATAAAACACACAAAAAAAGTTAAAACAACAAAAAGGAAACAAAAGCAAAAGAAAATAAAAAGCAAACAAAATAAAAAAGTTTCATGCATTTATGTCAATCACACCCAATCTGGTCCTTAAAGAACTGAAAGTGTCGAAGGCCAGTGGTTTAGTAAGGATATCCGCCAGTTGGTTTTCAGTTGTTACATGGTGTAACTCAATGTCTCCCTTAGTCACATGATCTCTAATGAAGTGATGCCTAATGTCAATGTGTTTAGTCCTTGAATGTTGGATAGGATTCTTAGAGATGCATATGGCACTAGTGTTGTCACAAAAGATTGAGATGGTGCTTACATGTAATCCTAAATCCAATACTTGTTGTTTCAACCAAAGGACTTGGGCCACACAACTTCTAAGAGCAATGTATTCAGCTTCAGCAGTGGAAAGTACAATAGAGTTTTGCTTCCTACTAGACTAAGAGACCAAAGATTGTCCAATGAATTGACAAGTTCCAGAAGTGCTCTTTCTATCCACCTTGCATCCTGCAAAATCAGAGTCAGAAAAACCAATAATCTCAAAAGAAGTGCTATGTCTAGGGTACCAAATCCCTAATCCTTGTGTCCCCAAAAGGTATCTAAAAATCCTCTTAATAGCAGTCATGTGGGATTCCTTAGGGTCAGCTTGAAACCTAGCACAAAGGCAAACACTAAACATGATGTCAGGTCGGCTCGCAGTCAAGTAAAGTAAAGATCCAATCATGCCTCTATACTTCTTCTGATCAATAGACTTACCACTTGGGTCCTTATCCAATGGTGCACTAGAATTCATGGGAGTGTTAATTGGCTTGGCTTTGTCCATCTCATATTTCTTCAAAATGTCCTTTATGTATTTTGTTTGATTTAGAAAAGTTCCATCCTCCGATTGTTTTATGCTAAACCCCAAAAAGTAGGACAATTCTCCCATCAAACTCATCTCAAACTCTCTACTCATTGTTGTGAATGAAAACCTTACAATCAAAGACATTAAGGTGGGAAAGATTGGGTGTCCTACCCTTAAGGATCTCATAGGGTGTCTTCTCTAATTTGGCTCTAACATTCACCCTATTCAACACATAACAAGCTGTGTTAACCGCTTCAGCCCAAAAGTATTTTGGAAGTGAATACTCAGTAAGCATGGCTCTAGCGGCTTCCACCAAGGTCCGGTTCTTTCTTTCAGCTACCCCGTTCTGCTGAGGGGTCCTAGGGGCTGAAAAATTGTGGCTAATCCCCTTGTCCTCACAAAAATCTCCAAATCTTTCATTTTCAAATTCTCCCCCATGATCACTATGGAGAGTCAAAATCTCACAACCTAGCTTTTTCTGAATTCAAGTAGAAAATCTTTTAAACTCCTCCAAAGACTCATTTTTATGTGAAAGAAATCTAGTCCAAGTGAACCTCGAGTAGTCATCAACAATCACAAAACCATAAACTTTCCTCCCAAACTAGCAGTGCTAATGGGTCCAAACAAATCCATGTGAAGGACTTCTAAAGGTCTAGAGGTCCTAATGTCCTTAATGGGGTGAAAAGTGGAGTGGACTTGCTTTCCTAGTTAACAGGCATCACAAAGGTGGTCTTTTGTAAACTTAAGTTTGGGGACACCTCTAACTAGGTCCTTTTGGGTCACATTCCTAAGGGTTTTCATGCTTGCATGACAAAGCCTCCTGTGC
Organism: Dendrobium nobile; assembly: GCA_022539455.1. NCBI lineage: Eukaryota > Viridiplantae > Streptophyta > Magnoliopsida > Asparagales > Orchidaceae > Dendrobium > Dendrobium nobile. Next base: position 39,554,071 of record CM039726.1, read on the forward strand.
CACAACCAAGAATCATCAATTACAGTTTTTAAGCAAAAAGAAGCAGCGCATTCAATGTTATTTAAATCAAGCATGTAGACGTTGTTGATCCTCTTTCCCTGCAAAATAGTGTTGTCACTTAAACTTACAATGCATGAATCCGCAAAGAATTGCACGATGAAGCCTTTGTCACAGAATCGACTGATGCTGAGCAAGTTGTGCTTCAATCCATCTACAAGCAAAACATTTTCAATCATAAGGTTCTTGGAATTACCAATTATACCTACTCCTACCACCTTCCTGGTGGTGTTGTCTCCAAGAGTAACCTTGCCTCCAGTCCTGGACTCTAGTACAACAAACTGGCTAGCATCACCAGTCATATGTCGAGAGCATCCACTGTCCAGGTATCACATACTCTCACGAGATTTTTTGTGAGAGCCCTCCTACAAAATTATCAAATGTTAGATTTAGAAACCCAAGCAGGTTTGGGTTCCTTCTTATGAAGAGAAGAATGCAATGCATGTGTGGTATGTTGTGGATCATGCACCTTAGGTCTTCACACCCAATGTGTACTATAGTGAATCGTGCAAGTGTGTGAGAAGTATCCTAGCATACCACATGAAAAACATCTAACTCCAGAAAAGAGATTTCTTAAGTGATTTGATTTATAATGCCTCTTCCTAGGTTTTAGCAATTGATCAAAAGTAGATGTCATCCTAGTTTTCTTACATGCTTCTAAATTATTTTGAATCTTCAAATTAGTGCTTTTTAAAACTTCATTTTCAATCCTCAAATTTTTCTCTATCTCCTTAGACTTCTTAAAATCAGATTCAAGTGATGTGTGTGATAATTTTAATGTATCAAGTTTTTCAACTAACTCACCATTATTTTTATTTAACTCATCAAATTCATCAAGTAAAGTCATGTAATTTGAATCAATTGTTTGATGGTCTTTAATCAAAATTTCATGCTCTTTTTGTAGATTTAAGAATTCTAATTTCAAGCTAGCATGAGTTTTCTTTAATTTCCTATATGATGTATGAATTTTTTCTGAAACTTCAAGAAGTTGATCGTAGGAAAGTTCACATACCTCTTCTTGATCACTTTGATCTTTTCCCATGAAACACAAGTTTGTTGTTTCTTCCTCTAGTTCAGTCTCAGAGGAGTCAGTACCAGATTCTGCCCAAAAGCTCCTTTGGTTTTTCTTCTTGTCCTTCCTAGACTTAGCTTTCTCCTCACCTTTTCCTTTGCTTGATTGATCTCTAAGTGTAGGGAAATCAGTTCTAACATGTCCAGGCTTCCTGCATTCAAAACAAACAACATCAGAAGATCCTTTAACATGTTTATGATCCTTACCTTTCCTCCAATTTTGATGATGCTTTTGTTTCTTCCTTAGAAAGCTTTTGAATTGCCTTGTGATGAAAGCAACTTCATCGCTTTCAGACCCGGAAGATTCAAAATCCAATTTGTGCGCCTTCAGTGCAATTGTTTTCTCCTTTTTCTTCTCACCTGCATCAAGATTTCTTTGATTCACCCTTTGCTCGCAAGCAATGAATGAGCCAAGTAAGTTATCAATAGAATAGGTGTTCAAATCTTTAGATTCAGTGATTGCAGTGATTTTAGCATCATAAGACGAGGGCAAGCATCTTAAAAACTTGTTACTTTTTCATAGTTTGAAAGTTCTTTTCCTAGTGCATGCAATGAAGTAACTATCTGAGTAAACCTAGTGTACATGTCAGAAATCGATTCATGAGGTTTCATACGAAAAAGTTCATAGTCATGCAAGAGAATGTTTAAACGGGATTGTTTAACTTCATTAATGCCTTCATAGGTGATGCACAATTTATTCCAAATCTCTTTACCAGTTTTGCAAGTTGAGACACGCATGTAATCCTCAGATTTTAATGCACAGAAAAAGAAATTCAAATATTTTGCATTTAATTGAGCTAAATCTCGTTCATCAAAAGTCCATTCAGTAAAAGCAACTTCAGTTTTAACACCATTAATTTCACGGCTAGGCGGAGAAGCCCTTACAAGAACCTCCTTTTTGCCACCCCGGCAAGGCAGAGAACCTATCTCCTTTTGCTTCCTCCTGAAGCTGGCAGAGAACCAAAACCAAAAGCAAACTCCTTACCTCTACCGACCCTTCCACGGACGAGAAACTCTAGACGAAGACGAAGTAGAGCGATCCTTGAAGCAACCCTTGTGAATTCCCTCACAAGATCCTCTTTCTCTCCTCTCTCTCTTTCTCTCCTCAAGGTCTTCTCAGGTCAAGGCAGCAGTCAAAGGTCTTGAAAAATGTTGAATAAGAGCTCTTAAATAGAAGAGCTCAAAAGGAACTCATTAATTGCAAGTAGCCGACTTTATCGTCCAAGCCGATATGGACATCGGCCTGGCCGATCAGTACAAACTTAGAAGATTGGCCAGAGCATCACCTTGGATACACTCCTGGACGATTGAATTTTGGCTTGATCGTCTCGGACGATATCACTATCGTCCTGGCCGATTAGTACAAATCCCATCAGATCGGCCAGAGCATCGCCCTGGATGAACTCCTGGACGATTGAAATTTGGCTTGATCGTCCCGGCCGATCTCATAATCGTCCTGGCATATCAGTTCAAATCAGAGGCAAATCGTCCTGAGCATCGCCCTGTTTTTGAGCTGGCCGATATTTATCGTCCTGAAGTAACTTAAGGTTTTTGACTAGATCGTCCTAGCCGATCCTGCGATCGTCTAGGAAGATATGATCGTATCAATCATTCTTAATTACTCCCTTGATTTCCTGATCAATTAAGGCATAATTTAGTAATTTCGTCCAGGCCAATACTTGGATCGTCCTGGCCGATAATTTAAAAATACTGTATACCTTAATTGTCTATGGCGGCTACTTCTTTCTGTTTTGAGCTTATCATCCTGGCCGATACACGTATCGTCCAGGCCGATATGTTAATGACGACTGCCTTAATTAAGAATCCTTATTTAGACTTTCTAGTTTAAGCCTGATCATCTAGGATGATGTAAATATCATCCTGGCTAATGTGGGCAAAAACCAAAATTTTAAGTCTCTCAAGTGTGTGTGTGTAGGGTTACTTAGCATCAGTCTCTTTGACCATTATAAGTACACTCAAAGGTAAAAAACAAAAGTACAGACTGACTCAACCCTAAACCTACGCAATCTTGAACTGGCTTTTCTTGATCGTCCGATCTTCGATTCCTGAAAAGTTAGAAGCAACAAGTAGTCCAAGAGAAATAGTGTTTGTCAATCATCAAAACATAAGTCAAGAAAATAGGTCTGCAACAGTCTGGGTCGGGTTGACTGGGGGAGACCGATGTGGATATGCTGGAGTCTAGAATGGAGTCAATTTGGCCTGGGAATGTCAGGATTGAACTGGTGGCTGGGTTGGACCCAAACCTGCTCGGTTCAAGTCAAATTGAGCTCGATCCAGGTCAGGTCAGGCCTTGGATTTGGTATGGGAGATAGGTCTGGGTCTGGTGCACCCAATGTAAGTGGCAATTGGATCCAATTTGGTCTGGGTTAAAAGATGGCTCGGGTTGATCCAAATCTGCTCGGTTCGGGTCGATTTGGGCTCAACCCAAGTCAAGTCAGGCCAAAGGCTTGAGGTGGGAAGTGGGTCTGGGTCTGGTGGACCCAATGCAAGTGGCAATTGGGTCCAATTTGATCTGAGCTAGAAGATGGCTCGGGTCTAAGTGTTTTTGGCTACTTTGGCTTAGCCTAAAACCTGACCCAGGTTAACTCAAGGCATGGGCTGGCTGGAGGAGGTTTGTTGGGCCTAGGGCCACCTATCGGAGGTGTTGATCAAGTTCAATTAGGCTTAGGTAAAGAATTTGCTCAATCCCAAGTGATCTTGGGCACTTTGGGTTAGCCTAACTCTTGACCCAAGTTAGCCCAAGGGTTGGGCTGGTCAAGGAAGGTGCATTGGGTCAATAGGAACCCAATGATACCTTGATTTGGATTCAATTTGATTAAGGTTAAGAGATGGCTCAAGGGAGGTCTCTCTTTGGTCACTTGGGTCAAGCTATATGGCTAACCCAAGTGAGCCCAAGGCTTGGGTCTCCAAGAGAGGTCTCTTGGGTACCCAAGGGGTCATCCCTTGCATTCAAAAGGACTTGGAATGGACTTGATTCAAAGATTTGAAAGAGAAGGGGTGTATGGGTTAATGGGTCAAACTTGGTTGACTTGGTCAACCAGGTTGACCCAAGGTCTAGGTTTGGGCTCAACAAGTTGGGTTTGATGTTTGAAACTTGTTGAAAGTGATTTCAAAGAATTTGGAATTGATTTGAGTTGAAATGGGCATTTGAAATCCCATAGGGGTATTTTGGTCAATTTTGACCCATTGGTCAACTAGGGTCAAAAATGGGTCTAAAAAATGCAGTTTATTGCTCAATGGGTTACAATCAAGGGTCTGGAAGTGATTGGAGGCTTTGATAAGGGCTCCAAGATCAAAATCTTCAAGGTGTTAAGTCCAATGGCATAGGCTGTAAATATTTCAAGGTTTTACAGCCTTTGGATTTTAATTCAAATTCTGGGGTTAGGGACCTCAGAATGGGCTCAAAATTGGAGGGTAACCTCTAGAGACATGTCTTATCACTTTGCAAGTGATAGACCCTGAATCAGAGGCCATTTGACTGGGTTTTGAAATGTTTGAAAAGTCTTTAAAAAGGGTCTTTAGGATAGGGCCTTAAGACTTTGGATTTGAGTCTGGATTTTTGGATTTGGAATGGATTTTAAGTTTGAATGATCATTTATAATAATGTGGTGATTGTTAATGAATGGATAGGGTCAAAGCTAGATCAAAGGTATGATCAAAGTCTAGATTAAAATTTGGATTCTCAAATGGATTGGATCAAAGTTTGAATATGTTTGAAACTTGAATTAATTTGGATTTGAATTGAATGAAGTTTGAGATTTGAATTAATCAAGGGTAGGGATTAACTTGAAGTTGGAGTTGATCAAAGATAGGGATTGATTTGAGGTTGGAATTGATCAAAGGTAGGGATTGATTTGAATCTAGATTGGTCCTAAGATCTAGAGGGGTTCTAAGATTTAAAATCTAGAGGGGCTCTAGAATTTGGGATATAAGAGAATCCTAAGCTCTAGAGTAGACCCTAAGGTCTTGGATCTAGAAAAGATTCTTAAGCTCTAGAGTAGGCCCTAAGGTCTTGGATCTAGAAAAGAATCTTAAGCTCTAGAGTAGGCCCTAAGGTTTGGCTCTAGGAGAGGATCTTAAAGTCTAGAGTGGATCCTAGGATCTAGAATTGATCTGGAGTTTGGAAGGGCCTTAGTGACCTCATACAAAAATGAGGTCAACAAATAGACCCCCAATGTGTGTGGTAGAAGGAACTTCTGCTGCACACATTGGCGTTGACCGAATAGAAGTTGAATCTTAAGAGTGTAAGGGAGGGCATCTCCCAACCTTAGGCCTATAGGATGCTAATAGAAGGATTACACCTATTAGACAAGAGAACTGGAGAAACCAAGGTAGGGAATATCTAACCTTGGGTCTAAGGAAGGGCATCACCCAACCTTAGGCCTATAGGATGCTGATAGAAGACTTACTCCAAATAGGCAAGAGAACTGGAAACCAAAGTAGGGAATACCTAGCTTTGGGTCTAAGGTAGGGCATCACCCAACCTTAGGTCTACAGGATGCTGATAGAAGGCTTACTCCTAGTAGACGGATCAACTGAAAACCAAGGTAGGGAATACCTAGCCTTGGGTCTAAGGAAGGGCATCACCCAACCTTAAGCCTATAGGATGCTGATAGAAGACTTACTCTAAATAGGCAGATTAACTGGAAACCAAAGTAGGGAATACCTAGCTTTGGGTCTAAGGAAGGGCATCACCCAACCTTAGGTCCATAGGATGCTAATAGAATACTTACTCCTAATGGACGGATCAACTAGAAACTAAGGTAGGAAATACCTAGCCTTGGGTCTAAGGAAGGGCATCACCCAACCTTAGGCCTATAGGATGCTGATAGAAGACTTACTCCTAATGGACGGATTAACTGGAAAACTAGGATGGTGTCACGCAGGGCGTACTCCACCACTAGCGAATGGTCATGTGGGGAAGAAACTTGCTCCACACAGAGGACCGAAACTGGTAAACTAGGATGATGCCATGAAGGGCGTACTCCACCACTAGCGAATGGTCATGTGGGGAGGAAACTTGCTCCACACAGAGGACCGAAACTGGCAAACTAGGGTGGTGCCACGAAGGGCGTACTCCACCACTAGCGAATGGTCATGTAGGGAGGAAACTTGCTCCACACAGAGGACCAAAACTGGCAAACTAGGATGGTGCCACGAAGGGCGTACTCCACCACTAGAGAATGGTCATGTGGGGAGGAAACTTGCTCCACACAGAGGACCAAAACTGGTAAACTAGGATGGTGCCACGAAGGGCGTACTCCACCACTAGCGAGTGTGAATTAGGATGGTGCCACGAAGGGCGTACTCCACCGCTAATCCCCAAGTCAAATGTCAGGGTGGTGCCACGGAGAGCGTACTCCACCACTAGCGAGGTGCGATCCTAAGGGAGGGGACGGTCCGACCCTAAGGAGGAGGCGAAGAGCATTAAAAAGTAAAAGAATTTAAAAAGGAAAGAACCGGGTTGCGAATCGAGAAAGAAAATTTCATTAATTGACAAAATGAGCTACATCAAGCATAGTATTTCTTAAGGAAACGCCCATTAACAGGTAGCATTGGGTGATTTCCTTTACAATCTACTAACTGATATGAGCCACCTTTGTAGACAGTCTCTATAACGAAGGATCCTTCCCAAGTGGGTTCAAATTTGCCTCCCAACTTTCGATGGGCTAAGATAGGCCTCCGAAGGACCAACACCAAGTCTCCTACTTGGAAGGTCCTAGGTCGCACTAGCTTATCATGGGCTTGAACCATACGGGACTTATATAACTCTAAACTTTGTTGAGCTTAGAGACGTCGCTCTTCAAGGCCTTCGAGTTCTTCCAACCGCAGTTTTGCTTTTTGTTCATTTGTAATCTGATTCTGAACTGCAATCCCGAGCGAAGGGATTTGTATTTCCAAGGGCAGAACGACCTCAGATCCATACACTAGTGCAAATGGGGTGGATTGGGTCGGGGCTCTATAAGTGGTACGATAAGCCCACAAAGCTTCCACCAACCGCTCATCCCACTATCGTTTGTTATCATCAAGGGTCTTTTTAACAATTTGCACCAAGGTTTTGTTGAAGGCCTCGGCTAATCCATTTGCCCGAGGGTAATAGATCGTCGAGTATCTCCAATCATTATTATGGCGTCTCACAAAACTGTTGATTTTTGTTGACTTGAATGTGGACCCATTATCGGATATGATTCTACGGGGTACGCCGAATCGATATACGATATGGTCACGAAGGAATTTTAAGACATGGTGTGATGTTACGTTGCGTACGGGAATTGCTTCCGCCCACTTTGAAAAGTAATCGGTTGCTGCTAATATGAAATGATGACCTCTCACGGAGGGAGGGTCAATCAGCCCAATGATATCTGTGCCCCAACTCTCGAAGGGCCACGAGGCTATCGTAGGGTGTAACATATTAGGCGGCTGATGTAAAACCACACCATGTACCTGACATTGATGACAGTGCTTTGCAGTATTCATGCGATCGTCAATCATTGTAGCCCAGTAGTATCCAAGTCTTTTAATCTTCAATTTCATTTTTGGTCCCGATTGATGTGCACCACATAGTCCTGAATGAACCTCATTAACAATATTCAGGGCTTCTCGCTGGTTTAAACAGCGCAGCCACATGTGATCGAAGGACCGACGATATAACAAATTATTGACCAGTGCATAAGATAGGGCACGTTTCTTAATCTGGTTGGAGAGTGATTTATCCTGGGGAAGCTTCCCTTCTTTAAGGTAGTCGATTAAGGGTCATCTCCAATCGCCTTCTTCGTCGGCTGTCGAAGAGGCAGAAAGGATCTGAAGGGGAGTCTTACTAATGTGTTCCAAATCTATAAGAGAGAGGGCTTTACGACCCTGAATCTCTATAGGGATGGAATCCTCCTCAGGACATGCAAATTCTTTTGCAAGTTTTGCTAAGGCATCCGCGGCGGAGTTACTTCCACGGGGAACCCTATACAAAGTGGCAGTAGGAATTTGTTCCAACAAGTGTAGTGTGTACTGGTGGTATCTTAGGAGATTATGATTTAAGACTTTATAGGTTCCGGCCACATTGTTAATCACCAATTGGGAATCTCCAAAGATCTTAATCTCTTTAATTTTCATTAGAATTGCAAGTTCCAAACCGGTTATCAGAGCTTCGTATTCAGCTTCATTATTTGTGCAGGGCTCCGATAAATGATAGGAGAAATGCATCATTCCTTTTTCTAACGTTATGAAAATTAGACCGACTCCAGCCTTTCCAGGAATTATAGATTGTTGAGTCGCATTCCTACGGGAGGATGCTGCTCCATCAAAATACAATTCCCAGACAGCCTCGTCAGATTCCCTCAAACTCATGATTTGTTCGTCGGGTAAATCATCGTTCAGAGGAGAGTCTGCCGGCAGTGGGTGTGCTGCCAAAAAGTCGGTAACGGCTTGTCCTTTCACAGCACGAAGAGGAGTGAAAGTAATCTCAAATTACAGTAATATCATAGACCAACGGGCTAAACGTCCTGACAACGTAGGTCGGTTCATAAGATATTGCAACGGATTAACCCTTGAAATCAAGCTGATTGAGTGGGAGAGCATGTAGTGCCTCAGTTTCTGAGCTGCAAAAACTAAAGCAAGACAATGCTTCTCAATTGATGGGTATCGAATTTCAGTAGGAAGAAGCCTTCGACTAAGGTAATAGAGAGCATTCTCCTTCCCTTCATCGTTGACTTGAGCCAACAGGGCGCCTAAAGACTCATCTAAGGCTGCAGTGTAGAGAATTAACGGCTTTCCTGGAATTGAGGCTGCCAAAACTGGTGGATTAGAAAGATATTGTTTAATGTTATCGAAAGCATTTTGGCACTTCTCGTCCCAAATGAATTTAGTGTCTTTTTTCGCAAGGACAGAAAAGGGTTGACATCTCCCGGAAAGATTAAAAATAAACCTCCTTATATACGCCAATCTACCTTGTAGAGATCTTAACTGGGTAAGGCTCTTAGGAGATGGCATATCTAAGATGACTTCAATTTTAGCAGGGTCCATCTCAATTCCGTGGTGTCTCACTACGAATCCTAAGAATTTTCCTGAGGTGACGCCAAGGGGTTCATTTTCAAATCGTAGCGGCACAATCGCTCAAATACAATTCTTAAGTCATACAGGTGAGCCTCTTTGACCTTGCTCTTGACAACTAAATCGTCAATATAGCACTCAACTTGATTGTGAATTAAGTCGTCAAATATACGGGTCATGGCCCGTTGGTAGGTTGCCCCGACATTCCTTAAGCCAAATGGCATCACCTTGTAACAAAAAATTCCAATAGGGGTTCTGAACGCAGTATTTCTCTCATCTTCTGGGGCCATCTTGATTTGGTTATAACCTGACGAGCCATCCATGAATGAGAAAACGGCATGTGAGGAGGCAATGTCCACCATGAGTTCTAGTATTGGTAGAGGGAACTCGTCCTTAGGACATGCCTTATTCAGATCCCTATAATCGACGCAAATCCGAATTTGACCGTTTTTCTTTCGGACCGGCACGACGCTGGCCACCCAAGAGGGGTATTGTTCCTCTCGAATAAACCCAACTTCGGCCAATTTCTTAACTTCAGAAATGACTTGTTGCTCGATTTCCAAGCGCATGCGCCCCGGAGCTTGTTTGACAGGAATGGCATCGTGCCGGACTCCAAGTTTATGAACCGCTACCTCAGCAGGTAAACCTGGCATTTCGTCGTATATCCAGGCAAAGCAATCCCTAAACTCAGACAAAAGTTGAATCAAATATTTGGTTTCACCCTCTCTCAGTAGGGCACTTATAAAGATTGGACGGGGGTCATCATCGGTTCACAGGTTAATTTCTTTTAATTCATCGACTGTTGATTTAATTTCTTCTTCTAATTCAGGGGGTGCATCCCGAACTTGAAGGTCTTCGGGATCATCTAAAGTCTCCAAACAGAGCCCGTCAAGAGCATAGAAAGGATCTGTAGGGACATTTGGTGATTCAAGATGGTAAGTTATCATTAGGCAATACTCATCGTCATCGAATGAACTAACAGTTCCAAAGCCGATACCACTTGTGGATTATCCTTAATTTTTGCTTGCCAAATATTTTCGTGGTATCTTGCCTGACCCGTAGTCCATCGGTATGGTACAGAACTTTTAGAGAAAGTATTTTTCACACAAACAGGGAAGTAGTCGAAAGGTAATTCCATTAATTCATTAAAATTTGCCTCCTCAAGGGTTACATCACTTTCATCCCTTGCGGAGGAGGAGCCAGGAAAGAATTTCTGGACTTTCTTTACTTCGCCGTTCAAGTTGGGGGGCCACTTTAACTTCTAACTCTGCAATCCTGCCAGCTGACAGTGCGGTCAGAAAAAGGGCCTCAATCCTCCTACTGAGCTTTTCGTACATTGTTAATTCAGGCTCATCACTTTTCACCTTTGCAATATCTTCCTCAATGTCACTGTCCTCCTCTAAGGTGAGATCAAATTTTAGAGAAGTATTTGTATTTTTATAATTGAGGGAGAAGGCAGCACCTTGGTCCTTGGACTCAATGTTGGAATTTGATTCCAAATCAATATAAACAGGTGTTGTTCTCCTCTCTGATGAAGCACGGCCTCGACCTCGTGCCCTTAAGGCCATCCTCCCACCTCTTTGAGGTAATGTGTTTGGAGGCCTAAGGACAATGATGTCAGAGTCGTATTCACTACTTAATTGTTTCATTTCTTGATCAACAAACTTTTCTTTTTCTTTCTCTTGATTGGGCTTTTGTCCAACCAACTTCTCCTCAATCTTGATCTCTAACTTAGAGCGGGACGAGGACCCTTTTGGAACAAAATATGTAGCATCTTCGTAGATCCCGATTGCTTGAATTGAAAATGGTTGCAGAACACCCTTAATCACGTGTTGTATGCCATCTCGTTGGTACTTGATGCATTGGTGAAGGGTAGATGGAACCATTCTATATTCATGAATCCAAGGTCTTCCTAAAAGAGCATTAAAGGACGTCGCCGAATCAATTATATGAAACTTAGCTTCAATTTTCAAGTCTCCTATTTGTAAGAGCAAGGTGATAGAACATAAAGCCCTCTCGCCCTTTTCATTGAACCCACGAAGCACCAACCTATCGGTTGAGAGCTTGCTAATATCAACTCTGAGGTACGAGAGGGTCTTTATGTTCATTATGTTGAACGATGCACCCGGATCAACGAGGACTTTTGATAACTTTAAATTTGCCACATCTACAGTAATGTAAAGGGGACGATTATGGTCAACAGTTCTCAAGAGCAAATCTTCATCTGAGAAGGTAACTCCAGGAACCTCTTTGAAGTAGAATGCCTCACCTTTTGAAGTTGTAGCCAACTGGGTTAAGCAAATCTCGAGGTCGAGAAGCGCTTTAATTAAAGACTCCCTCATTTCTTTGGAGAGAAGGAGGGCGTCGTAAATACTTAATTTTGCTGGCAACTTCCTAAGTGAAACTACTAAACGACAAGAGGGGGGGTGAATTGTAAAAGTCTTTTTCTTAATAAAATTAACCCTAAACAAGAGTTCTAATTTTTTTTGTTGTTTTTGAAATTTTAGAACAAAGATTTATGCAATTTTACTTTCACAAAATTTCACATGCAATAGATATGACAAATTTAAAATGCAAGCAAAAAGTAAACAACGATAAGGAAAGAACACACCAAGAATTTTATAGTGGTTCGGTCAAAATATGACCTACGTACTCCCCGGAGTCCTCCACTCCGGGATTTTCACTATCAAAATTGTTCTCCTTTTGCCCCCCTCGGCAAGGCGGAGAAGCCTGTACAAACCTCCCTTTCACCAACCCGGCGTGGCGGAATACCAAACTCTGTTTTCGCCCTCCTGGCGACGGCAGAGAATCTTCTCGTTTTTCTCCCTCCTGGAGAAGGCAGAGAACCTCGAGGTAACGGATGTAGACAAGCCTTTCCCTTGGTGATCCTTCCTCAAATCCTTCTCGGGCCACAGGAGGAGCAAGATGCAGCAAGCTTGGAGCAACCGTGTGATCTCCCTCACACCTCTTTTCCCTCACAACGCTCACCTCCTCCTTCCTCTCTCAACCCTCAAGAATTTCTCTAGAGTTTTCTCCCTTGGAATCCCTCTCTAACCACGTTCACCCCCTTTGTAAATCTTACTGAAAAAGAACTTGATTGATATCTAAAAAAGGCTCCAAAAACCTCTGAATTCAAAAGGTAGACGTTACTGTTCGTACAGTACGATTCCACATCGTACAGTACGATCTTCATAAACAGATGTCATCCTGGTACGAATATGTACGAACAGTTCAAAGACAATTCGTACTGTACGATATAATATCATACGGTACGATCCAACAAGATACTATTCGTACATGACGATGGTCTGGACGATCGGATGTCGTCTCTGTTCATCGTATGGTACGATTACTATCGTACAGTACGATGTTCAAATTTTAATTAGGCCTGAATTACATGCACTAATCACGGGTTAATTTAAGTAAGTATTAAAAACGGATCGTACAGTACGAACTTGTTCGTACAGTACGAACGGTGCAAAATCACTTACTTAAATTAAATCACGGCTAGGGTTTTGGATCTGAACATATCGTACAGTACGAAAGACTTTGTACAGTACGATCTATTCACAGAATTGTCCACATAGCTTGGATCGTACGGTACGAAATAAAATCGTACAGTACGATCTCCAGAGAAGAATTTTAGTTACATTTTGCAGTTAAAAAAAACTCTCCCCCTGTGTGTGTGCATGGTTGCTCTTACTCTTACGTTTTGTGGCCAGACTCAATAAAGTAAAAATACAATAAATGAAAAATACAATGTTTGACTCATACTCCTAATCTACCCGGACTTGAGTCTTCCTTTCTTCTTGAGTCACTTGTGATCTTCCTGAAATGTTAGTGCTCAAGAAAAATAGCAAATAAAATAATATTCAATGAAAAGCTGTTCCAAAAACACTCATTATTTGGCATCATCAAAATCTCAAACTCGGGGTCATGGGTTGCAACACTAAGGTGGGCCAAAATGTTGTAATCAACCTTAGGAACGACAAACTCAAAATTCGGAGGAATTAAAGGAAATTCTGGTTGCTGAGGGTAATTTGGATTTAAATCTTCAAAGGGAATTTGCTTGCCTTTCTCCTGAGGGGGAAGCCTAGGGGGTAAGACTTTACCGCCACGGAGTTGCACCTGCTCGATATCTTCGGGAGGGAAAACTAGGGCAGTGTCTACGCACATCATAGGCGTTGGATCATCATTTCCCGAAAGCAAGTCAGAATCTGAAAGTTCTATCAAGATAGGATTTCCTTGAAAATTGATTTGAGGGAAATCACTTTCTGATAAAGCTTCACATTCGACCTCTTCTTGAATAGCTGATTCGGGAAGGTCAATTTCTTTGATATTGAGGCTTTCTTCACCAAAACTTTGATTTAAAACAAGAGAGTCATCAACTTGCATTTCATTTCCATGGTTAATCATCAAGATAGAAGCAGAAAGAAGTTTTTTATTCATCTTCTGACCCTTCGCCTTTGATGGGGCAAAGTAAAAGTCAGATAACAAAAGAGGGGAGAGGGTTTTAACACCCCCATCCGCCATCCTAATACATCTCTCATCTACACACTTCCTCTCTACAAAATCAACTTCCTTTTCTTTTAAACATTTGACAGTAGTTCCTGTGACTACTGGAGAGGAAAGTGGCTCAACATCCTCCTGCGAAGCGTCCAGGTCAACCTTCCACGTCGGGGCCTGGGCTATCGTAGTCAGCTGTTGAGAAAGACGAAAAGACTTATTAATCGACTTTTTAAGTGCCCGGTATAAAGCAATGTCCCAACCATCTTCGACAAAACAAGAAGAGTTAAGAGGGTTACCTGAAATGGTTTTAATGGAAGCTTTATCCGGATCGACCAAGTATTCCTTAGGAATTAGGATGTTACCTTGGGTGTAGTTCCTCTCAAGCCAATCTTTGAACACAACACAATCTTTAAGAGGGTGACTAAGCATCCGGTGGTATGGACAATACTTGGGATCATCTTTCTTACTTTCATCTTCAGGCCTCCTGGCCTCCTGGCCTCTAGTAGCTGAAAATCTGGTTTCTTTAACAAACTCTTGAAAATCCTCTTAACTGATTCCCTCTTAAATGGATATGGTTTTGCCAATATCTCTCTAAAAGGGACAAAGTTAGGGTCTCTGGTGTACTGGGGAGTGACTTGAAAGGGCTGTCTCTGAGTTGGCTATGGTGGCGGTGGTGGAGGAACACTAGGCTGACCAGCCATTGGCCTTTTTCCCTTGTCGACTGCCGACACTACTGCCTTTTTCTCAAAAGTCTTAACCAATCTAGGACCTTTCTTGTCTTCAGACTGCTCTCATAGGAATGGCATCTTATGAGCCTCTTCCTGCAAATTGCTAGCCTTATTAAGAAGTTTTTCAAAAGTTTTAATGGTGAAACCCTTCAGGAGAAAAGCAACAGGGCCGTGGATATTCTTAAGGAGGATCTCCACCACATGTTGCTCTTGCAACTGGGGTTCACACTTCATCGAGAGGTTTTTCCACCTCAAGATGTACTCAACCAGAGACTCTCCCAGCTTTTGTTTCTCAACAACAAGATCGCTCACAGTAGTTCGCTGTTGCGCTCCAGAAAATCTTTTAAGGAAAAGGTTTTCTAGATCGCTAAAGGTTTTTACTGAACCATTGGGCAGATCGGCGTACCACTCAAAAGCAATGCCGGATAGACTAATTACAAATTGGCGAAATAGTAGAGCATCCGACCCTCCCGCATTGCAACAACTTGCTCTGAAGTGGGCCAGATGCTATCTCGGGTTTTTTATTCCAATGAAAATTTTAAAAGTTGGTGGCACAAAGCCTTTTGGGTAAGGAACTGAATCATATTCTTTGGGGTAGGATCTACCCTTTGGAATAGATGCGGTTCCTTGCGAAAAGGCTAAGGCCTCCCTTACCTGGTCCTCAATCAGTTGCTTAATATCCTTCTTAGGCAGAGTTGGAGGAACAGGGGGAACTGTAGGTGCTGCTGGAGATGCCTTAGAAAGGCAAGGAGGAATCACTGGTGTTGACTCGGGAGGCTTGGGACCAGACTCTATCTTTTTAACCCTTTCAACAATCTCTCGAGCCGTTTGTTGAATCTTAAGTGAATCCTGCTCTGACTTGTCAAATCTTTCTTGCATTTCTTTGACTTGTGACATCATAGTTGTCAACTGATTCTCCAAATCTTTAATATGCTCCTCACCCTTAGCCCTTACGGACTCATCTGAATTGGACCCAGTAACAGGTGGATCATCATCTCTAGCAAGCCGACGCCTACCAGGTTCGACCTCCTTGTTGGAACCTCTAGTTTCGACCATGGAGATGCTACCAACATAGTCATCTTCCTCTCCAAGGAGGTCATCTAGGTCTGGATCAAAAGAAGTCATTCCCTCTCTATTTAACAGAATATTTCTTATTTCTTGAACTACCTCCTCGACCGGTCTATCCCCAATTGACTTAGGATCGAGGGGTAAGTATCCTTTATACTCAGCCATATCAAATAATTCTTCAGAATCCAAGAGGGTAATGATTTCTGTAAGTTTCGGGTTAGGATCTGGTTGAGACTCTGTAACTAGCTCTTCTTCTATCTCAAGATCTAGGTCAATTCCTTCCTTCTCGACTGTCCCAAGATCGGTAGTTAGAGAAGTGGCATTCTCTACAGGGAGAGGGGCACATACCTTAGGAGGTGAAGCAGGAGCTTGTAGAGAAATAGCTCCTACATTAGGTAAGGTAAGGTCCTCAGACTCCTGTGTAGGAAGCCTAGGAATGACACGTAAATCTATGCTATCAACCATCGGATCATCAACTGGAATCATAACTGAATCAGGAACTGGACTGGCTGTAAGAAGACTATCTACTGCAACAACTGGGGCACTAGGTTGAACATCCATCGACTCAATCAAAATTGGAGGGGGTTTAACTGGGACTCGTTGGAGTTGGAGAATGAACTTTGGGGTTGTTGGAGGCGGTGGTAAATTCTCCAACTTAGTCCTTTTTGGGACAAACTTCTTCTCAGGGGATTTGGGCCTCTTGCCCTTGATATCCAGATGTTTTAGAGTTTCATTCCCCTTTGGTTTGACAACTACTGAGGCCAACCTTACAGCTTTGGAAGGGGGTACCGGGGGTCTACCAACAGAATGGTGGCCTCTCTCGGACCCAGTCAACACAATACCCTCCGTCTTGGAAGAAGGAGGGCGTGGCGCCCAGTGGTATCCATCAACTAGTACTGAAGTGACGGGCTGTCTAACATACTTCTTATTTCTCCTAACAGGTTGTGGAGTAAGATTCTTCGCCTCAGACGCCTCTTCTTTTAACACTTCTTTTTGGAAGCGATGAGAGATCACTCCCTTCAACTGTTTCATGTATTGTTCCTTTGTTTGCCCAGATTGTGCAGCACAGGTATGAATTATGTTTCTCAAAGCCCTTGTTTTCTGCAAATGCTTTTCTTTTAGAGTCTTTTTAGTCAAGTAGTTGACCGGGCATGGTGGGGAACGGGCTATCCTAGCTATCCTCTCCTCCCCTTGAGCAGAAGCTAAGGGGTAGAAGCGGCTCCCTTTCAGAAGGGGAGAGGAAGCAAGAATAGGTAGCTCCTCGTCAGCCTTAGGCTCTACTTGAGCTAAAGTCTTAAAAGGCACAACTCTCTTTGCCTTAGAGATCTTCTTTCTAAGTATCCTCAAATAGTTCTTCTTTTGATTCTTAGTAGAAAAGTTAAGTCCAGAACTAGATCCTTCCTCAAAAATAGATTTGACTTCAGTGGGAGGCTCAACAACTGGCTCAGACTGTTTCTGGTCATCACTAATCACTGGCAAGGTAGGTGCAGATCCCACAATCAACTCAACCACTGGAGGAACTTCCTTACTGGCATCCAAACTAACAATATGGTGTCCATCCATAGAGAGCTCAAGGGTATTGAATCCCATTCCAAAGATGATAGTGCTCCCTTGGTCATTAACAGTTGAGGACAACTCTCGGTTGAAAGAGAAGATCAATTGGCCAGCCATTTGAATTTTCTGAAAGTTAAAGATATGATTGAAATTAGATTTCTTTTTAAGATAAGTGGAAAAGAGTTTGTTATTTTGAAACCTAAGGCTTGTAGAATAGTCTCAACCTTCCAACACATGTTGAGTGGTAAAAAAAAAACACCCAACACACGTTAAGAAGATAAAGAGACTAAATACATGCCGAAAGAAAGGTTTTTTCAAAAGGTCAACATATGTTAGCCCATAAGATGGTTGTATGGGGTAACATATGAAGGTTTGGAACTTGGAGAAAATTGTTATTATCTTGCTTTCCACATTTTGAAGGGAATTTGAATTTTAAATGACTTAAGATGGGGTTTTTTCTACAAAATCCAAAACACAACGGACAGAGTTTCCCCTTGCCCGAAGGCTTATGGAATTGCAAGAAAATCCCAAGTAAAGTAAATAGTCTAACCCTTCTCATTCCTAAAAGTTCAAGGGGAGTAAAGGGGTTAAGACTACAATACTTCAAAACTTTCTTCAAGTCAAAGATTTTTCAAACTCCTTTCAATTTTAAAAAGATAATATATCGGATGTGACATTTGTTAATCAAAACTTTTTTTTCTTCTTCTCTTTTTTTTTTTTAAAAAGAATGTTTAGGGACCTGATTTGACACTGCCGCCTCATAGAAAATCCCAGGGCAGAAGGTCAAAATCAGGACGATTAAATGACAAATTTTGGGAGGTAGAACCTCTCTTTTAATGTTTTAAAATTGTTTTTTAGATGTTGGCCACACTCCCCCAAGGAAGAAATGGGTTGAGGGACAAACGGAAGGAAGGTAGTTAAGACTACCGATGAAACAAATTTTCATTCTTATTAAAGATGGAGAGAGAGATTTGTCCCACCGAGCGTGCCATTTTTTTGTTGGTGGAATTTTGAAAAACATTAGTTTTCTTTTGGGAATTTTAAAACTGAGATTGAATTCTAATTCTAGAAGTCGAATCAACTCGTTCGGAAAAGTATATTGCCCCGAAGGACGAAAATAAAATCCCGTAACGATTATGTAATTCATCTTGAATATCATGGCTAGATTCTAAAGAGAACTTCACACGACCCCGAGGGGACGAGGTAAAGTTCAACTAAATATCCAGTTATGATATTCAAGGAATATGATTGTCGAATTCATATCCAAAGCCTTATCAAAGAAGGATGTATCTCCCAAAAGGGAGATAACACCTTTCAATGATAATTCTTCTAATATGACAACGACAATCATTCTTTAACATTTCCCAAAGAAATCTAGGAAGGGTTTTTTAAAAAATTAATCTTGAAATCAGGTGCGTGTGGTTCCAAATCTCCTACGAGCGCAAGCCCTCGTAGTTAATTACATCATATGGAGACAGAGTCCCCTACGAAAACTCTCGATTAAAATAAGAATGAAATTTTGTTAGATTTTCTAAGAGTGATATCAAAGACGAATGGAATTTTTGGAAAATTAAAAGGGAATGGATCAAGATGGAATATTTATTAATAGAAACGAGGGAAGAGAAGTAGGGGATACCTTGAGATTCCAGAACCATCCGGAAGTGTCCCAACTTAATCTAAGTATTGGGCTTTATGTTTTAGGATTGAAAGGAAACTTTAATTGAAGTTGAACATTTTATTAGAAATTTGGGACTATATTTCCAAAATTTGGGGTCTTATAATCAAAGATCTGCCCCGGATCCTAAATCTACTTTGGACATTGGACCACAGTCGTTTGATCCTAACTAATGCAGTGCAATGCCTGGACTTACCCCGGCCTGGATTGGGGAGCCAACTAACCACCTAATCGATTTAAAAGAGATGAGTCCGGTCTTTTATGAAAGAGTGGTGGGGATGTTGTACTTAAAGTTTTGGAGAGTCGGGGCCGACATCTAGAAATTTTCATAATTGACCCATTCGACTTATGTTGGGTGCAAAATGCTAAGAACTAATGTAATTAAAATTTTGACACTTTTAATTTGTTTCTAGTGCAATGCATGCTAGTTAACAACCTCAAATCAAGCATGCTTGAAATTTTAAAAACTGGCTTAGAAAATAATTTTTTAGAAGACTGGACTTCCCCAGAACCGGCACCTCGTCCTCATAGGTCAGACTATCCGGACTCTACCCGCAGGCGGGGAAGGGTCTAAAGCAAGGAGAGAGTAATGCAGAAATATGCATGCGACCTCGGGGTCGATCTCCGGCTAATTCCCTAGATTCGTTATCTTTCTATGTTATTTAGACTCACTAAAATTTTAAACATTTAAGATTTTGAGTAGAAAACTTTCACACCCTTACGAGTCTCACGTATCCAGGCGAAAACAAAAGCAGCATGCAATCGCCAAAAAACTAAAAAAAAAACAGGCAATCCTAAAGGCAATCAATTCATCACATCAAACATAAATTAACTAATTAATAAATGTCAATAGGCAAAGTTGCCTTGCTTATTACAAACCAGAATTTTGCAGAAAGTAAAGTGGCCGGGCACCACTGACAACAACCCGGATTCTAAGCCTAGTAATGACGCAAGTAATTTTGAGTGGGATACTCTCAATCTTCAGGTCTTCAATCTTGTTTTTCTTTGGACTCCTTTTCTTCAAACTCCTTGGATTCTTCGTGGTGAACTACCCAAATGGATAAGAGGGCACTTCCCTTTTAAGGGGAAGGCCACTCTTTCCTCTTTGGGTATAGGAAAAGTGTGATCCAAATTTGGATTTCCAAATGGAAAAAGGAATACTTCCTAAAGGGGTATCCTTTTCTCTTTGGAATTCAAGCTTCGGACCAATGTATCCCGACTCAAAATTAACTTTCACAACACTTGATAATTGTACAAATTACATTTATATCAAAAATAAAATCTAGACTCACCTGCAGGGTTATCCTAAGCAGTTAATAAATAAGAAGCAGTTATTCACAAGCAGTTATATGTGCAGAAAAGAAAGTAAACATACTGGCTACGCTCTTTTTATTTGGGGGCTTTAGCAGCTGAAGCACCTGTGCAAGTATTTATAACAATTGATATATTTTTTTTATTGATTTAGCCCCCTTTTATTGCCCTGCATGAGCGTGGCCACCTGCAGAAAATTATGTGAACATCTAGATCGTACCTAACCTAAGGATAATCAAGTCGCTAAACACATCAATCCATCCACAGAGTGCAGAAAAGTAAGCAGACACAACAAAGTGGTTTCATTCACAACATGCAGTGAAAACTACGAAAAATCCAGCACATAGCAGTAAAGTAAACACCGGCCTAACCTAGATCTAGAGTTGGTTGTCCTAGCACATCATTTAAAGTGTGTGTTAAAGGTCGTGTGGCTGGGATAAATCCTAAGTTGGGTGATTAATCAAAGTTGTCTAAAAGTTTGGGTTTGTTAAGGCTTAAAAGGGGAACTTAAGTTAAACTTTAAGTATTAATGAATTAGGAATTTTAATTAAATATATTTTAAAAGTTGATTGAATACTACCTTTGTTTCACATCGAGGTCGTGAAGTTTATTTCACCTTCCTTGGGGCTAAGCTAATAGCCTCGTAGGCCTGGGTTATCCAGTAGCAATCGGGGTTAATTAAGTTATTTAAATTGGTTGGACTTAGAGGAGTGGATTGGTATTAAAGGGAGTTGGTTACTGATTTTAATAGGTTGGTTGAGAATTTTAATAACCTATTAAGAGAATTCTAGAATTTGGAGGGGTTAACAGATTTTAAAGAATTATCCGGATATGCTAACTAAGGGGTCAAAATTTGACTTTCAAAATTAGAGTTAATATTAAGGGTTTCTGATTTTTAATAAAAACTAGACCTAATTATGAGTTGTTAGATAGGTAGCACACTCAATTTGGAGTTTTCTATGAAAAGTTATGATTTTTAGAAGTTTTGGCCCGTTTTGACCTAAGGTCACCTAAGATGTTGAGTCCTTGATTTTGACCAAATTATGGAGGTTTAATATTTTTAGGGAGTAATAGATTCTAATTGAAGTCATTAGCCATTGAGTTTGATTAGTCCAAATTTTCCTATAATTAATAGTGAATTTTAGAAGTTATACATATTTGTAGGAATTACCAAATTATTACAACTAAGGGGGCTGTTTAAGGATTTGAACCCAAATGAGTCCTAAACTCCTTGGGATCAATTCCAAAGGTCATAAATGACCTAAGGACAGATCAACAAGTGTTTAAAGCCCTTTTGGGATTTTTAATGTTTCTGGGATTAATTAAAACTGGTTAACCCTTGATTTTACCTAAGGATTAAATTAAGACAAATCTAGAAATCAATTTGAGAGAGTTTCAATTCTTATTGATTAGGGGATTAATTAGGGACAATTATGAACATTTTAATGGATTTTATAAGTTGAGGGCAGTTCATTATCAATTGATCAGGGTTAATAGGTCATTTCTAAGAAGGATTTTTTTGAGGCTCCTACTTGGGGAACCAAATGAACTCCAAATTTGATGAAATTTGAACCATAGGATCACCTGACCCTAAGGACTAAACCCACCAAATTTGAGCTCAAATGGAGTACTCTAAGGTGGTTAACTAAACCACCCAAGGTGAGCTCTAAGTCACCTTCAAATCACTATGGGGGTCTATCCTAAGCTTGGATTGGGGCAAAATCAGTGGCTCTACACTCCTTATCCTACACATCATCAGCACAAAAAAAATCACACCCTAAATCCCATTTGATAGGTCTATACCCCATTTTGAATTTAAGGGTCAAACCATGACCCCTTAAACTTAAAATTTGGGGAAAGTGCCCTTGAACATCTTAAAATGGGGAGATAAAATTTGGACATGTCAAAAACTTGTTCAATTTCAATCTCCCAAAATTCCAGACCTGGTGTACTTGTATTTAAAGAGTAATTAAAGAAATCAATAAAATGCTAAAATTGAAATTAAGCCTAACACTGACCTAACCAGGGCTTGGGACCATAGGGCTTTTGTAGATCTCCCTGAGACCTTTCCAATGAGTCTAAGAACACCTAATTTGGACTAGTGTGGAGGGAGTTATGAATTTTTTAAATTCCCTTGAATTTCTGGAATTAATAATTCGGCCATTACACAGTCAGCAGCCCTTTACACGTGCCGCGCGTTGATCGGCCGGGCAATCATTGGTGCTAACTATTAATGGTCGGATTAACCACAGCCATCGGATGGCGGATCGGACGGCTGGGATCGAACGCGCTTCGATACCGCGGGATCTAATCTGAGCCGTTGATCGAAATCAACGGCTGAGATTTCGTCTTCAACCTCCCGCGCGTATCCGAGACCGCAAAGCTTCTCCGGCGTGATCCGGGTGATCCTGCCGGCGAACTTCGATAAAATTTCACAGGGAGGATCAGGGCAGTGGAAACCTTCAATCCAATGGTGGAGATCCGTTGGGGTGAAGGTTTCCTTTACACTTGGCTGGACTACCTAGCTAGGGAGCTCGGGATAGAGGGATTACCGTAGAGAAAGCCTCAACGAATGAGCTTCTCTATCAGGAAGCTTCATAGGATAATGGCGAACTGATCTCCATCAGACGTCGGGACCGGAGGACGGCCGGAGGTGTGACTTCGAGCGGGATGCCGAAAACTTTCACGGGTGCTTGCTCGAACGGACGAAGGGATCGATCTGGGAGCTCGAAGGGAGCATCTGGGAGGTCGAAGTAGCTATGGGAAGTGATTTAGAGCGAATGAGGGTTTATCTCTCGGTCTGGGGAGCTCGAGCCTATTCGGCCACCTTTCGCGAGCTCGGACGGCCGAGATTGAGCTGGAGGGGGCTCGGATTGCTGCCAGGTGGAAGATGGCATCCTAGGGAGGTCGTGGGGATCAAACCGGTGGGCAGCAGCTTTGAACCAGAAGTTGTCTGGGGGGGACCACTGGAACTCGTTTTCCATTGGTTCCGACCGCCGCCGGCCATGGTCTGGGTCGGGTTGACTGGAGGAGGTCGATGTGGACATGCTGGAGTCGAGAATGGAGTCAATTTGGCCTGGGAATGTCTGGATTGAACTAATGGCTAGGTTGGACCCAAACCTGCTCGGTTCGAGTCGAATTGAGCTCGATCCAGGTCAGGTCAGGCCTTGGATTTGGTATGGGAGATAGGTCTGGGTTTGGTGCACCCAATGCAAGTGTCAATTGGATCCAATTTGATCTGGGTTAAAAGATGGCTCGGCTTGATCCAAATCTGCTCGGTTCGGGTCAATTTGGGCTCAACCCAAGTCAGGTCAGGCCTTGAGCTTAAGGTGGGAAGTGGGTCTGGGTCTGGTGGACCCAATGCAAGTGACAATTGGGTCCAATTTGATCTGAGTTGGAAGATGGCTCGGGTCTAAGTGTTTTTGGCTACTTTGGCTTAGCCTAAAACCTAACCTAGGTTAACTCAAGGCATGGGCTGGCTGGAGGAGGTTTGTTGGGCCTAGGACCACCTATAGGAGGTGTTGATCAAGTTCAATTGGGCTTAGGTAAAGAATTGGCTCAATCCTTAGAGATCTTGGGCACTTTGGGTTAGCCTAACTCTTGACCAAAGTTAGCCCAAGGGTTGGGCTGGTCAAGGAAGGTGCATTGGGTCAATAGGAACCCAATGATACCTTGATTTGGATTCAATTTGATTAAGGTTAAGAGATGGCTCAAGGGAGGCCTCTCTTTGGTCACTTGGGTCAAGCTATATGGCTAACCCAAGTGAGCCCAAGGCTTGGGTCTCCAAGAGATGTCTCTTGGGTACCCAAGGGGTCATCCCTTGCATTCAAAAGGACTTGGAATGGACTTGATTCAAAGATTTGAAAGAGAAGGGGTGTATGGGTTAATGGGTCAAACTTGGTTGACTTGGTCAACCAGGTTGACCCAAGGTCTAGGTTTGGGCTCAACAAGTTGGGTTTGATGTTTGAAACTTGTTGAAAGTGGTTTCAAAGAATTTGGAATTGATTTGAGTTGAAATGGGCATTTGAAATCCCATAGGGGTATTTTGGTCAATTTTGACCCATTGGTCAACTAGGGTCAAAAATGGGTCTGAAAAATGCAGTTTATTGCTCAATGGGTTACAATCAAGGGTCTAGAAGTGATTGGAGGCTTTGATAAGGGCTCCAAGATCAAAATCTTCAAGGTGTTAAGTCCAATGGCATAGGCTGTAAATATTTGAAGGTTTTACAGCCTTTAGATTTTAATTCAAATTCTGGGGTTAAGGACCTCAGAATGGGCTCAAAATTGGAGGGTAACCTCTAGAGACATGTCTTATCACTTTGCAAGTGATAGACCCTAAATCAGAGGCCATTTGACTGGGTTTTGAAATGTTTGAAAAGTCTTTAAAAAGGGTCTTTAGGACAGGGCCTTAAGACTTTGGATTTGAGTCTGGATTTCTGGATTTGGAATGGATTTTAAGTTTGAATGATCAATTACAATCATGTGGTGATTGTTAATGAATGGATAGGGTCAAAGCTAGATCAAAGGTAGGATCAAAGTCTAGATTGAAATTTGGATTCTCAAATGGATTGGATCAAAGTTTGAATATGTTTGAAACTTAAATTAATTTGGATTTGAATTGAATGAAGTTTGAGATTTGAATTAATCAAGGGTAGGGATTAACTTGAAGTTGGAGTTGATCAAAGATAGGGATTTATTTGAGGTTAGAATTGATCAAAGGTAGGGATTGATTTGAATCAAGATTGGTCCTAAGATCTAGAGGGGTTCTAAGATCTAGGATCTAGAGGGGCTCTAGAATTTGGGATATAAGAGAATCCTAAGCTCTAGAGTAGGCCCTAAGGTCTTGGATCTATAAAAGAATCTTAAGCTCTAGAGTAGGCCCTAAGGTCTTGGATCTAGAAAAGAATCTTAAGCTCTAGAGTAGGCCCTAAGGTCTGGCTCTAGGAGAGAATCTTAAAGTCTAGAGTGGATCCTAGGATCTAGAATTGATCTGGAGTTTGGAAGGGCCTTAGTGACCTCAAACAAAAATGAGGTCAACAACCTTCTCACACCTTGTCTAGAGATTGGAGATACTCTACAAGTCACCCCAAGGATTTCATCTTAGGAGACCCTTCTGATGGAGTTAGGACTAGACATGGACTTAGGAAGGAGGTGACCCACTCTACCTTTATCTCAATGACTGAACCCACCAACGTAAACCAAGCCCTTACTGATGAGTTTTGGATTTTAGTCATGTAAGAGGAGTTGAATCAATTTGTTAGGAATGATGTTTGGGAGCTTGTAGAAAGACCTAAGGGATAAAGTGTAGTTGGAATAAAGTGGGTCTTTAAGAATAAGGTGAATGATTCTGGAGTGGTGGTTAGGATTAAAGAAAGATTAGTGGCTAAGGGGTATAATGAAATAGAAGGGATAGACTTTGAGGAGACTTTTGCCCCTGTAGCTAGAATTAAAGCCATTAAAATGATATTAGCCTTTACCTGTTATAAAGGATTTAAACTTTTTCAAATGGATGTTAAGAGTGCCTTTTTAAATGGGGAAATAAAAGATAATGTGTTTGTAGAACAAATCCTAGGTTTTGAGAGTTCTCAATGTCCAAATCATGTTTTTAAATTAAAAAAGGCTTTCTATGAGTTAAAGCGGGCACCAAGAGCTTGATATGAGAGGCTAAGCACATTTTTATTAGAAAGGGAGTTTGTTAAGGGGAGCGTAGACACCACACTTCTTTTTAGGAAAGTTAGAGATGATTTGCTCATTGTTTAGATTTATGTGGATGATATACTTTTTGGATCTTCTAATAAAAAACTTTGTGATGAGTTCTCTAAAACAATGAGTAGAGAGTTTGAGATGAGTTTGATGGGAGAGTTGTCCTACTTTTTGGGGTTTAACATAAAATAATTAGATGATGGAACCTTTCTAAATCAAACAAAATACATTAAGGATATTTTGAAGAAGTATGAGATGGATAAAGCTAAGCCAATTAATATTCCCATGACTTCTAGTGTTCCATTGGATAAGGATCCAAATGGTAAGTCTGTTGATCAAAAAAAGTACAGAAGTATGATTAGATCCTTACTTTACCTAACTGCTAGTCGACCTGATATTATGTTTAGTGTTTGCCTTTGTGCTAGGTTTCAAGCTGACCCCAAGGAATCCCACCTGACTGCAGTTAAGAGAATTTTTAGATACCTTTTGGGGACCCAAAAGCTTAGGGATTTGGTATCCGAGGCGCATCACTTCTTTTGAGATTATTGGATTTTTTTACTCTGATTTTAGAATGCAAGGTGGATAGAAAAAGCACTTCAGGAACTTGTAAATTTATAGGATAATCTTTGGTCTCATGGTCTAGTAGAAAGCAAAACTCTGTTGCACTTTCCACTGCTGAAGCTGAGTACATTGCTCTTGGAAGTTGTGTGGCCCAAGTCCTTTGGTTGAAATAACAGGTATTGGATTTAGGATTACCTGTAGGCACCATCCCAATCTTTTATGACAATACTAGTGTCATTTGCATTTCTAAGAATCCTATCCAACATTCAAGGACTAAGCACATTGACATTAGGCATCACTTTATTAGAGATCATGTGACTAAGGGAGACATTGATTTACACCATATGATAACTGAAAATCAACTAGCTGATATCTTTACTAAACCACTAGCCTTCGACACTTTCAGCTCTTTAAGGACCAGATTGGGTGTGATTAACATAAATGTATGAACTTGATCTTTTACTTGCTTTCTTTTGCTTTTATTCTTTTTTATTTCTTTTATTTGCTTTTCTTTTTACTCTTTATTTTCTTTTCTTCTTTTTGCTTTACTTTTTTTTTTGTTTATTTTACTTTATTTTTTCTTAAATTTGTTTTTCAAAATCATCACTGAAATGATATCGTATGCCTTATCCTTGATTTTGAAAATTTGTAGTCAATGTGTTACATCGCTTAATCTATTAGATGACAAAAATATACTATTGATTGTGTCTCTTTCTCTAACCTATTTTAGTGGCATAGTTTTCTTTTCTAATCAAAAATCTATTTCAAATTAACGATTATGTATGAAATTAAGATCTTTTCTAACCTTGCTAAAGCAAATCTATCTTATATTTATAATGATTAAAGTCTTTTTGTCACATCAAGATTCCTCGTTACTCTTGTCATTGGTTATTGTTTCTGTTTTATGGATAGTTCTTCTCTATGTTAGAAAGAGAGCTCCTATTCTCTAATATCTAGAAGATATACTCACCCCCAAGAATCCTTTTTAGGAGATTGTAAAAGAGAATAGAGCTTGCAAAAATAAAAAAAAATTGGCTAATGATGCCAACAAAAGATGCGCAATGATGTCAAATTGAAAAAAAAAATATATCAAAAGCAAAAGATGCACAAAGCGCCAATCAATTGACAAGAGGCATAAAATGAGCCCACCAAAAGCAAGCTCTCCTCTTCTTTCAATCTTTTAAAACTTAGAACATTTCATGTATCAAAGGCTTGATTTCGAGTGTTTTGCGATTGTGACAGATTTACTTTGGTACATTATTCTATAAGATATTTTTTCTAAAACCAAGTGATGAATGGATCCTTTTTCTCATATTCAATTGAATTTTTGAGTTAGGTCATTGATTTCAAAAGACGATTTTACCCTAAAAGAAAGTTTGAGATAAGGGTAGCCATGATCGAATATTCTACTGTCTGTTTGGATTTTTGATGTTGATTAACTCATTAACTTTCAAATTTTAAAAATCAATCACATGGAATACTACATCTTGTTCATGCCTTGGTTAACAAAAAATTATTTACTTTGTTTCTTAATTTCCTCCTCCTTTTTGAGATGCCAAAAGGGGGAGAAGGGTCTTTTGTATGCTTGCACTTTCGATTACATGTTCTACACTACTTTTTTGAAATAATTGTCAGAGTGTTTTCCATCATCAAAGAGGGGAAGATTATTGCAAATTCAATTTCATGGATTATGTTTTGATGATTAGCAAAAACTCTTGCTTCTTTTCGACTGCCTTTTACCACTAACATTTTCAGGATTCAAAGATCAGACGGAAATTAGAAATAGCTCAAGACTGGGTTGATTAGGGTTGAGTCGGTCTGTAATTTTTTTTCCCTTTCTTGAGTCAATTGTAAATGTTTGATGTGACTGATGTCAAGTAACCCTACACACACACACATGCTTGAGAGATTCAAAATTTTTATTTTTACTCACATCATCCCGGATGATATTTATATTGGTTTGGACGATCGAGTTCAAAATAGAAGTTCAAATCAGGATTTCTTAGTTAAGGCTACCATAATTAACTGATCGTCTTGAACGATACATTTATGAAACAAGACGATATGCTCAAAATAGAAAGAAATAGCCGTCATGGTTAATTTAAATATTCTGTAATTTTGGAAATCAGCCAGGACGATCGTGAGATCGGCCTGGACGATATGGCATAATTATGCCTAAATTGATCTGGTAATCAAGGAATCAATTAAGGATGATTGATATGATCACATCGTCCCAGATGATCGCAGGATCGGCCTGGTCGATATACTCAAAAATTATTAGTTGCTCCTGGACGATAAATATCGGTCAGCACAAATTCAGGGTGATGTTCTAGCTGATCAGGATCAGACAGCTCGAATTCAGGGCAATACTCTAGACGATTTTCCTCTGATTTGAACTGATTATCCGGGACGATCGTTACATCGACCGGGACGATCAAGCCAATTTTCAATCATCCAATTCATTTTTAGAGCGGTGTTCTGGCCGATCATCTGTGTTTTCAACTAATCGTACAGGACGATATTATTATCGTCCTGGACGATAAAGTAGGCAACTTGCATTTATTGAGCTCCTTTGAAGATCTTCTATTTAAGAGCAATTGTTCAATATTTTTGAACATCCTTGGCTGCTATCTTGACCTGAGAAAATCTAAAGGAGAGAGAGAGAGAGAGAGAGGGAGAGAGAGAGAGAGGATCTTGTGAGGGGGAGCTTGTGAGGGAGTTCACAAGGGTTGCTCCAAGCATTGATCTACTTCTTCTTCCCTAGAGTCTCTTATCCTTGGAAGGGTTGGGAGAGGTAAGCTTTAGCGGGCGATCGAGGTTCTCTGCCTGCTTTAGGAGGAAGCAAAATTAGTGGGGTGGTAAAAAGGAGGTGTTTTGTAAGGGCTTCTCCGCCTAACTGTGGGGGTTAAAGGAAAGTCATGTTGGTAGTGCAATACTCATAGGGCGCCTCCGAGGAGTGGATGTAGGTCAAGTTGACCGAATCACTATAAACCCTTGTGTTCTTTTTACTGCATCCGCACTTTAATTTTTTCTATGGTGACTTTGTTTTGTAATATTTGTTCTTGTGTTTAAAGAAGTTTTGAAATACCAATTCACCCCCCCCCCCCCCTCTTGGTTAGCCTCGGGACTAGTTCGTAGGGCCTAACATCCCTAACAAACTTTCATCTACCTATAGCACTGGCAAAAAAAGTTGGGATAGATTATGCATTATATATGAAGGTACTAGTGAAGTCAAATAATCTAGGTTATAATTATTGCATGAGTATAAACTTTTTGGCACGTAATCTTATGAGACTATCTCAAACAAGTATATTAGGTCCACTCAAATAGTGATGTCATTATAAGCTTTAGGTAGAGAACTTTTAAACTTTAAGAAGGTCAACAAAATTTTATATTGTCTACTTGATAATTTTGATGCCAAAGTCACTATTATATATGCATCGAAAGACTCAAATGCTTATTCTATTGATAATATATTTAGGTTACTCATTGTCTATGAGCAAAGTGTGCATCAAGACTTTTGGATGTAGGTGATAAGAATGATATATTTCTTAAGGCAAAAGAAACAAATAAAAATGGCTTAGGAGAAGATGAGAGTGAGGAGATGACGTTAATAACAAGCAATTTCAAAAGTCTCCTAAAGCACAAGCATGAGCAAAAGTGGAGTAAAGGTAAAAATAGTAAATATAATAAATTTGCTTCTGACATTATTTATTTTGGATGTAGGAAATCTAGATATCTGAAATACAAATGTCCCAATTTGAAAATCTAACCCTCTAAAGAAAAAAAGGTGAAAATAAGTCAAATGTAAAAAGAGGAAATGAAAAGAAGCAAAAAATCTCTTAGGCAAACTTAGCTTTTGATTCATCAGAATAGGAGCAAGATGTTGAGAAAACAAACTTATGTTGAACTGTCGAGGATTTAATTATTAAATCCGATCAGGTATAAGTTTGAGTTGTGTGTTTGTTTATCTTTATATTTGCTTATTTGTTTTTTTAATAATTATGGTTTATGTATGATTGCACGTTGTCATTTTTTGCATGTCATTTAATTTTAGGTGTTGTATTCTCTCCCCTTTTTGTGATGTCAAAACGGGGAGAATATATTTGGTTGCATTTGCTCATCTATCATTTATTTTTAAAATTTTGTTTTATTTTATCTGTTATATAGTTTCATTTTTTCTTAAATAAAAAATATAATAATAAAAACTAATAAAAATTATATATTTTCCATATTTTTAATATAATTCTCTTAGTGAGGGGTAGATTAGGAGAAAATAATTTATTTTATAAATTCAACCAATAATATTTTTCATCATAAAAATGGTCGAAATTGTTATAACTTGGACTTTCGAGTTTATGATTTTGATGATAACAAATATTACTTCTTATGTCTCCTAGCATTTGTACTGTGTATTTTTTTTTGTGTACTAATATTTTAGGTATGTCATTTACTATTCGATGAAGATTCATCGCTCAAGATTGGGTAAAATATGATATGTTGAAAGAGTCTATAAAATTCATTTATATATTTTTCAATTTCTTGAGTTAAGTTTTGTAAAGGTTTATGCTAGCCTAGTAATCATACACACACACAACTTAAGGGAGTGAGTTAGTGATAAAATCAAAAGTTGAATTTTGTGAACTAATCATATTATATGATCCCTATTATAATGTATGATCAGTTAATCATAAAATTATTAAAAATGGCTATTTATGTAATTAAAGCTATTTAAATTAATCATATTAGACGACCTTAATGGACAAGACGATTAGTTGAAATCATAATCTTAGCCTCCAATCATAATTTAGACAATATTTTGAAATATAAATTATGTGATAATCATGCTGTAGGATAGGTATCATACTAATAATGTCATTAAATCTTGCCTAAATTTATCTTATAATTAGGGATCAAATTTGGATTAATTGGTCCAATTAGATCGTATTGTATGAATGGATAAATTGTACTGTACAAACTGATCTTTATAAGAGACTATAATTTATCATTGCTAATCATACAGAATGATAATCCAATTTGGTCATACTAATCATACTGGATGATGATTATATCATATTGGATGATCAATTCAAATACTTGAACTGATTGTACAGCTCCTTACTCTTCGTACAGTACTAACTAGGATATATTGAACTAATTGCATAATATGATCAAGGATCGTACTATACGATCAGAGATGAAAAAATTGAGTCTTCAAAGTTTCTTGAAGCCCTCTATTTAACCTTTCTTATAAGAATTTATATTAGTCTTTTTACCATTCACCATGTTATTTCTTCTAAAGAAAGCTTGAAGAGAGAGCCTTGAGCTAGGGAGAGAAAGGGTAAAGTTTATGAGAGAGGGAGAAGATCCTTGTGGGTTGCAAGGGAGTGTGAGTGGGAGTTCCACATAGTTACTCTGATGAACTTGCATCTGAGTTCCTTCATGTGTGCAAGTTTTTCTTGAGGAAAGCTTTGGGAAGAAGATCTCTTTGGTGTCAAAGGACCCGGCCACTCCGCCGCACCAAGGAAGGGGAAAGTGATTCTAGGTTCTCTCCCTCACTGGGAGGGTGAAAAGGATTCCAGATTCTCTGCCTCAATAGAAAGGTGAAAATAATTCCAAGTTCTCTGCCTTACCATAAGGGGAAAAAGATTACGTTCCTCTGCCACACCGGATTGGTGTAAGAGATTTTATAAGGGCTTCTTTGCCTAGCTATGGGGGCAAAATGAGAGACACTATAATGACAGTACAATACCTAGAGAGGAGGACTCTGGGAGTAAATGTAGGTCATTATTTGATCGAACCATTATAAATCTCTGGTGTGTTTATTCTGAATTTTTATCTTTTGCACTTTATTTTTCTACATTTTTTTTCTATGATAATTGCATGTTGTAAATCTTTGATAGCTATTTTTATTGTGTTGATTAGAATATCATCATTACTATCGATTCTTCTATCAAGTTGATTAGCTTCCACAACAAAGTGAAAGTAGTGCTCTTGTATTAGTGTACTAAGGTACAAGTTCACTTAGGCTTAACATATTTATCAAACTTTCAAAACTATAAGGTCTTGCCTAATTAAAATAACTCCACTTATGTTTTTTTATTACAAATGATTCCCTTCCTTTGGGGAAGGTGTTGGCTTAATGTAGCAAGTATACATTGTATAGAGCACATTACATTGTTAGAGTTAGAAGAAACTAATGGCATGGGAGTTATTTTTAAGAGATCTTTGACATGTTTATTTGTTTGGCAGGACCATAGTCGAGGGACAGTAGTCCAAGAATGGTAGTTTGCATGTGACAGAGGGTTGAGTATCATTTTTGGGCAATAAGAGGTTAAAGGGATCGTAGTATAATAAGAAAACTAGCAAGGACCATAGTTGGGTGATGATAATCAAAGGGACTATAGTGGGATAATGATCATCTGAGAGACCATAGTCAAGTGATAGATGTCATAGGGATAATAATCGGGTGATTGAGTTGAAGGGATCATAATCAAGAGACTGAGGTTAGTGGGATTATATCAGGCAACATTGGTCTAAGGGTTCGTTATCGGGCGACTGAGGTTAGAAGGGTCGTAGTTGGTGGATGATGGTGGTCAAAAATATCATAGTGGGGCAATGAGGTTAAAGGGATCATAGTTAAGTGATTGAGGTTAAAAGGACTATAGTCGATGGACGATTGTGGTCAGCGGGACCATAGTAAGGTGATGAAAGTCGGAGGGATTGTAGTTGGGTGATAGAGTTAGGAGGAGCCATTATTGAGTGACTGTGATTAGATGAAGTCCACATTGATGATCGTGCCAAGGTTCTATAGTGATGGTCAAGCAAATTTTTCATAATGAAGAACCAGTGAAAGTCTGAAGGAGTTAAGCGTCGGTGAGGGTTCGTTGGCTGTGGTGCTTGAGTGGAGCGCTGATATTCTTCAAGCTTCAAAGCTCTTATAAATCTCTAACCCGAGGTCTAAACCTCCAAATCTCCTTTATGCATTAAGAGTGGATCTATTTATAGATTTTTTGGAGTGACATGCCTCATAAATATCAAGAAAAGTTGGAGCAAATTTGGAGTGCTCCTTTGGCAACCCATCACTTAATCATAAAACATTTTTTTAGCATTTAGGTGCCTTAATGACATTATAATTAAGCAATATTGACCTCGTTAGTCATCTTGCAGAGCAATTCAATTCGATTGCCAGCATGTCATATTTAGATATCACTTAATCATCCAATTAGTGTCGTAAATATTCAAAATATGCTTTAGGCTATTGCTTTGGGCCCATTTGGGCTTGAATTGAACCAAGTTTGGTTTTGTTAGGTTTATTTTCCAAGAAGTTCATATGGTCCCTGATTTAATTTTAAAAGTTTCTAATTGAGAATTGAGACACGCCTCGAGATTTGTGCCTAATTAAGGAGATTTTAATGATGTATCAATAATAAAGGTTGTTTGTATCAAAGTGAGATAAATATTTAAAATAGGCCAAAATTAGCCTTAACATTTAAAATTAAAACAAACAAGTTGTGAAATAAAGATTGAATGAGTTTTTCAAATAAAATTTGGAACAAGATATTATGATCAAAATTTTAGTCAGGAGGGCCTCAAAGCCCTTAAATCTATTTGAAGAATAACAAAATATTAGTCTTATGTGTATTGCACACATTTCAAAATAAATTCAAAGGTTTTGAGGATGCTTTTGATCATTCTTTTTGGTAGGATATCCTAAGGTAAGTTACATTCCATGGGGGTACTCCAATGCTCAAAATCTCCATATTTGCTCAAACTTTTGTATGACAATTTTAATCCTTTATTTTCTATGATAATAATTATTTTGATATACAAAATTTATTTTAGTATTTTATCATTTTTTCATGATTAAATAACTAATATTCAATATTCATTTTCTTATTATACTTGCTTTAGATTTTCCTAAAATGATTCAAATTAAACATTGGAAATCGGTTTGCCTTAGCTTTTTGATATACATAATTTGGCTGCATTTATTTATCAAATCAGCTCTATATTTAAATTTGATAATTTCTTTTTGAGACATTTAGATCAATTAAGATAAATTCACACACACATCATATATGTAAAATTTGAGCCCAAGACCTTTTAGTTGACAGCCAAAGTTCCATATAAACAATCATTTGTACATGGTTTAATCCAACCTAAGAGCCATGTCCATGCTTAGCTAATAATTAGATTTGGATCCCCATTTGTAACTAAAGTTTGTCTTTCAAATTACCTTCTTAAAACTGGAGAAAGCCAATACTGAGACACTATTTCTCCTGTCAGTACAACTCAAAAACATAATCTTTTAATGTGGTTGGGCAACGAACTCTCTAACACATGAAAAAAAATTCATCCAAAATTGTCTTAAACTTTTATGGTGACTGAAAAAAGAAAATCAGCAACTAATTTTATGAATGAATCTGTAACGCAATGATTGAAATTATATACAAGAAAATTGAAGTAAATGAGCATAGAGTTTTAAAGGTTAGATATTACAAAAAGATAAAACATCAAAAGTAATCAAAGTTATTGAGTAGTAGACTTAACCTCTAAACTATACCAATACATATGAAGCCTTATCTTCAAATAATCATCTTTCCATGAAGCTAAATAAAATTAATTCCTTATCTTGATAGTTGTTATAATATAATTAATTTAAAATAAATATTTTGAAAATTTTTATTGTCTCTAATACAATATTTTTTATCATCAAATTAAATAGTAGCATATACATGAGTGTATACTTAACAATTCCATAAACATTTTGACAAATATGATAAATGGGTCAGGCTAGGGTGAGGCTAATTTTGAGCTATACTAGAGCACAATCTTTCAAGCCAAATTGACACATCTACTGAAATCAGTATTAATTGCAGCATACTTCAAATAATTAGTTGATGGTAAAAATAGGAGGTATTTTCATCTAAAATGAACTTTTCGGCAAATTTTTAAGTAAATAAAAGAAAACAATTAACATGTATATTTCACCATTTTTTCTATTATGAGGTTAAAAAAGTCAAATTTAAGCTATTATTATAATTTTGTTGTTAAAATTATTGATTATTATCATATACAGTTGTTAAGATGAATATTGATGTGATTGATTCTAAACCATCCTAAATTTAGTCATTTCTAATCGAGTTTAAGTGGTTGAACTAGAGTGAGCTCAAGTACTATTAGGCTCAATTATTAAACAGAAAAGCACATTTTTTCCATTTAATTTCAATTCATTTAATTCTTGAGCTAAATAAATCCCTTTACTAATATGAAACATATTTAGGAACCCCCCGCCGCCACCCCCCCCCCCCCCCCCTGTTTCTTTTATTTTTTTAACAATCAAATTCTCTTGCATGAAAAGTTTAAGCAATTAAGACCATAATTATAGTTGTTTATAGCGTTGGCTAATGGTTGACTAATGAATTTCGCTAATTCATTGTTATGAGGCTTGCATTTGAAGGGAGTAATTATTTCTTAAAATTATGATCAAATTTGTTCATTACTTAGTAAAGTTAGAGTTTATTGTCTTAGTATTTTTATGAAGATCTAACACACATACAAATAAGAGAAGAGTGCATGAATTATAGTAGACATCAAAGTTTTCATGTAAGAACCTCAAGAAAGGGCAAAACATAAGGATTGATCCAAATGAAATTATTGTTTGAGGACCATAATCAGGAAATTAAGGTCACAAGATTGTAATTAGATAATGGTCCTCATAAAACTATTATTGGGTGACAGCTTTTGAAGGATTATTTGTTAAGTGATGATGATATAAGGATTGTAGTCATGTAATGGTGATGTAAGGATTGTAGTTGAAAAATTGTGATTGGAGGACTATAATCAGGTGACAATAGAGTAGTGATGATGCTCAGGAGCTGCTTTGATGGAAACAATTGGGCTATGTTTCAATGACAAAGTTTAGGCGATGAAGGTAAAATGACTATAGCTAGGTGATAGTGATAAGAGGACTATAATTGGGCAATAGGGAATGAATAATCATAGTTGGGTGATGGAGGTCAGAGGATCGTAGTTGAGCAATTATGATCAAAAGTACGGAGTCATATGAAGGTGGTTGGATGGCAATATTTTGGTGACACTGGTAAGACGATGGTGGTCAGATGTTGCTCCGATGGCAGCAGTTGGGTAGTGTTCTAACGGCGGTGGTTGGGTGATGTTATGACAGTGCTACTATAATATAGTCCGAGACTTGAAACTAGCAACCATGAGTTCCTTACTAGAGCTGATGACGTAACTAAAACATAGCACGAAAAGAGGGATAGTATAGAGACCAAATCGGATGGATAGGAGCTTTATTGTAGGGGATGCTACGGAAAAATTGGCACTAAACAGATCTTCACCATATCTATCTTCCAATCCATTCTATAGAAATGCAGTGAGGCGATCGACCCCCAGCTTATGACCCGGAAGCGACACTTGTCAAACAACCTCCAAGAAGAATGAGGCACTAGTGAAAGAAAAGATGAAGATGGTAGGTTGGTGGTTTGACAATGGTGATTGAGTGGTGTTCCAATGGCAACAATCAGATAATTGCTTGATGATGATGCTCTAATGGAGCTTTCATATTCATAGAGTTCATAAGCTCGCTTGAATCTCATATCTAAGTCCAAGCTCTGGATCTAACTTCCCTCTTTATGAAGAGAATATGCATCTATTTATAAATTTCTTAGAGTATATGACTCATAAATCTAGAGAAAATCAAGAACACTCCATCATATGACCTTTATTGATTCCCTTGATCATAAAATATTCTTTAAATATATAAGCTCGATAATAATATTAGAATTAAATGATTTAAGGCTCATTAAATTCATCTTATTGGGATACTTGATTTGAAGATAAGCATGTCATACTTGGCCCTTGGAGATCATTTGGTCCCCTATTTAATATTTCAAAATTCTAGTTTACACTTCAAGCTTTGATTGAACTTATTTGTACTCAAACTAGGTCATTTTTAGAACTATTTTGTTCGTTATGTCATGCTGATCCTTGAAAATAAGTTTGCAGTGAAGTGAGAGTTGGGACGATCCTAAATTTATTTTTAGAAGTGTTCAATTTAATTATGCTTTGAGATTTGTGCTTGCCCAAATTTATTTTTGATGATGTTATATATATATATATATATATATATAAAAAAGTACTTTGACGCATGAAAGGGAAAGAAACCGATGGCTTTTTAATGTAAAGTCATTGCCAAATTCCCTTTGGAATAATATAAGTCCCCTTTTCTTTTTATAGCGTATGATTGATTGGCTTTTAGCCATAGTGGTTGGCTTTTTTCCAGTGATTGGTTCATAGCTTTAGTTCGGCCTGAGATCTTTTTACCCCTTCTGATCAAATTTTTTCTTTTTTTTTTTGGATTAGTGATCGCTCTTTTTTTTTTTTAGCCGATCCCAATAGGAATACTTACACGTTTTAATTTGATAATATTACTACTTAAGAAAAAAGAGTTTTTCATTTTCTTGCCATTCTTTTAACAAATAAGGATATTGAACGATATTAGTGAATTTTTAGGACCCACCAACAATAACAACAATAACATCAAGCCTTTGTCCCACTACATGGGGTCTTCTAAATGAATACTTTTTTGCCATTGTGTGGTTAAAAGTCAAATTCTCATTTAAATTTAATACAGAAAGACCATTTCTAATATTTTCTAACCAAGTATTTTTAGGTCTACCATAGAATAATAACCAACAATAGCTACACAAAGTAGAGCAATATTAAGTCAAAGATAAAACTTTCTTTATAAGTCATTATAAAAATCTTAAAGTATTAATATTTGCATCGAAATCATCCCTGGGTAAAAGTTAAACATATTTAAAATTGAAAATTAAAAATTTAAACTAATAATAGGGTTGACTAACCACACGACCTAGCACACACTAGAAGCTGCATATAGAACAAAAGCCTTAGATTTCTTAGGTTCGGATGCTTACCTTCTTTTATACATTATTCATATATTTAAATATTGTTTATTTTTATTTTATTAGCTTTTAATAATTTATATTAAATTTTATTTCTTATTTAATTCTAAATGCTAAGTTATTAATTACAAATTAAAATCCCAACATAAAAAATACACTTGATTATAATTTTATCCTGAATTGAAAAGTGAATCTTTAGGGAATAAAACAACCGACATCAAAACATAGATCTACACTTCAAACCCTGTGATTTACACACATGAGAGCTTCGTGATTTTTCAAAAAATATAACTGGTATGTGACAAACACTTGCATGCTTGCTTAAGTAGTCCATTGTGTTAATTTAAAATTGTGAATGGCATGATACTTTTTCTTAGGGTTACATTTTCAGAAGTTTTCTCCTAGAAAACTATTTCTATTGTGACAGCTATAGGAAAGCTATTAATTGATTTATTTCTTAAAAAATTACGGTTATAACAATCATAACAGTTTCTAAAAATTTTTTCCCTATAACAAATCTACTATCATATATAAAAAAAAGTTGAGCAGGTCTAATCAGACTCTCAATTGTTTACAACTTATTACACATTAATTGATATAAGTGATTTATAGTTCAAGCTGTCACAATTTAATTTACTTAATCATTTGGTTGCTAGATTATGTTAGTTTATTAAACATTGCAGTGCACGGCTTTTAATCAAACCTTCTCTGTAAATCTAAGGCCATCTATTATCATATATAAAAAAAAGTTGAGTCTAATCAGACCCTCAATTGTTTACAACTTATTACACATTATTTGATATATGTGATTTATAGTTCAAGATGTCATAATTTAATTTACTTAATCATTTGGTTGTTAGATTATGTTAGTTTATTAAACATTGCAGTGCAGGGCTTTTAATCAAACCTTCTCTGTAAATCTGAGGCCATATTCTTTTTTTTTAACTCATTAATTTATCAGCTTTACATTTATATTGATGTGATCAATATATTTTATATGAATATATTTGTTATTATTTTGAATTAAGAGCATTGGATTCCATTACTCATATTTATGTTATATTAACTTTGCATTTAAATATTTCTAGTTGGGTATGTTAGGTAATTTTGCTTTTACATAATAGCAGAAAAAAATGAGTTAAGTTGAAGCAAAAATAAATTAACTTAAAGGTTTGAAATGGATAACCAGATGTCTAGAAGATGTTGCGATCCTAAAGAATTTTATTAAAAAAGATAGAGTTTATGATTTCCTTGCAAGATTAAATGCAGAATTTGATCAAGTCAGAGTCCAGATCCTCGACAAAGATGAGACGCCATCACTAAATGAAACAATTGCTCTCATTCGCGTTGAAGAAAGCCGACGAAGTGTAATGCTAGAACCCGAAGTGTAATGCTAGAACCTAAAGTCGTTGAGAGCTCAACAATGATAACCACAGAAGCTCCATGGAAGGAGAAAGGTAAGGACTTTGCAAAATTTAAAGACAAAGACTTTATTTAGTGCAGCTATTATAAGAAGTCAATACACACAAAAGAAACATGCTAGAAAATATATGGAAACCCCCCAGTAAGGAGTGGAATAAAAAAAGTGAAATAAGGAATACATCCTATACAATTAATATAACAAGTCAGCCCAACCCAGAAACACAGTCCAACTTTAGAGAATTCAATAAAGAAGATATTGAAAAATTAAAACTACTCATGGTATCTCTTGAAAAATCAAATGCATCTTCATCTCTTGCACTTTCAGATAAGTTTCCTATTTCTATTGGTTTAAGTGTCTTCAGAAATCGTTTAAAAGAATTATGGATTATTGATTCGGGAGCCACAGACCACATGACCCACTAACCTATCCACGTCATAAACTATTCTCTTTGTCCAAGTGACAAGAAAATCATCACTGTTGATGGTTCTCTTATCACAGTTGCTGGCCAAGGAGATATAACCTTATCTTCCAACCTAACCCTAAAAAATGTGGTCCGCATACCACATTTATCCACAAATCTAATATTAATACAAAAGCTTAGAAGTGATCATAATTGTCAAGCTCTATGTAATCATGTTTATTGCTTATTTTAGGACTAAACATTAAGGAAGATGATTGGACTTGCTAAGGAGAGAACTAGAATGTACTATATAGAAGAACTGACCAAATCTAAAAATAGTTGTTCTGTGTTATCCCTAGAGAATAAGAGGCCCCCTACATGGCTTCATCATTACAGATTAGGACATTCCTCTTTTGATATCCTAAAACATATATATCCAAAACTTTTTCAGCAAGTAAAAAATAAATATTTTCATTGTGATATATATATGTTAGTCAAACATAAAAGAACTTTCTCAAATAAAAATGAGAGATGTAATACCCCTTTCTATTTTATTCATAGTGATATATGGGGACCCTAAAAAATTCCTAATATCTCTGAGACACATTGATTTGTATCAGTAATTGATGATTGCACTCGAGTCTCTTGGATCTATCTCCTCATAAATAAATTCGATGTTAGTACCATTTTTTCAATTTTTCACATCATGATCTAAAATCAATTTAGAGTAAATATAAAGAAATTTCGTTCCGACAATGCTAAAGACTATTTTAATCAAACCCTATCATCCTACTTTCAAAGTGAAGTTATCATCTATGGGTTCTCATGCGTTCACATCCCACAATAAAACGTTGGTACGGAAAGGAAAAATGGTCACCTTCTAGCCTCCACTCGTGCTTTCCTATTCCACTACAATACACCCAAATTCTATTGGGGAGAAGCCCTTCTAATTACCACTTAGCTTATAAACTGACTACCTTCAATAACCCTAGGACTAAAAACTCTAATGGAAATTTTGTCCTCCTTTTACCCAAAGTTTTGAACCCATAATAACTGTTAAGATAGTTGTTATTTGCATGCTTTACATTTTTACAACTTATGTAGTTTTGATGATTCCAAACATTATTGTTCAAATGTGTAGTTATATCCTAACAATTTTAGAATATTTGTATTTGCTCTTGTGTGTACTAACATTTCAGGAAAAACGAACTCCAGACTATGAAGACTTCAAATCAAATTCAGAATGAGATACTTTGTAAAATTTGAAGTTTGCATTTCTTTGAAATTAAATTGAAAGGGAGTGATTGTAATTGAGTGAATAAAAACATACACACACATATAAGGAGATCATAAAAAATTTATACTGATCGTACTGGATGATATCCGTTCGTACGGGACGATCAGACAGTTATCTCCTATTGAGCATATGGAACGAATAGGAACTTGCTCAAAAAATTTTCTAAGTCAAATTCGTCCAGGACGAATTTTACAATCGTCCAAGACGATTGGTTCTCTGTAAAATTTTCGTGCAGACGAAATTAAATTATCGTCAATGGCGATTGGTTCTCTGGAAAATTTTCGTCCAGACGAAATTAATAATCGTTCAGGACGATCTGGTCTTTGGAAAATTTTCGTCCATACGAAATTAAATTATCGTCCATGGCGATTGGTCCTCTGGAAAATTTTCGTCCAGACGAAATAAATAATCGTCCAGGACG
Source organism: Dendrobium nobile (assembly GCA_022539455.1). Taxonomy (NCBI): domain Eukaryota; kingdom Viridiplantae; phylum Streptophyta; class Magnoliopsida; order Asparagales; family Orchidaceae; genus Dendrobium; species Dendrobium nobile. The sequence goes on from CM039726.1 coordinate 39,595,864, forward strand.
ATCGGTCCTCTGTAAAAATTTCATCCAGACCAATAAATTTTCGTCCAAATGATTAACCGACTTAGAATGGTTTTCAACAGTTTCTCGAACCGACCTTGTAATAACCGTTCGTACCGGACGAACCTAGTTCGTACGGGACGATCAGCTGTACGAAGACATTTCGTACACATATACAAATGGGGTCGTTTCAAATCGTTTAAGTAAAATCGTCCAGGACGATCCACGATCGTACGGGACGATCCACTGCGTACAGAATTGAATACTTACAGTTTTTTGGCGGTTTTTCTTGTCTTTTGTATAAATAGTCCAAATTAGACTGCCACTCAATCTTTTTGTCATTTGATCTTCGTTCTCTTGAGAGAATAGCCAAGGAGAGAGTGGAAGAGAGCATTCAAAGGAGGATTCCTACCATTGGAGCGAGAAGGCTTCACTTGGATTTCAAAGGTAAGAATCTCTACTTGTGAATTGGGATTACTTCACTCTTTTCCTTCTTCCTTCTAGATTCTTGTGAGAAGATCAGTCAAGAAGATCCGGTTCGCTGCCGACACTTGGAGAGTGTGAATAGCCGAAGGGTTCGCTGCCTACACTTGGAGAGTGTGAATAGCCGAAGGGTTCGCTGCCTACACTTGGAGAGAGTGAATAGCCGAAAGGTTCTCTGCCTACACTTAGAAAGTGTGAACAGTCGAAGGGTTCTCTGCCCACACTAGGAGAGTGTGAAAGGAAGAATGGTTCTCTGCCAACACTAGGGATTGTGTAAAAGGACGACGGTTCTCTATCGCACCGGGGAGTGGTGAAAAGAGTGTGTTGTAAAGGCTTCTCCGCCTTGCTGTGGGTGCAAAAGGAGAGTCACTATTGGTATTAGTGCAATACTCAGAGGGTGCCTCTGGGGAGTGGATGTAGATCTGGTTTTAGACCGAACCACTATAAATCTGGTGTCATTTACTTTACTGTTTTTACGTTTCCATATTTTATTTCTTAGTCTTAAAAACTCTGTGGTTGAAAAACTTTTTCTACAAAACTTAAAAGAAATAATTTTTATTTCGATTTAACCTAATTTTAAAAGAGGGCTTAAAATTTTTAAACTACCAATTCACCCCCCTCTTGGTAGCCTTTGGGACATTAACTTAGGCTTAACAACCTAATTACTAGACTCAACAAGTGGTATCAGAGCTCCGTTTCAAAATCATAAGTTTGAACTACTTTTTGATTAACGTAGATGGGTACTTTTGGAAACCGAAACACACCTGAGGGTTACTCTATCACTAGACCTCCACTGTTTGACAATATTCCTTTTGATTTTTGAAAAACACGCATGTCTACTTTCTTACAATCACTTGATTATCGCATGTGGATGCTAGTCCAGGATGGCTACACAAAACCAACTAGATTAGTTGATGGAGTTATGGTAGAAATACCTTTTGCAGATTGGACTATAGAAGAACGTGACTTAGCACAATTAAATGCCAAATGTCTAAATAGTTTCTTTTGTGCTTTAAAATCTTAAGACTACATGCGGGTTTTTACTTGTAAAAGTGGAAAGGACATATGGGATAGACTTTGTATAACTTATGAAGGGACAAATGAGGTTAAGCAATTAAGACTCAATATCTTGTTACATGACTATGAATTATTTCGCATGAAACCTAATGAATCTATCTCTGACATGTACACAAGATTTACACAAATTGTCACTTCTTTGCATGCACTTGGTAGGGAATTAACAAATGCTGAAATGGTCAATAAAATTCTTCGATATTTACCTACTGCTTATGATGCTAAAATTACTGCAATTACAGAGTCTAAAGATCTAAACATATACTCTATTGACAATCTTCTTGGCTCACTCATTGCTTATGAGCAAGGAGTAAGTCAAAGAAAGATTGATGCAGGTGAACCACGAAAGGAGAAAAATATTGCACTAAAAGTGGAAGAGTCAGAAAGTGAACACTCACAACCTGAGGATGAAGATGATATTGCACTGATGACTAGACAATTCAGAAGCTTTTTAAGAAGGAAGCAGAAATGGAACAGAGGTAAGTTTAACAGAAATGGCAAGATTTCTAATGAAGTAATTTATTATGAATGCAGGAAACCAGGTCATATCAAGACTGAATGCCCAAAACTCAAAGCCACTCCTAGCAAGGAGAAGGTAGAGGAGAAACCAATGGTAAAGAAGGGAAAGAAGAAGTTTCAAAGAGCATTCTGGGCAGACTCAGCTTCAGACTCATCTGAGACTGAAAAGGAAGAAGAAGTCACTAATCTTTGCTTGATGGCAGACAATGTAGATCATTCAGATCAAGAAGAGGTATGTGACTTAACCTATGATGAATTATTTAAAGTTTCTGAACACATGCATGATGCATATAGGAAAATGAAAAAGATGCATGCTAGTGTAAGCTTAGAACTGGAAGAACTCAAGAAGGAACATGAAATTCTTAGGAAAGATCATGCTTTAATAGATGACAACCACATGAAACTACTTGATGAATACGATGAATTGAATAAAAATTTTGAAAACTTAAAAACATCCTATGCTGAACTTGAAAAAGAATTTAAGAATTTTAAGGATGAATCTGAGAACAAAGCATATAGAATCAATTATACCAATCGAATCTTGGAAGATATGAATTCATTTTACAAACTCACAATAAGAGCTCTCGAGGATAATAGGAAACCCCCCAAACTTGAAGATTTTACAAATCCTAAATATTATCCTAAATTCATGAAATCCCTTAGAAGATAATCACATGGAAGAAAACTTAGAAATATTTTTCCTAATGTTAAATGTAATAATTGTGGATTTTTTGGTCATATAGCACACACCTGTACCTTGATGATGGAATCTAATTTGGTGTGGAAACCTAAGATGCATAAACCTAGACATATCATACATGCATCTGATTATAAATTGCTAAAAGGTGAACCCAAACTTGTTTGGGTTCCCAGGTCTAACATTTGAGAGTTTGCAGGAATGCTCTCACACAAGATCTCGTGGAAGCATATGGTACCTGGACAGCGGATGTTCAAAGCATATGACTGGAGATACTGCTCAATTCATAACGCTGGAAGCCAGAAATGGAGGCAAGGTTACACTTGGAGATAATACCACAAAGAAAGTGGTTGGATCAGGTATGATTGAAAATTTCAAAAACTTTTTCATAGACAATGTATTATTGGTTGAAGGCTTAAAACATAATCTGTTAAGTATAAGTCAGCTATGTGATAAGGGCTATAATGTGAAATTTTTACCTACTAGCTGCATATTAAGCCTAAATGGGAAAGAAATTTTTAATGGAAAAATGGTAAACAATGTTTACATGCTAGATTTGAATTCTATTCAATCTCCTACTGCTTTTTGTTTAAAAACTGTTTCTGATTAATCATGGCTTTGGCATAGGAGACTTTGTCATTCTAGTATGAAAAATCTTAGGAGAATTACCCAAAAGAACTTGGTAAGAGGTATATCAAAACTAGACTTTACTAAGGACCATCTTTGTGATGCATGTCAATTAGGAAAACAAGTAAAGTCCTCTTTTAAGTCCAATAAGGATCTTAGGACCGGTAAACCTTTGAAAATACTTCACATGGATCTTTTTGGACCAGTAGGAACTGTAAGTCTAAGAGGGAAGGTATACAGATTTGTTATAGTGGATGATTTCTCAAGATTCACTTGGGTTAGATTTCTTTTTCATAAGAATGAATCGTTTGAGGAATTCAAAAAATTTTCAACTTAGATTCAAAGAAAACTAGGATGCGAAATAATTTCTATTCAAAGTGATCATGGAAGAGAATTTGAAAATTTTTGTAAGGAAAAAGAGATTGATCACAATTTTTCTGCACCTAGAACCCCTCAACAAAATGGGGTAGTTGAAAGGAAAAACAAAACATTAATAGAAGCCGCCCGAGCAATGTTGGCAGAATACTCACTTCCTAGATATTTTTGGACTGAGGCGTTAGCAGTGCATGTTATGTTCTGAATATGGTGAATGTGAGATCAAAATTAAATAAAACATCCTATGAGTTGCTAAAAGATAGAACACCTAACTTGTCACATTTGCATGTTTTTGGTTACAAAGTGTTCATACATAATAATGGAAAATCTGCCTTAGAAAAATTTGATCCAAAATTAGATGAAGGAATTTTTGTTGGATATTCAAGTGTTGGAAAATCTTATAGGGTATTTAACAAAAGAACTTTAGTCATTGAAGAAATCACACATGTTGTATTTGATGAATCTGAAAATTTGGAAGAGCCAAATATTGTTGAAGAAGAGATTGAGGAAAACTCCCAAAAGATTGATAGATTAAATTTGGAAGAAAATGTGGAAGAAAATTTGGAAAGAGAAAACCCTTTGCCTAGAGATTTGAGATTTTCTAAAATCCACCCAAGAGAATTGATTATAGGTGAACCTAGTGAGGGTGTTAGAACTAGGCGTGAATTAAATAAGGAAGTCAATCATTCAGCCTTTATTTCAATAATAGAACCCACTAATATTGATCAAGCACTTTCTGATGAATTTTGGATATTGGCCATGCAAGAAGAGTTAAATCAATTTGTAAGAAATAAAATTTGGGAATTAACTACAAGGCCAAAAGATCAAAGTGTTGTTGGAACCAAGTGGGTGTTCAAAAATAAAATGAATGACTCAGGAGTAGTCATTAGAAATAAGGCTAGATTAGTTGCTAAGGGGTATAATCAAATTGAAGGAATTGATTTTGAAGAGACCTTTGCCCCTATAGCAAGACTTGAAGCAATTAGGGTTTTACTTGCCTTTGCCTATTTTAAAGATTTTAAATTGTTTCAAATAGATGTCAAAAGTGCCTTTTTGAATGGGATTATTGAAGAAGATGTTTTTGTAGAATAACCTCTAGGATTTGAAAATTCAAAATACCCAAATCATGTGTTTAAATTAAAGAAGACATTATATGGATTAAAACAGGCACCTAGGGTTTGGTATGAGAGATTGAGCACCTTCCTACTTGAAAGATTTTTTGAAAAAGGAAGTGTGGATACAACTCTCTTCTTAAAGAAATTTGGAAAGGAAATACTCATTGTTCAAATTTATGTGGATGATATCATCTTTGGATCTTCAAATAAAAATCTTTGTGATGATTTTTCTAATACAATAAGTAGTGAATTTGAAATGAGTCTAATGAAAGATTTAAATTATTTTCTAGGTTTTAGCATCAAGCAACTTGAGGAAGGGACATTTCTTAGTCAAACTAAATATATTAAGGACATCCTCAAGAAATATGAAATGGACAATGCTAAACCTGTTAGTACACCAATGAGTTCCTCAGTTCAGTTGGATAAGGACCTTAAGGGAAAATCTGTTGATCAAAAAAAATATAGAGGGATTATTGGATCTTTGCTTTACTTGACTGCTAGCCGACCAGATATTATGTTCAGTGTTTTCTTGTGTGCTAGATTTCAATCAGATCCAAAAGAATCACATTTGACAGCAGTGAAAAGGATTTTAAGATACTTACTAAGAACTCAAAACTTAGGAATTTGGTATCCTAAGTTTAGCTCTTCATTTGAAATTATTGGTTATTCAGATTCTGACTTTGCAGGCTGTAGAGTGGATAGGAAAAGCACTTCTGGAATATGTCAATTCATTGGAAATTCATTAATTTCTTGGTCCAGTAGAAAATAAAATTCAGTAGCCCTATCTACTACAGAAGCAGAATACATTGCATTAGGAAGTTGTGTGGCACAAGTACTTTGGTTAAAACAACAGTTGATTGATTTAGGATTATCTATATGCACTATTCTAATTTATTGTGACAATACTAGTGCTATTTGCATTTTCAAAAATCCTATTCAACATTCTAGAACCAAACACATTGATATAAGGCATCATTTCATAAGGGATCATGTATCCAAGGGAGAAATTGAACTCACACATGTTTCAACTGAAAATCAACTTGCAGACATTTTTACAAAACCTTTAGCCTTTGATACCTTCAGTACATTAAGAATAAGGCTTGGTGTTATTGATTTGAATGCTTAAATAAAAATATTTTTGCAACATTGATATTTATGTTTTCTTAGTTATTTATCTTTGATTTTTGTTTTGATTTTTGTGATTTTTTGAGTGTTTTGAATGAGTTTATTTTAGAGTCTATGGTTTGTCTTTATTTTATGTGTTTTAAATGTTTTGTTTGATTTTCTTCAATTAAAATTCAAAAAAATTCAAAATTGGTTTGTTTTGGAATGTGGTTAATTTTTATGAATTTCATTAGTCTTATTTAATCTTAATTGTGCTTAAATTAGATTGTAATTTGAGATTAATTATATTAGAAAATCTAGTCTATCTAAATTTAAAAGTTGTTTATAACTTGTTATAATTAGAACTTTTAAATTCATGTCTATTCATTTAGACTAAATAAAAGTTAATATTATTATTACAATATAGATGTTTTCTTATTTTGTATTTCTATGCTCAAGTGATATTTATGCACTTAAAAATATTTGGAATTTTAGATTATTGATTTTGGAAATAATTGGTTTCAATTACTCTTGAAAATTGTACAAAAAGTACAAAAATCAAAAGGAATGCACAAAGGTTCGCATAATGTAAAAGATGCACAAAATTAGCCCAATGTCAAAAGATGCACAAAAATGTGCCCAAAATTTGAAAAAGATGCGCAAAGCGCCACATGTGGTAATTCTCTTCTTTCCAAATTCTTTCAATCTCTTAATTCAAATTGATCTTATGTTCATTTATATTCTATTAAACTTTGAAATATAGAATTTTTATTCATCTCTCTTGTAATGATTTTTTATATTCAAATGTCTAAATTGAATCATATTTTTGATAAATTCTTCTTACTTACAATGTTATATCACTTATTAAATTCTATGAATTTCTATGATTTACCTAATGTCATTAGTTTTAGATTGCATACCTTATACCAATCACCATTTAGATTAAATTTTCAAATGAATTTCATATAATTACTTACATTTCTCGTCTATTTCTTCTTCATTTTTTGTTGTTGTCAAAAAGGGGGAGAAATTATTGTGTTCGTATGTTTTGTTTGTGGTCTTGTAATATTTTAAAAAAAAAATTTCTATGGTTCAAAATGCCTCCTTATTTTCATATATACATCAATTCAGGGGGAGTTTAGGAGAATTGTTTAAATTGAAACCATACAAACAATAATTATTTTGCCATCATCAAAAAGGAGGAGATTGTTAAGATAGTTGCTATTTGCATGCTTTACATTTTTGCAACTTATGTAGTTTTGATGATTACAAATATTATTGTTCAAATGTGTAGTTATATCCTAACAATTTTAGAAGATTTGTATTTGCTCTTGTGTATACTAACATTTCAGGAAAAACGAACTCCAGACTACGAAGACTTCAAATCAAATTCAGAATGAGATACTTTGTAAAATTTGAAGTTTGCATTTCTTTGAAATTAAATTGAAAGGGAGTGATTGTAATTGAGTGAATAAAAACATACACACACATAAGGAGATCAAAAAAAATTTATACTGATCGTACTGGACGATATCCGTTCGTACGGGACGATCAGACAGTTATCTCCTATTGAGCACATGGAACGAATAGGAACTTGCTCAAAAAATTTTCTAAGTCATATTCGTCTAGGACGAATTTAACAATCGTCCAAGACGATTGGTTCTCTGTAAAATTTTCGTCTAGACGAAATTAAATTATCGTCAATGGCGATTGGTTCTCTGGAAAATTTTTGTCCAGACGAAATTAATAATCGTCCAGGACGATCTGGTCTCTGGAAAATTTTCGTTCAGACGAAATTAAATTATCGTCCATGGCGATTGGTCCTCTGGAAAATTTTCATCCAGACGAAATAAATAATCGTCCAGGACGATCGGTCCTCTATAAAATTTTCGTCCAGACGAATAAATTTTCGTCCAAACGATTAACCGACTTAGAACGGTTTTTAGCAGTTTCTTGAACCGACCTTGTAATAACCGTTCGTACCGGACGAACCTAGTTCGTACGGGACGATCAGCTGTACGAAGACATTTCGTACACATATACAAATGGGGTCGTTTCAAATCGTTTAAGTAAAATCGTCCAGGATGATCCACGATCATACGGGACGATCCACTGCGTACAGAATTGAATACTTGCAGTTTTTGGGCGGTTTTTCTTGACTTTTGTATAAATAGTCCAAATTAGACTGCCACCCAATCTTTTTGTCATTTGATCTTCGTGCCTCTTGAGAGAATAGCCAAGGAGAGAGTGGAAGAGAGCATTCAAAGGAGGATTTCTACCATTGGAGCGAGAAGGCTTCACTTGGATTTCAAAGGTAAGAATCTCTACTTGTGAATTGGGATTACTTCACTCTTTTCCTTCTTCCTTCTAGATTCTTGTGAGAAGATCAGTCAAGGAGATCCGGTTCACTGCCGACACTTGGAGAGTGTGAATAGTCGAAGGGTTCGCTGCCTACACTTGGAGAGTGTGAATAGCCGAAGGGTTAGCTGCCTACACTTGGAGAGTGTGAAAAGCCGAAAGGTTCTCTGCCTACACTTGGAAAGTGTGAACAGCCGAAGGGTTCTCTACCCACACTAGGAGAGTGTGAAAGGAAGAACGGTTCTCTGCCAACACTAGGGATTGTGTAAAAGGACGACGGTTCTCTACCGCACTGGGGAGTGGTGAAAAGAGTGTGTTGTAAAGGCTTCTCCGCCTTGCTGTGGGTGCAAAAGGAGAGTCACTATTGGTATTAGTGCAATACTCAGAAGATGCCTCTGGGGAGTGGATGTAGGTCTAGTTTTAGACCGAACCACTATAAATCTGGTGTCATTTACTTTACTATTTTTACGTTTCCGCATTTTATTTCTTAGTCTTAAAAACTCTGTGGTTGAAAAACTTTTTCTACAAAACATAAAAGAAATAATTTTTATTTCGGTTCAACCTAATTTTAAAAGAGGGCTTAAAATTTTTAAACTACCAATTCACCCCCCTCTTGGTAGCCTTTGGGATATTAACTTAGGCTTAACAACCTAATTACTAGACTCAACAATAACCTTACACCCAGAATCTTTGGGTGCATTACCTATGTTCACATTCACAACCAAAATAGAGAAAAATTAGATCCAAGAGCACTCAAATGCATCTTTGTTGGATATTCTGTTACCCAAAAAAGATATAAATGTTATCATCCCCCCACTAAAAAAATCCTTATCTTTGTTGAAGTTACATTTGATGAACAAAATTTCTATTTTACCAAACCTTATCTTCCGGGGGAGACTGAAATAAAGGAAGATGAGGAAAGTGAGCTTTTCCCTCTTGACCTTCCTCCACCACCACAAATCAATCCTCCTGAAATAAATAATTTGGAACCTGAGACAAATTTGTCAGTACATTTGGGAACGTATATTCCAAGCGTGTAAGCTCAAATGATGCTCCAAAGCAGATCCAAGAATTTGAACAATCTCCTGAAATTAAGGTAAACACAAACTCATCACATCCCTTGTATCTGATAGCTAACTCTATTTTATTCAATAACTTTTCATCTTCACACAAAAACTTCCTGGTTATATTAGAAGAAATTCAAATTCCTAATAATATTTCTGAGGTTTTATCCAATGAAAATTGGAAAAATGCCATCAGAAATGAAATTCAGAATCTAGAGAAGAAAAATACATGGGAAACCATCAAACTTCTGAAAGGAAAAAGACTAGTTGGTTGCAAATGGGTTTCTCTGTAACATACAAAGATGATGGTACAATGGAAATATACAAAGTAAGACTAGTGGCAAAATGATCTAATGGTCACAAAGAGCAATCCATGGGAAGTCTCATGGATCACGCTAGAGATAATCAACTCCTTTTAATAATGAAAGAGCTGATTTAAGAAAGAGTATATTGGAGATATTATGCATTAAATATGTAATTAGTTGTTTCTTTATTGAGATATCTTGTATAGATCTATAAATAGGGAAAAATTATGCAATAAAGTTAAGCTTTTTTTTGGACCTCTCGATTTTATAAAATGAATACAATAAATTCACGACGAGCACCCCAAAACCCTCGTCTTGCTCTCCAATGTACTCACCAGTCACCCAAACTGTCGAAACCATCGTGGACAAGGAAGCGAGGATGGGAGTTTGCTGTAGAAGGTAAAGACGGGACATTCAGTGTGTGGGAGTGCGAAGAAACTTGAGGATTTAATTTAATTCCTCACAATTGTCAGGATTTACTAAATTCGATATTTAAGATACAATGGGAGAGAATCATGATTAAGATTATGTAGGATTTAAAGTTATCTTTTTTGCTCTTTGGAAGGATAAATGTGAATCCTGCCACCAAAAGTCCCTAACAATATGGAAGTTTAGATGGAGGTTTGTATTTTCTCCTCGCGCTTCATTGTTATCTTCTTTTGCGTTGTTTTGTGTGGATTTATTCTCTGTTTTGTTGATTTCTTCTGGTTATAGTGATTTGGATCTCATCGTGCCTGATTTGATTAGTTTGGGGAATATTTGCGATGACTTTTCATGGTGACAGAAAAAGGTGTGACTGATATCAAGGTAGATGCCTCTTTTTTAGTTTGACAATAATAAAAAAAATCATTTCAAAACATAACAAAAACTTTCTGATAAAATTTGAGAGAGAATTATTTCAAATGATCTCCCCATCATTTTTTAGTGAAATAATTCATGCTATGGTGCGAGAGTTGGAGAAATATTTGGGCTACTATGAAGTTCTGAAGTTAAGAAAACAATATGGCTTTTGTTTGTTTTTTTTTTGGTAAAAGATTAAATTCCTCAACTGCTTCAATTTTGCTTGTATTTGGCATGCTTCCATGAGCCCTACAATCCATATTTTTTTAAAATATGGAGAAATAATATTGCATGGCTTACTATTCTGATTATAAAGTTGTTTTTTCAATGTTTAGTTTAACTCAATCAACATGTGTTTTTATAACAACATATAATTAGACCTTAATTGAGACATTCTTGGATTGCATTAGATTGACAGGATTAAAGGATTATCATGTGTTGGTGAGAAGAAAGAACAATTACTGGAAGTGAAATCTTCATTAATTGATGTAACCTTCATCCTAATTGAGTATAGTTTCATGATTTTTTATGTAGAACTTTTGCTTTACGTTTTTGGAAGGAATTGGCAACATGTCAAGGCTCAATAATTGATTGTTTATTTTTTCTCTTTCAGGTGCTTAGGATGAAGGAGTTGCAAATTCATATTTTTGGATCTTGCAATTCAAATTTTATTTTTTAATTGTCATCGTTGAGCATACATCTCATTTTTTTTCTCATCCTATTTTAAGGTTTGATTATAGATATTTTGGTGAAGACTGGTTGTGTATTCTTCTTTGTATTGGTGTAGGGGGTATGGTGGACGGCTTTGGAGAGGTTGTAGACTAGCTAAGGAAATGATGAATGAGATTTTTATAATTGGCTAAGAGGTGGTAGTTGATAACTGTTTTTGTGGACATATGGAAGGGAAGAGGATCTCAGATAAGGTCGTTTGATGAAGTGGTCAAGAGCTTGTAAGTGAGTATTGGGGCTTAGGAAAATGTACAAGAGAAGTGGAGAATTGTGGAGGGATGGAAATGCTTTAGGTTCTATTGTGAGCTTCTAATTAGGTTTTTAGTTTAGAGGTGGAGGCTGTGAAATATGATTGCTTCTAGTTTTTGATATGGAAGATTTACAGAGGGGTAGATGTGGCTATCATGGGGGATTGAGTGGAGATAAGAGAGAATTCTTCACATGTGAAGGGCCACCAAGCCGTCAAATCTATGGAGAACAGGCTTAAATTGAATCATGCAAACAACAATTTCATCATGTATTATTAAGTTCAGTAAATATATGCAACTAGAAATTGGCTTATGTTATTCTTTTTATGTTTAAAAATATTAAGTATCATCACAACAATAATGTAAGATTTTATAGCTCAAAGATAGTAGACCTTTTATTCCTGAAGGAGTTGGAAGGTCCTCTAGATTTAAGATTTGACACTAGTTATCTTTGCTTTTCGATCAGCAGAGCATAATGGAAAGCATTTTAAGGGTTTATGGATGAAGTAACTCAACCTCATTCCTAATTTTTACCCTTAATCTAATTTAGGGGTGTAAAAGAGTCGAGTTGCGTAGAGTAGTGGCCTTATCAAACTCAGATCATCAATTAGAAAGTCGTCTCGAACACGAGCTAATCCCACTATAAACGTGCTCGAACCGGCCTACAAGCCATGGCTAGGATTTTTAAAACATATGCAGGATTTTTAAAATATATGTAGGATTTAAAAAAAAAGCTACAATCTTTAGCATTTATTATTATTATTATTTAATATTTAAATTTAATAAATAATAAAACTATTTAAAAAATAAAAATAATTATTTGAGTCGGCTCGCGATCTCACGAGCTGAGCATCTTTAAGCTCGAACTTACTCGAGCTTGACTCATGGGCTTGATAAACTCGGCTCGTGAGCCCATAAATGTGTCGAGCCGTCTCGGCTCATTTACACCCCTAGACTAATTACAAACTTGTTAATAGTTTGCTTTTCATTGTCAACACTTCTTGTTCTTACGCTTAGGTCTTAAAAAGTACTTAGGTATTTAGTCAATTACTTGTATATACCCATTAATAATGCAGTTTTTATTGTGATGATGTTTTTGATAATATTCAGATCTTAACATTTTTCTAATTTCCTCTTAAGTTAAAGTAGTTCTTCCATTTTTTTTCTTTAGAGGTTGTTTTGTATGATGCATTATGGGTGTAAAGTAAATGTTATAGGGGTTTTAAATTTTTAGAATATTTATATGAAATAAAATGATTGCAAAATAAAAAATTGACCAGTCAAAATATCCCCTAAAGTGGCTTTTCCCCTTCAAAAGGAACTCTACTTATTTGAATTTTTTTCTATCTATTCACGGCCCTACTTCTGATCATTTCTACCGCAAAAGAAACTATCTCCAACTATCCACTGCTCTGATCGTCCCCAACTCCTGTCATTGTCGTCACCTGCCCACTCTTACATGAGAAAATAATTAGGTAGAGTTTTATTCTAGTAATTTTTGGCATGATTAATTAATTTTATTTAGCATTTATTTGATATCAATTGAAGAATTCATCTATATGGTTAACCAGTCAAGGAGCATGCACTCCATTAGAATCTAGGGCTTTACTTCAATTCTCGTTGATGTATGATTAAAATCTTCATTATTAATAGCAGGATTATCAGTACTATTGTGTTTTTTGTACTAGAAGTCTCCTAACTTAATTTCCCCGTTGGTGTTATTGAATGGTTTGAACTTCTTGTACTGGTAGTAGTTGGTTTTGAAGCCTAAGAATCAACTGCTATATTTGATTTCTCATTTCTTCTAACATGTTTTGTATTACTTGAATCTTATTGTCAGTGATATTGAATTTATTAGCAAAGAGTTGTATTATTTTATTGAGGCTTTCAAATTGATCTATTTGAATTGATTTTGGGTGTATGATATGTGATTAAAATAAGATAAAACACAAGTTGAACAATTTATTTTTCTTACTTTTTATGAGTTGATCTAAAATTGAATACATGAAGTGTAATTTTAGTAGTAATAAATGTAGTAGAGGGATTATCTCTTTAGGCGATCAAGTCATTAATAGGAATACTCATTTTTGATATATTAGATCTATTGTTCAAAATGATAGCGAAATAATTGGGGATATTATTAGTAGAATTTAAGTTGGATGGTCGATGTGGAGGAATGCATCGGGCTTGTTCTGTGATAGAAAAGTACCCCTCAAGCTTAAAGGATAATTCTATAAAATAATGGTGAGACCTGCAATGCTTTATGAAGCAAAATGTTGGCCATTGAAAGAGAATCATAAATTTAAGTTAAATGTTACATAGATGAAAATTCTCTGGTGGATGAGTGACTTCACTCTTAAATATAGAATGTGAAGCAAATATATACATGAAAGGGTTGGAATAGTTCTAGTGGCATATAAGATTAAAGAGTCTCCTTACATGGTTTGGATAGGTATAATGTCTCTCTCTCTCTCTCTCGTACATTTCATTTATTGAATTTAGAGTGGTGTTAACAATAGGATAAAATCAATCTCTTTGGCATCTCTAAACTATTTGCTGGTCATTTCATTCCCAATTAATTAAGTAATTCTATATGAATATGAGTATAACTTTTGTAAGTAGCCATCTATCTTAGGGATAGCAAGCAATTTTTTTCACAATCATCTTACATGTATGCGTTTGCTTACTATTTTTTCAATTAAATATAGTTGTAAAATACTCAAATCTAAGCTTTACCTAAACTCATAATTTCTTTAGCCATTCAATTTGGTGAATAAATCCCATTTAGAAATACATTTTATACTTATATGTTTATAGCTTGAAGAGGAAGTTTTGCTTGTTGCTTATTGAAGAATTCAAGTTTTCATTCTGCTTATTCTTATTCTTATTATTTTTTCTTCTTCTTCTTCTTCTTCTTCTTCTCTCTCTCTCTCTCTATCCCCTTCTTGTTCTTCATCTTCTCTCTCTCTCTCTCTCTCTCTCTCTCTCTCTCTCTCTCTCTCTCTCTCTCTCTCTCTCTCTCCTTCTTTTTCTTTTTCTACTCATCCTCTCTCTCTCCCCCCTTCTTCTTTTTCTTCTTCTTCTACTCTCTCTCTCTCTCTTTCTCCTTCTTCTTCTTTTTCTTCGTCTTTTTCTGCTCTCTCTCTCTCTCCTTCTTCTTCTTCTTCTTCTTCTCTCTCTCTCCCCTTCTCCTTCTTCTTCTACTTCTTCTTCTACTCCTCTCTCTCTATCTCTCTCTCTCTCCTTCTTCTTCTTCTATTCTTCTACTCTCTCTCTCTCTCTCTCTCTCTCTCTCTCTCTCTCTCTCTCTCTCTCTCCCCCCTTCTTCTTCTTCTTCTACTCTCTCTCTTTCTCCTTCTTCTTCTTCTTCTTCTTTTTCTACTCTCTCTCCCTCCCTCTCTCCCCTTCTCTCTCTCTCCTCCTTCTTCTTCTTCTTCTTCTTCTCTCTCTCTCTCTCTCTCTCCTTCTTCTTCTTCTACTCTCTCTCTCCTGCTTCTTCTTCTTCTTCTTCTTCTTCTTCTTCTTCTCTCTCTCTCTCTCTCTCTCTCTCTCTCTCTCTCTCTCTCTCTCTCTCTCTCTCTCTCTCTCTCTACTCTCTCTCTCTCTCATTCTTCTTATTATTCTTCTTCTTTCTCTCTCTCTCCTTCTTCACGGACGACCAAACGAAAGCTTGGAATAGATGTGCGTTTGCACGAATCTGTGTGCGTTTGGATCTGTCTAAAAGATTGCCTAAGGGCGTTTGGGGGTTTCCTTTGATGTTACGTTTTAGCAGGCTAACGGTAGAGCAGGAGGTATTCTAGTGATGTGGAAGAGTTGTGTGGTTTCTTTTGATGTTACTTTTCAATCCAACCAATGCATCATGGGAAGGTTGAAAAGTTCTAGTGTTATTGATTGGGAGATTGCTGTGGTTTATGCCGACAAAGACAGGTACATCAGGAGGAAAGTCTAGGAGGACATTACTAGACATCATGTGATGGAATCTCATTTGTTGGTTGGTGGTGATTTCAATTGCATCATGTAATAGGAGGACAAGAAGGGTGGAAAGCCTTTCCACTACTCTTTGGTAGTAAATGAGGGGTGAATTCATGGCAACTAATGTCACGACTCGGCCCGGGTACTTGAACTAACAAGGCGGGTACGAAAAGTCAGACGATAAAATTCATTAAACACTATACTATTTCATTTATACTAAAGAGCCACTAACCACAAAATGTAAAATTACCTGTTGTTATTTGCACGTCATCTTCTATAAACATGTTCTTCTCTTTCAGCCATTATTTCTTTAGAAATATACCTGAAACATTTAAACTTGTGGGTTGAGTTTGCTAAGTAAACTCAGTGGGTAAATAATTGTTCTTAATTACAATACTTATATAATCTCCTATATGTATTCAACCATTTCTTAACTTTATTCCATTTATTTTGGTAATTTATAGATATTCAATCATGTTGCTTTAAAACATTTAAAACCATCTTGATATTTCCTTTTCCCATTTAATTTGCACATGAGCACCATCTCAATGTACTTAAAAGTACAATATTTTCCATTTTCCTTTTCATTTTTCCTTTTCCTTTTTACGCGCACGAGTACGACGTCCCCAGCCAGTATCATAAGGGGGTAAACTCCTATAAGTTTTTCAATACCTTTTCCTTGTTATTATATCTGTTTTACTTCCATGCATATATAGGCTTTTGTTTCACTTTTCTTTTCCATTTTCTCTTTTATTTTCTCTTTTTCATAAACTTTCAAACTTTGTTCTTAAAGCCATGAAATCATAAGATATCATATAAAATTTTATCAATTACTTAGAAGATTACAAACATGAATAAAATTATAAAATAATTTAATCTAATTTACCCACTTTGAACTTTTTCAGGTCTTCAATATTTGATCTACCCTTGAATCAGTTTCTCCTCTTGGTGAATCCTCGTGGGATCAACACTTACGACTTGATCTATCACTTTCTAAAACCCTAAAATTCAAACAATAATTTTCATGTAAAATTAAATTTATGTTCCCATAACGAAATATAACAAAAATCTTATATAAGGAGAATTTCACTTACAAATGAAAACTTTATCTTCTTTTCTTGTCCAAATTCCTTCCCCTTGCCTCCCGTTCCTTCCTTTTCTTCTATTAAGAATATATTTAGGCTTAGATGAAATAGAACAAAGTAATTTATACGAAAAAATTGAAAAGTAAATTTTTCAAACCTCTTTCCTTCTTTTTCTCAATCGTTCCCCTCGTTCGTTGCAAATTCTCCCAAATTAGTATTCCTTTAACTGTGGGAAAGAAAAGGAATGATTTATTCTTCTCATCGAAGTAAATCATTCACTAAAACTGGAAAAAAATGAAACCTACCTTGCTCTCACATGAAATGCCGACCGTCCGCCCCTCTCTGTTCGCACGAAAGCTTCTGTTCCGCAAACCCTTCTGTTCACGATACTAATTGATTAGGCCGGCCGGTTCAATTGAACCGGCCGGATGAACCGGTTATTACAACTAATGAGTTGATTGACCCGGGCTTTCTGGTCCTGCTTTCACGTGGACTAACAACAAGGATGCTAGGAGTCGAATTTTTTCAAGATTGGATCGGTTTTTGATCAGTTCTTCAATTCTTGATTCTTTTCAGGGATTGAAGGTAAAGCATCTTACTAGATTGGCTTCAGACCACTGCCCCATTCTTTGCTCGGTTCAAGAAGGGTGGAAGAGGACTTATTCCCACTGGATTAAGTTTGAAGATGTATGGGCCAGTTATCCTAAGGCATGAAACTTGGTATGGGAGAAGTGGAAGGTGAATGACACGGGTAATGAAGCCTCTAAATTACAAAAAAAGTGTCAAAGATCCTTGAAGGCCCTCTTCTTTTGGAGCAAGAACAAATTTAAAATGATAAACCAGTTAAAGGAGCTGGACGGTGAGATCAAAACATTGCAAGAATTGGAATGTTTACCAGCCGGGCTTTCTGATATTCAAACTGAAACTTTGAGGTATAAAGTTCAGTTATTAAATAGTACTATTGCTCGCATTATGACATGGTGGTAACAACGAGCAAAAGTAAAATGGATTGAAGAAGGGGACGAGAATACCCACTTCTTTCATTATATGGCTTCGACTAGAAGGCGTTCCAATTACATTGGACCCATGAAGCAACCTGATGGGTGGAGTGCTACTTATCAGACGGAGATCTCTAAAGTAATTCACTGTTTTTTTTAGTAGAAGTGGTGTGTGAAAGTTTTTGATGAGGAAGGGTGGCCATCTCTAGAATCCCAAAAGGCTAGTATGGCATGGTTTGCTGCTTTCCTGGATAGTGAGGTCACTCGAGATGAAATCTGGAAGGTTGTTTCTTCTTTGGGATGGAACAGAACACATGAGAGGGATGGGGTGACGACATCCTTTTTCAAGTTCATTTGGGATATAGTTGGGGAGCATGTTACTTTGGCGTGTTTGGAGTTTTTTTCTTCTGGGATTATGGATCCAAGTTGGAAGGAGACAGTGGTCATCTTGTTGCCAAAAGTTAACAACCCGGATCATCCTTCTATGTTCAGACCGATTAGCTTATGCCAAATTATTTATAAAATTGTTGTGAAGGTACTAGTTAACCGATTTAAAGGAATCTTGCCAAAGTTGATCTCGGAGGAACAAGCAACTTTCGTCCAAGGGCGTTCGATCTCGGATCATTGCTTGTTGGGGCAAGAGATTATGAATAAGTTTAAGATTTCCAAAACATCTAAAGGATTGCTAGCCATGAAGGTTGATATGGAGCAAGCCTAGGATAAAATGAGTTGGAGAACGCTCGAACTAGTCTTGATGAGGATGGGTTTCCCGCCTAGATTCTGCTCATGGGTGCTGAGTTGTATTAGAGCTCCTAGATTTGCAATTCTGGTAAATGGGCCGCTCACGGATGTAATCACGGCTAGATGTGGGTTCCATCAAGGATGTCCACTATCATCGTACTTGTTTATTCTGTGCTCGGAGTTGTTGTCGCTGCATTTTCACCAAAATTTTCAGGAGCTGGGAGTTCATATCAGTGTGGGGGAACCTCCTACCTCCCACCTTCTTTATGCTGACGATGTTTTAATCTTTGCAGGTGCTTCCATTTCAAATGTTAAGAAGATCATGACCATTTTGGAGGATTATTGCTTATGGACGGGGCAAAAAGTCAATAGAAACAAGTCTGCAATTTTATTCAGTAGGATGACTTCGTCGCCTATTAAAAACCGTCTTGCAAGGCATGCTGGTTGCTGCAAAGTAGAAGAGATGGAGTACCTTGGTATCAAATTTTCTTTGAGGAGATGTATGAGGCATAGATATGGTGACTGGCCGTGGATGCAAGAACATAAACGAGGAGATTCAATTGCATGGAAGGTGATTTGCAATGGGGCTAACAGTTTGGTGAAAATGTTCGCTGGAAGGTGTAATGGCATTGATATCGATGCTTTAAATCATGTGTGGATTTATGATATGGCCATTGCTTCTTGGCCTACATTTTGCAACATTGAAAGTATTGAAGGCTGCATGGTTGAAGAATTTAATACAATAGAAAGGTAGTGGAATATGCCTAAGTTGCTGCATTGCTTTGGAGAAATCCTGGCGGACAGGATCTGGGACCACTATGGCTAAAGATTTTATAATAACCAGTTTAGCTGGCCGATTCAATTGAACCGACCGGCCGTTTTGCGAACAGAACAGAAGGGTAGAACAGTGTAGGCGGAACCGAACAGGAATTTGAAGAACCGTTTGGCTATTTTTAGCAATCAATCATATTGGAGGATAAGAATCTTCAACTCCTTATTGCTAAAGAAGCGCATATTTGAGAGGAAATGATGGTAAACGAAAAGAACGACCAAGAGGAAGAAGGAAGGAGGTTTGTCAATTTTTTCTTTCCTTTTTTGTATAATTTATCTTGTTTTATCTCATCTTAAACTAGAGATACTTATCATAGAGAAAAAGGAAGGAATTGAAAGCAAGGGGAAGGAATTTGGGAGAGGAGGAAGAACAAGGAATTAGACTTTGAAAATTCCTTCATAAAAAAAAGGTAAGTGATCAGTTTAAGAGTATGTTTCAATTCTTGTTCTTTTATTGATATATAATGAGAAATATATTTTAAATTAAGTTGAAAGAATCCAAGTGATATAGACCTTGGTTGGAGCTAGAGGAAGAAAATTTTGTGAGAAAGAAAGGAAATCTTGTGGAGTAAGGTTTTTATAAGAAATCAAATGTCTACCGATTCATTTAATTGATATTTCATATTAGTTAAATTGTTCTAATCTTGTGAATGGTTAACGGCTTCCAAAACTGCATGAATATTGGAAGAAGAAATAAAGTGGGTGTTTTCATAATTTTATTTATTGTGTCCTTTTCTATAAAATTTTAGAAGAAAAATATTACATAAACATTTAAGACTCATGAATTATTTTTATAATTACTACTTATGAAATAAGAAATATATATATACAAGTATACATGTATGTGAAAGAAATTGTATGTAAAGAAAATGCATATAAGAAAAATATCAAGGATATAAAGTCTTTACACATGTATTGAAACAGATATGTGCATCAAAAGTAGATATATGAATGAATGATATACAAATAAATGAAAGAAATAAAAAGAAAATAAAAATGACAGGGAAAAGGATATGCATGCAAACTATAGGAGTTCACTCTCGTATGGTACTGGCTGGGGAAACAATGTACCCGTCCATGTAAAAAAGAAAAGGTTATGAAAAAAATGGAAATGATTGTACTTTTGGTACATTGAGACGGTGCTTCTGTGCAAATGAAAAAGGAAAAGAAATAAATATTAAAATTCTATAAAGGTTATCAAGAACTGTAATATGATATGCATAATTAATTGAAATGAATAAAATACAGATAAGGAATGGAAATGAATAAGAAATATATTAAATGTTATATGTAATGTATATTTTAATTTCATGTTAATTGTTTTAATAGTTACCCACTAAGCTTACTTTTAAACCACTAAATAAATAGTTTCAAGAAAATTCCAAAGTTTTAGAAATGACAAAAAAGAGATGATGGCGTATTAATGAAAACAGGTATTTTATGACGTCTACAAATATTAAGTATTTGAGAAATTTTTTTTAATAGCTCTTCAGTTCAATGGAAAATTTCATGTTACTTTGCTTATGAATTGAAATGATTTGATCCTACCGTACGACTTTTAGCTCTCGTCTCGATAAATCGAACATCCTGGTCAGGTCATGACAAAAGTGGTATTAGAGCCCAATTAAGATATGAATCGTACTGGAAGAGTCATTAGGATGATTATTAATGATTTAAAGATTTAATGTAAATTGAATATTTTATAGTAAACATGAACCAAAATGATTCTGGAGAAGAGGAGGAAGTAGAGGAAATGGAAAGATCAATGCCTAATGTTAATGTTAATCCTGATGCACTGGCACAAATGATGACAGCTCTGATGTTGACCCGTCTGCTGTGAAGAAACAAAAAAAAAAAAGAAAAATAAATTTGCTTACTTGCTCTCTGTCTCTCCACGTCGCACGTCGAGGCCATGCCTCGCATCGTTTCTCCCACGATCGCTCGCACGACTCGTTCAAAGGGACGAGGCCTTCGGCCTGCTCTCCGCTCCCGCTCTCACTCTCTTCCTTGCTCTTCTGATCTCTCTCCTGATTTGTCTCGACCCCACTACGACGACGCCTTCCCTATCGGATCGAAAGCCCGACAACCCGATCGGAAGCAAGAACAGGTGAGCTCGTCGAACTTTCTCCCTGTTGCTTACCGTCCGACCCAGCTTCCTCAAGGTCGCCCAACTTCGCTCCCTCGACGGTCTTCCTCTGTCGAATCAGAGGTAGCGACTGGGAGCTCGCCGTTGTGAAGTTAACTTTCTCCCTATCACGCGCATCCTCGGCTCCGTCGTGGCCATTCGACTTCGTTCCTTCGAGCGACTTTCCCCTCTTGCAGAATCGGAAGTTACGACATTGGAATCGGAAGCAACAAGGGAGCTCGCTCGCAGTGAAGGTCATTTCCTCCCTTCGTGCGCTTCTTCGACCCGCTCCTGTTGCTCGACCCCACGCCCCTGCTGCTCGACCCCATGCCTTCAACAACTTTCCTATCGTGTCAGGTCAGGAGTCAAAAACAGAGCCCTCTTGCTGTAAGGGTAAATCCCTCCCTTTCGTGAGCTTATTCGTCCAAATCATGTAGATCCGCCAAGCTCTAAAGAGGGAAACAAAGATTTATGCTAAATCTTGCGCTAATCCTGTATAAATTGTGTTTTTTATTTATTTGTTTTTATTAAAATTAATTATTTTTAAATATAATTGATTATTAATGATAATAATTAATTATATTTAGTTATAATTAATTATAATTAAATAGTTAATTATATTAACTGATAATTATAATTAGTTATTTTTAAATATGATTTATTCTTATTAGATATAATTAATAATAATTAAAAAAAAAATGCTTCTCTTATCTCTACATGCGTGTCGGGTCGGCAAACCACTTATGCAAGCCTTTATTGAGCGTGGTAGAAGGGAACCCGGCGCGACACCTACAACGAGATAGGTGAGCGACCCCTCGGCTCCCAAACCCTGTCCTCAATGTATGCGACAAGCCGGTCAACCACCTATGCACACCTTTATTGAGCATGGTAGGAGGGAAGCTGGTGCGATGCACATGATGAGGCCAAGTAAGCCTGGTGCACGCTTTTCTTAGTGCGGCCGGGACAACTCTTAAGTACCCGTACGCGGCTCTATACCTGCAGGGAAACAACAGCTCTTTTCTTGTAACAGGTACCGAAGACCCATGCACGCCTTTCTTGGCGTGGTGGGACAAAGACTTTACACGACCGCGGTGTCCTAGAAAGAGGACACCTATCATGCACGCATTTATTGCGCGTTGTGGGAAAGGCCCAGTTTTCTGTAGTTTTCCCCTAAACGGTAGAGACGCCAGGAGGCTGCTGAAATTTCGGGTGAAAACATATTGTACTCGGACATGTTTTGAACTCAAAAAGAACAAAAGACGAACTCTAGTGAACAATGACTTGTGGACTTTTGAACTTGATTGAACACGAGCAGGGGACCTAAACAAAACCTAAATGATTTGTAAAGTTCAAATTCAAATAAAATGAAATCAAACTGGAACTAAAATTCAAATCATTTGAACATGAAAATGAGCTTGCAAAGATTTCATAAATTGTGGACATAGCACTTGAACTTGTACTATGGACTCGAACATTATTGGCTTCAACAATCTAAACTCAAGCAAATATCTGAATTGAACACAAGGGGCATGTGAACTTGAACACTTGGACTAGATTTAGACCAAGCGGTATTAACTTAAGCTCTAACCTGAATTCAAAAGGACAAATATGAAGAACTTTGAATTTGACTTGAACTCAGATTCTCAAAATTGAATTTATTTTGAACAAGGAGTTCCAAGTACAATCTACTTGTAAAAAGAAATTAAGCAATAGTTTATGTTTGTAAGCTATAGCATAAAATCCTCAACGAACATCAAAGAAGAGTCATGGTGATTGAAATGCAAAGAACTATTAAGCGACATGCACACAAGCAATAACAATTCAATGTCAAACAAATGCAAAGAACCTTCAAGACTCACTATGCACACAACAAGGAGAATGCGAGGAATGTACTACAAATGTTAAGATGCCTAAACATCCTATCATGAGGTGGGGGAAGACAGATGCACCTGTCTTCTGCAAGCCAAGGAGATTTGATGTTCAACAAATGCAAATACCTACGGTCATTTGTAGGAAGCCCGTTGTACATTCAACACATGTTCGTGAACAAATATGAAAGATTTGCAATACATTACAGGCACGTATAAGCAATATGCAACAAACTCCTACAACAGTTCCTACAAAGTCAATGCACTGTACTGGTAAGCAGCAACAGACAATTGCAAGATGTACGAGTATTACCCATATGTAGCAATCAAAGACCTGTTCCTACAAACAAAACACAATCACATAGCCTCACCTGAGATTGTTGAAAGGTGGATATGATATAGAAATAATTGGTCTTCTACAAACACTTTCAGGAGATCGTAGTGGATACAGCGGTTCCCTACAAATAAATATGTGGATAACAACAGTGTGTATATCGTAGGCACAACGAACCACTATGGACACAAGTACAAGTATCACCTACGACAACGGTGATTAAGATCTTGATTACGTCGGGTATGAAGACAGCTTGATGTACAAAAAGGACACCCACTGGCAGAAGGGAAAGGATGCTTGAATAAATTCGAACCAAACTTTCTGGTGTTTCAAAATTTCTTCTTGACCCTATACTTAAGAAGAAAATAGTGCTTGTATCTACAAATATCAGAAACAACAAGTCCACTACACTAATGATCTCAAAAAGAGTTCTTCGCAAAGCAGCGGACTTCAAAGTCCAGAAGAAGCACTTCCCCGGTGAATGAGAAAGGGGGAGTCAACATCAAGACCATACTGCCACCGGATCTGCAACACTTATACAAGCAGACATAACGCGTCTATAATTTACAACGCACCGCCACCGGATCCGCAACACTCGTACTAACAGATAGTATGCGTGTATAAGCTCTCAAATGAAATGATGTGCATTCAAATGACAATTACCTGCACTAGGATACTTCAAAATACCCCTGCACGTGCACAATAATTTGTATATATATAGGTACAAAAAGGGGTATGTCAAATCAATAAAATTCCAAAACACCCGCATGAGCCCCGGCAAGTGTGTTATTAGTGCACACATGACGTCTAAGGATGCTGCGCGGGTTAATAAGTGAATTCAAGTTCGAACCCGATCCTTCTATGTGGATCAATAGGAGTCGACAGGGTTCAAACTATCAAGCAGATATATGATGACGACGATCGATATATTTGTCTTATTACATTCATATTAGGCCTTCAAAGCCTATAATTAAGAGAATTCACTCACAAGGACATAAAGTCTACGAAACCCGATCATTTGTCGACAGTCAGACATAGTCGACAAGGTTCAAGCTACAAATGAAAATGACCCCAAACACTCCGATGATGGTCATGTTGAATGTAGATCTCAACTGGAGGGGTTAATTCCAAATACTCCAAAGTCTTCAAATACCAATGCCCTTGCTTCTACTATAGCCAGATACCACGTATTATCTACGTATATGATTGACGACTAGCGTTAATCGAAAGTTCTCTCTCGTAATCGGGAGGGGTAATTAACTATAGGGGCTTACGCCTATAGGAAACCAGAACTCAGATCATAAAGTCCTCGCAAAATGAGGGTGAAATCTCTAGGTAGTGTCTTATCTACAAACCCATCTGCCTTTCAAAATTTACCCCGGAACATATCCATTAAAACTCCCTCGTTAAAAGAAAAAGAAAATCAGCACAGCGCGGAGGCCGGAGCCAAATTTTCGGAGCCCACATCTGATTAGTTGATTCAAGACTCAAGGAATCAACCATCAGGAAGTAGCAGTGGCGGTGGAATGCATATGGATAAGTATCTCAAACTGTTTCAAGCCATTAGATCTCAAACTGTTTCAAGACATTAGATCACCATTATTTAAGGGAATAGAGGGACCAATAGAAGCTGAAAACTAGTTACTAAGGGTTGAAAAGATTTTAAAAGGAATGTTCTGTCCAAAGGAGAGGAAAGTTTCTCTAACAATCATTGCTCTTGATGGAGAAGCAGAAATGTGGTGGAGAGGTTGGTATAAAAACAAAACTGGAGGGATTCAAGACATGTAATTTAAGTGGAATAATTTTACAAAATTTTTCAGAAATTGGTTTGTGCCTCCTTCTGCAAGGAGACATGCAGGATATATTTATAAGACTGGTGCAGAGAGATAGACCACTTATGCAATATTAAGCTAAATTTACAACATTATCAAGATATGCTCCTCACTTAATACATACTACAGAGGAATAGTGTCATCGATTCTTATCTGGATTGAAGGATGCAATTAGGCAGCCTCTTGTTCCATTTGAAATTGAAGATTATTCAGTGCGGGTGGGAAAGGCTAGTAAGATAGAAATGGACCTGCAAAACATTCAAAGGAGACATGATTTTTAGAAGAGGAAAAGTGGTGAGATTACGAAAACTTTTTAGGATTACATAGCAATCCCCTTCCACAATATGGAAAGTTTAATTGGAAGAAGACTAAGTCCAGTATAGTGACAGTTCAAGTGCGAACAATTGCAGCAAATGTGGAAGACAACATAAAGGAGAATGTTTTTCTGGTATAAATACTTTCTTTTGATATCATCAACCAAGTCACATAGCTAAAAACTGTCCTACTTTGGGGCAAAGACTGGCAAGGGAATCAAGGATAACCACTGGATATCAAAAAAATGTTGAAAGACCAAAAATAGTAGAATCAGCTGCTTCTACTCTAGGACCAAGTCAAAGCCAACATAATACTCTGCCTAGAGTATATGCACTAACTCAGAAAGATGCTAAGGATTCACCTGAAGTGATTACAGGTGATAAAAAATAAAAAATGAATAAATATGTATTAAGAAAACATTATTAAAGGAATCATGTATATTTATGTTATTTTTTTATGTAACTTATATATATATATAATAGCGATTCAAGAAAACCTGTACATATCCTTTTTGATATAGGAGCTTCACACTCCATTTCAAAGGCATTTGTTAAATCAATGAATTTGAATGTTTATGGAATAAATGCATTTTTGAAAGATTTGATGCTAAATGGGTCTGTTGTAAATGTAAATGATGTATGTCAAGTGACTTTCAAAATAAAGGAAAGAGAGTTTGAGCAACAGTGAATGTTTTGTCATTACAAGAATTTGACATGATATTGAGAATGGATTGGTTATCAAAGCACTTTGTGATTATTGACTGCAATAGATAAATTGTTAAATTTACTTTTTCTGAAGAAAGAGAATTGAAATTCTATGGAGAGAAAAATTTCTTCAATGCTAATCACTTATATGAAGGCATGCAAATTTGTATCCAAGGGATGTCAGTATTTTCTTGCTCATGTAAATGATACAAATAAGTTAATAAGTTGAAAGATATACCTGTAATCAAAGAATATCCAAAAGTATTTCTAGATGATTTGTTAAGATTATCATCAGAAGTTAATACCTAGTTTAGAACAAGTGGCAAGGCACCTTACAGAATGACAGTTAAAGAATAATAGGAGTTGAAAACTCAATTGCAGGAATTATTAGATAAGGGGTTTGTCAGGCCAAGTACCTTATCATGGGAAGCTCCAATACTGTTTGTAAAGAAAAAAAAAATGGAAACTTCAGAATGTGCATAGATTATAGGGAATTGAATAAGCTTACTGTTAAGAATAAATATTTGTTACCCAGAATCGATGATTTATTTAACCATATGGAAGGAGCTATAATTATCTCTAAAATAAATCTGCGTTTTGGATACCATCAACTACGCATTAAGGAGGATGATATAGCAAAGACAACTTTCAGAATCAGATATGGCCATTATGAGTTTTTGGTAATGTCATTTAGAGTGACAAATGTACTAGCTGTATTTATGGACTTGATTAACATAATTTTTAAGCCATTCCTGGGCATATTTATAATTGTGTTTATAAACGATATCTTAATTTATTCAAGAGATGAAGAGAGTCATTCCAATTATTTGCAGGTAGTGTTGCAAACATTAAAGGATAATAAGTTGTATGTCAAATTTTTCAAGTGTGAGTTTTGGCTGAGCAATGTAATGTTTCTTGGACATGTGATTAATGGTGAAAGATATTTTAATTGATCAGAATAAAATTCAAGCCATTTCAAATTGGCTAAGGCCAACAACAGTATCAGAGGTGAGTTTTCTAGGTCTTGCTAGTTATTATAGGAGATTTGTAGAGGAATTCTCTCATATTGCAATGTCGTTATACATATTAACTCAGAAAGCAGTGAAATTTAAATAGAGTGATCAGTGTGAATAAGCTTTCCAGAAGTTAAAGAATTGTCTAGTGACTGCCCCAATTTTGACAATTCATCAGGTTCAGAAGAATTTCAAATTTTCTGATGCTTCATTGAGATAACTTGAATGTGAATTGATACAACATGATAGAGTAGTGGTCTATGCTTCAAGGCAATTGAAAATTCATAAAAAAAATTATCCCAACCATGATTTAGAATTAGCAGTTATAGTTTTTGCACTCAAAATATGGAGACATTAACAATATGGGATCAAATGTGAAGTGTTTACTGATCATAGAGTCTCAAATATATTTTTAATCAAAAAGAACTTAATTTAAGGTAGAAAAGATAGTTAGAGCTCATTAAAGATTATGACTTGGACATACAATATTATCTTGAAAAGGCGAATATGGTTGCAGATCCACTTAGCGGAAAAACTCTTGAAACTGCAAATTGGTTAATCACCCAACAGGAATAGATAATCAAAGACATAAAAAGACTAGAGCTTTCAGTGGTCAATCAGAAAATACAAAATATATAATATTAAATCAGCTAGTGATTCAATCTAACTTGAGGATAGAGTGCTAAATTCAAGAGATCCTAAGGAAAGCGCAAGCATGACAGTTAGAGAACTTTATAATTGATGGAGAAGGATTGCTTAAGTATAAAGGCAGGATCTGCATTCCAAATGTTAAAAATTTAAGAGAAGAGATATTGCAGGAAGCTCACCTCTCAACTTATGAAGTTTACCCAAGCAGTACAAAAATGTATCAATAATTGAGAGGATTGTTTTGATGGTCAGGATTAAAGAGAAATGTTGCAGAATTTATGGCAATATATATTTCATGTCAGATGATTAAAGCAGAACATCAAAAGCCAAGTGGTCAACTACAACCTTTACCTATACTTGGGTGAAAATGGGAAGACATTGCAATGGATTTTATAATTGGATTACCTAGGTCAAGACTGAGTAGAGATGCAATATGGGTTGTTATTGACAAATTAACTAAGTCAGCTCATTTCTTACCAATCAAGCAGATAGATCCAGTGGAGACGTTAATCAAAATATGTGGATGAAATTATAAGATTGTATGGAATTCTAAAATCAATTATTTTTGATAGAGATGTCATATTCACTTCTAAATTGTGGAAGAAAATTCAAGAAGTTATGAGCACCCGATTGACAATTATTATAGCATTTCATCCTCAGACAGATGGACAATTAGAAAGGACAATTCAAACTTTGGATGATTTATTATGAAATGTGTGAAAATGTTTAGAAAGTATAGAGAGGATTGAAAATATGGCTTACAGATTGGATATGTCAGTGCATATGCAAGGAATTCATAATGTGTTTATATATCAGTGCTTCAGAAGTATGTGTTAGAAGAGTCAAAGAGAATTCAGTCCAAACCAATTGACTTGCAGCCAGATTTGAGATATGTTGAGGAACCTAAAAGAATATTGGATTATGATATGAAACAACTAAGAAATAGAGCAATACCTTTTGTGAAAATTCTATGGAAACATGGAACAAATAAAGATGCCACTTAGGAGAAAGAAGCAGAGATGAAAAGTCAATACCCTCACCTCTTTAATTAAGGGTATGTTTTCTTTTACTTGATTAAATTTCGAGAATGAAATTTTTATAAGGAAGAGATTGTAATAACTGGTTTAATCAGCCGGTTCAATTAAACTGACCGGCCAACCCTTTTAATCCCGCGAAATAGAAAGGGCGATTTTGGAAACAGAATAGAAGGGCGGAATAGAACTCGCACGAGGAATTTGGAGATCCGTTTTGCCATTTTTAGCAATAATTCGCGTTGGAGGATAGAATTTTCAACTCCTTATTGCTAAAGAAGTGGAGATTTGGGAGGAAACGATGGTAAACGAGAAGAACGACTGAGAGGAAGAAGAAAGGAGGTTTGTTAAATTTTTCTTTCTTTTTACGTATAAACGATCTTGTTTTATTTCATCTAAAACTAGAGATACTTTTCATAGAGGAAAAGGAAAGAATTGAAGGCAAGGGGAAGGAATTTGGGAGAGAAGGAATTAGACTTTAGAAATTTCTTCTTAAGGAAAGGTAAGTGATCAGTTTAAGAGTATGTTTCAATTCTCGTTCTTTTATTGATAAATAATGAGAAATATATTTTAAATTAGATTGGAAGAATCCAAGTGATATAGACCTTGGTTGGCACTAGAGGAAGGAAGATTTGTGAGAAAGAAAGGAAATCTTGTGGAGTAAGGTTTGTATAAGAAATCAAATGCCTATCGATTAATTTAATTTATATTTCATATTAATTAAATTGTTCTATTTTTGTGCATAGTTAATGACTTTCAAAACTGCACAAATATTGGAAGAAGAAATAAAGTAGGAATTTTCATAATTTTATTTATTGTATTCATTTCTATAAAATTTTAGAAGAACAATGTTACATAAATATTTAAAACTCATCAATTGTTTTTATAATTACTATTTATGAAATAAGAAATATATATACAAGTATACATGTATGTGAAAGAAATTGTATGTAAAGAAAATGCATATAAGAAAAATATCAAGGATATAAACCCTTTATACATGTATTGATACAGATATGTGCATCAAAAGTAGATATATGAATGAATGATATACAACTAAATGAAAGAAATAAAAAGAAAATGAAAATAAAAGAAAAAATGATATGCATGCAAACTACAGAAGTTCACTCCCATATGGTACTAGCTGGAAAAACAATATACTTGTGCATGTAAAAAAAGGTTATGAAAAAGTAAAAGAAAAATGAAAATGGTTGTACCTTCGGTACATTGAAACAGTACTCCTGTACAAATGAGAGAGGAAAAAAATAAATATTAAAGCTCTATAAAGGTTATCAAGAACTGTATTATGATATTCATAATTGACTGAAATGAATAAAATAAAGATAAGGGAAATGAATAAGAAGTATATTAAAGGTTATATGTAATGTATATTTTATTTTCATGTTAATTGTTTTAACAGTTACCCACCGAATTTACTTGTAAACTCATTCCACTAAATAAATGATTCCAGGTAAAATTCCAAAGTTTTAGAAATGACAGAAAGAGAGTAGTTCGTCTAAAGAAGACGGTGCATTAATGAAAATAGATAATTTATGACGCCTACAAATGTTAAGTATTTGAGATTTTTTTTTAGTAGCTCTTTAGTTGAATAGAAAATTTCATGTTATTTTGATTATGAATTGAAATGATTTGATCATACCGACCGACTTTTAGTCCCCGCCTCGTTAAATCGAGCATCCAAATTGGGTTATGACAGATTCAAATTAGACATTATGCAATTTAAATCGAGCATATGGACGGCTTCTAAATGTTCTCCACTTATAAACATTCATTGAGCATAAGAGGTAAACGGGTTTATGTCTCAAAAGAAGAAAGGAAATTATGAGAATTATGGCAATCCTGATGTCACTCATTTGCATTAGGACATTAGAGGTGAACTATCCTCTTTTCACATGAAAGTCAAATACAACTATACTTCTCAGTTTATTAATATAAACATATACAACAATACATTTAAATATTTCTAGGAATTTTATAACCACACCTAGTAACTTCTTAAAAGTTACCTCAATCACGATATCCTTCAAAAGAGAGTAAGTTTCTGAAAGAACCTCTTGCATAAAAAAACTCAGTATTTTCTCAGCAAGATCATTAATATCTCCAACCAAAACATAAGCATCAATCACCTACAAAAATAAAAATAAAAATAAAAATAAATTTGATAAGAAGAAAAGGAAACTTGGCACTAAACAAATAGGAAACAAGTGCTTCAAAACCTATGATGCACCGACACTCCGCTTAAAGAGGGTATGCAGTGTCGGACACGTGTCAGACACGGACACGCGTCAGACACGGCATAGACACGTGTCCGACATGGCATTGGAGTGTCGCAATTTAAAAAATTAAAATTAAAATTAGACACGCATGTCGGACACACGTGTCCGGTTATTAAATGAGATATTGCTAGGTACATGCTCGGTACCGCTAAGTACATGCTCGGTACCGCTCAGTACATGCTCGGTACTGCTAGGTACATGCTCGGTACTGCTAGGTACATGCTTGATACCGCTCAGTACATGCTCGGTACTACTCAATATATGCTCGGTACCGCTAGGTACATGCTCGGTACTGCTAGGTACATGCTCGGTACCGCTCAGTACCGCTAGGTACATGCTCGGTACCGCTCAGTACCGCTAGGTACATGCTCGATACTGCTAGGTATATGCTCGGTACTGCTAGGTACATGCTCGGTGCCACTCAGTATCTTCCCATACAAATAACTTACGAATTTTAAAAACAAGCAGAACTTCAAAATTACTCAGGTCGAATCCGCCAGGGGGCAGTGCCCCCTTGGACCCCCGGCAGACCGGTATATTGTTGTATTCATGTTGCCTTATTATTGGGATATTTTGATTTCACTTCATATCAATTTAATTTGACGTATTCATATGTATGATTGGTTTGTTTGCAAAATAAGCTCTGCTGCTGGTGGGAGTGGATTAGGTGAAGGTTCAAAAGAGCCATATGTCAATACCGTGTCCGTGTCCTATATTTTTAAAAAATATTATATATTATATTAAAAAATTATTATGTCGTGTCCACGCCGCACCCGTGTCCTATACATTTAAAAATTACTGTCCCGTGTCCGTGTTGTGTCGTGTCCGTGTCACCGTGTCAGTGCATCATAGTACAAAACAGATCGTTCTCCCAAGAAAACAAAGTACAAATAAATAATAAAAAAGTTAACAAAGTGAGATTAGTGGCTTATATCATGTATTTTCATAAATAACATAAAGCTTATCTTAGCAGTTATTCCATGTTGCCTGAGAATTGATTGTTATTAATACATGGCAACCCTAACATGGACTAACAACCACACAATGTTTATCCTTGATATAACAGGGAAATGAGCCCAATATGAATTACAGTACTTGGAGCCAGAATCCAAAAATAATTACAGTTTTCCATATAGTTACAATTGTTAGATGATTAAAATAAAAATAATAATAATAATAATTTGTAGCAGATACAAACAAAACTCCTGTAAGAAATAAGAAGACATCATTGCAAGACACGGGAAGTTAGAGAATTGAAACAATAATCATGGCTAGTAATATTACAATATAGAAAGATAACAAGTCTATACGAATGGATCTAAATACCCAGAGCAATTAAAAGAACATCCACAAAATAATTCAAAAAAATCTCCACTGATATCCTGATTCATACCACATCTACCCATTATAAATGCAAGGGCTATTCTGCTTGGTACTGAAAGATTGTGGACAAAAAACTCCAAACAATGACTGGATAGGAAAGAAAAAACGGTCACTCCCAAGTTCAAAACAACAAGCAAGCATTTGTCGTAGAAGCTAGCCAAACACATCTTTTCTCAGTACTTGACTGAATTCTTTGATTTCCACAAACGCAGTCAACTAAACAATTCTGGATTAACCTGAAATCCAATCTACAACACCCCCACCCCCCACATAAGACTTAGATATTTATAAGAAAAGCCAAATGGCTAAAAAGAGACAAATTATTAATTTACCCTTAATAAAAGACAGCAAAAAAATGCAACTTAAAAGAAATAAATAAATACAACTTACTATCCTCTCTAAACACATGCCATGCTCACGGAGTGGGTGAAGAAGACTCATCCTCGATGGCTAGTTCCTTCTCATAATCGTAGTAAGATGAAAGATCGCTGCATGTAAAGTGGCCGAAACATTCATATCCCCAGGTAATTCAATGTTATAGGCATGTTCCCCTATACCTTTAATTACTATAAATGGTCCATCGACTTTTGGTTTAAGTTTAGCAAGAGGTCCAGGAGAAAACATTATTCTCATAAATGAATCCAAACATAATCAATCACCTACCTTGAAGGAAGATAGAGTACAAGATTTATTGGCTTGGTTCAAATATTATGTGCTTTTCTTCTTAATTATTTCTTGGACTTCTTGTTGCATTTTTTTTAATCTCCTCAGTTCACTTTTCTCCATCAATACAATATTGTGAAGCAATAACCATGGAAACAACTCTAAAGGAGTGATGGGATTTTGGCCATACACAATCTCAAAAGGACATTCAGCCATAATTTGGTTGATGGACTAATTGTAAGTAAACTCAATTTGGGCCAAAGAAAGATCCCACGGCTTTATATTTTTTTTTTCTATGAAACACAATAAGAAGTTTACTAGACTACAATTAATAGCCATTATTTGGTCATCCATCTGAGGGTGAGTAGAGAAGAGTTTAATGCGCAACTTTTCCTATGGAGCTCTCCAAAAATGATTGGGGAAATGCAAACCCCTATCTAACCTAATGGATTTTGAAATTCCATGTTAACAAACAATCTCTTGAAATAACAAATCAACAATAAATGAAATATCATGAGCTTTATGATATGGAATAAAGTGAGCCATTTTGAAGAATTAATCCACGAATATCATGATAGAATCTTTAAATTGTTGGGTGTTGAGAAGTCCTATCAAAAAGTCCACTCTGATCTACCCAGGGTGACTCAAGTATGGTAAAGGAGTGTATAAAGCTATTTTTTTAATCATAGTTTTGTCTATATGGCATACTCAGCATCTTTTAAGGAATCGGCCAAAATAATGTTGAATAAATGGCAAACAAAAATTTTTCTCTATTAGCGTAGTGGTTTTATCAAGATGGATTGACCAAGTATTTCCCTATTTCGGTTGGGTTACATCAAGGATCAGCCTTAAGCCCATATCTTTTTGCTTTAGTCATGGATGTTCTCACTAGACATTTGCAAGAGGATGTACCTTGGTGTATGCTTTTTGCTGATGATATTCTTCTTATTGATAAGACTAGAGAGGGAGTTGAAGGTAAACTTGAATTATGGAGGTCAACCTTAGAATCTAAAGGTTTTCGCTTCAGTAGATCAAAAACGGAATATATGGAGTGTAATTTTAGTAGTAATAGACCTAGTGAGGGGAGTGTGACTTTGGGCGATCAAGTCATTAATAAGAGTACACGTTTTAGATATCTTGGATCTATTGTTCACAGTGATGGTGAAATAGATGGGGACATTATCAGCAAAATTCAAGTTGGATGGTTGAAGTGGAGGAATGCATCGGGCTTGTTATGTGATAGAAATGTACCCCTCAAACTTAAGGGAAAATTCTATAAGATGGTAGTGAGGCCTGCAATGCTTTATGGTGCCGAATGTTGGCCATTAAAAGAGAAGCATAATACTAAGTTAAGTGTGGCAGAGATGAGGATGCTCAGGTGGATGAGTGGCTTTACCCTTAGAGATAGGATACGAAATGAGCATATACGTGAAAAGGTTGGAGTAACTCCAGCAAAATATAAGATTAGAGAGAGTCACCTTAGATGGTTTGGTCACATAAAACGGCGGCCTTCCGATGACCCGGTTAGGAGAGTAGAGGTATTGGATTTGACTTATGTTAAGAAAGGTAGGGGTAGACCTAAAAAGACTTGGTTAGAAAATATTAGGAATGACCTTTCTTTATTAGATTTAAATGAGAATTTGACTTTTAATAGGACACAATGGAGAAAAATGATTCATGTAGCCGACCCCACGTAGTGGGATAAAGGCTTGATGTTGTTGTTGTTGTTGTTGTAGCGCAGTGGTTTTATCAAGAAAAAAATGTCCCTCTAATCCCCCTTAGCGAAATTGAAATAATATAGCTTCTCTCAAAGAATAATGAGGAATATAAACTCAATTATGAAAAAATAAATATCCATCTTGAATGTGATAAAATTTATGGGCTCCAATTTTAACAAAACTTCTACTTGTCAAAATCTGAATCTCCAAGATAAAGATCTTTTATTGCTTCAAAACCTATGACTTTAGGCTCAATGGTAAAAAGGGTATAACTTCAACTTAGGGTATCTGCAACCTTGTTATAAATATTAGTTTTCTGTTTTAAAATATAATGAAAAGATGAAAGAACTCAACCCACATGACATTCTTCCCTAAAACTTATTCTAAGTGTGAAGGTATTTTAGGATTACGTGGTTCAAATATAAAATGAACTCATTGAATAAGAGAACGACTCTAAGGCACGAAAAAATAAAATTCTTTATCATAAGTGAAGTACTTGCGTCGGACCTTATTCAAGATTTCACTAAAATAGGCAATTAGATATCCATTCTGACTTAACACGAGACCAATACCTACATTAAAAGCATCACAATCAACATCAAAGATGTGGTTGAAATTAGGAAGGGCAAGGGTTAAGACATTGGTCACAATATGTTTAAGCTTTTCGAAAGTAGATTAGACTGACAACGTCCAAAAGAATCTACTTCCCTTAAAAACTTCTGACAAAGGAGCAGATACAAAGCTAAAATTCTAAATAAAACATTGATACAAGGACATTAAGCCGTGGAAAACTTTGTATGCCTATGAATGATTGGGGTTAGGTCAATCTAAAATAGCAAGAATCTTTTCTTGGTCCATTTCTATCATAACACTAGATATAACATACCCAGAATACTCATTTTGTTAGCTAAGAATCTGCATTTATTAAGATTGGCATATAACTGTTCTTATTGTAGAACTTAAAAAAGTTTTCTTAAATAGTGTAAATGATCGTTATGGTACAATGACAAAATAGGATATCATCGAAGTATATCACCATAAATTTTCCAAGAAGGTTCACAATACTTGAGTCATAATCACATAAAAGTACTAGGAGCATTAGAAAAATCAAAATGCATCATAATCTATACATTATAACCCATCTCACTTTTAAAATTATTCTATTCATCATTTAGCTTCATTCATATTTGGTGATACCTACTTTGTAAATTGATTTCTTGAATATGAACTTTAGTCTCGGTAACAAACTTCGAGTGTGATGGGTGGAATCAAATCTATTGGCAAGATAAGATTCTTCTCGTAGACCACCTCAAAAGGACTGTGAACAATAGTCAGACTAAGGGAACGATCGTAGGAAAATTCCACTTGGGATAACATTAAATCCCATAGATGAATATTCTTAACAATAAAACAACTTAGAAGATTTCCAATACTCCTATTTACATCTTCCATCTATCTATCTATTTGCGGATGAGCCGAAGAGTAGAACTATAATTTGCTAGCAAGTTTTCCCCATTGAGTCCTCCAAAAGTGGATGAGGAACTTGACATTCCTATCAGATGTGATTGTTCAGGAGATCACATGCAAGTGGTTGACTTCTTGAAAATATAGATTGACAAGCATGGTTTTTACGAACGTCAGTCCAAAGTCTGTCAGGTTCAGGTAAGAGCATATAAGGGTCGAGCTTCGGTTGGCAAGTCTTGGCTAGCTTGGAGGAGCGTCATCATTTAAATATTGTTCCACGTCATGTGTAAGCAAGGTCCGATAGAAGCGATGTTGGAAAATGGCCAATGTTTTGTCCCTCCCAAAATGTCTAGACAGCTGATGTAGACAAAGGGGGGGTCGGCTCATTTCATTCTTGGTTTGGGCTTGGTTCTTCAGTTTTTGCTATGTTTTTGGGAGCTATTATACTTCAGCACATTAATGCTGAGCTTCTACTTTTTTTAGCTCATAAATTAAAGTTATTTAGGTTCATTCCCACTCTCTGTTGGCCCTTCGGTTCTCCCCTGGCTCCTCTCCCCGTGGCTAGTTCTTCTCCCTTGATTCCCTGCTCTGGTTCCCTGTGGGCACCCGTTCCTGTCTCCCGTGGTTGCCTGTTCCGATTCCCTGTGTGGCCCTTCGGCTGCTGCTCCTAGACCGCATGCTAGCCTTCTGTTTCTTTATCCTGATTGATTTGGTTGGTGGTATTTTGGGCTGTTGGGCTGCCTCTTTTCGGCTATAAATATGAGATGTGTTTTATGTTATAAATTGTATGTGTCATCTTTCTATTATAAAAATTAAGATGTGTTTTGTTGAAATGATATATTTTGTTTGTTTGTGGTATTTTGGAAGAAAGCTTTAGTTCGTATGTAATTTTGCGATCTTTTTTATTGCATCAATTTGATATCATAGCTTTTGGTTGTCATGTGAATCTTGGTGTCGTGTGAGTCTAGGTTCTAGGTGTCTTCCTTTCATTGAGTCATATTTCTAGGTTGTCGTGTATCTTCTTTTCTTTTAAAATAAAAACACCAAACCAGAAAAGAAAGTCAAATCCGTCAAGTCGAAGTTCTGATTCATGTGGAAGATCTATCATCATAAATGGCTCATTTAGCTCATAAGGGAATGTAATGAATTCAATTCATCAGGAGACGAAATTTTTCAAAAATTGTTCACACATCACACACCTAAAATAGTCCAAAACAATCCTTTATATAGGAGGAAAGAAGAAACCCAAAATCCCACAAAACAACCCTCATAATTTAAAGAAAATAAGCCCAAGAGTCACCCAATCAGCCCCTATTAAATTGGAGAAGAGGAGTCCCAAAAGTCACCATAAATTAGGAATTCCAAAAGCTAAATCAGCTGCCCACTCAAGCCAACCAGAAAAGAGAAGAAAAAGGTAGCATTTAGATTACATTGGGAGCCCAATAGCCAAAAGAAACCAGCCATAAATATATGCAGGAACCGAACAATCAGCCAAGGAGCCGAACAGGTAATCCACGGGCAAAGCATGGGAACCGAAAAGGTATAGCAAGGGAGCTGGATCCGAACAGCCACCAAGCAGCCAGCAAATATGCCGGCTTTTCCCATTTTGCTTGCATCAATTCTCCCCTAGTGGAAGAACCTCATCTCTTGATGAGTTCGATTCAGAATTTTCTTTGTTTGACCAAACCAATTCTTTAATCATAGCAGCATACTTCTGTTTAATCGATTCCTTTTCTTGATTAAATTCAGCGAGAAGTACCTGAGTTCTTTTCTCAAATTTCTCATCACATAAGTACATCAATCTTTGTATCTTGTAAAGTTCATTTTGAATCGGGTCTGTTGAATCTCCTTCAGGCGAGAGACTGATGTTTGTTGGAATGCTAACTTCATGAGTACTGGGCAACGGAGTTTGACTTTCAACATTTGCAGGATCGTATTCACCTTGAAATTTTGTCAGCTCTTGACTTGAGATTCCAATAGGATGATGGTTTGGACTGCTCATTATTATAAAAATATTTTTTCTAAAGACTCACAAAAAGACTTGCACACAACCTAAAGCTCTGAAACCATTTTTGATGCAGACAAGAAAAATTGCCTACAAATACAAAATTTGCAAGTCTTCCAAAATTGACCTACTTCAAACCAAATATACTAAAAAAACAACTAATAGGACGACTTAACAATAAAACTATAAATTATAGATGATATGATAACAAAGACAACTTAATAGACACTTAAACACCTAATACATTGATAATAAGAAAAGTTGAGAACAAAGATACAATGGAGTGGTAACCATGGAGAGGAGGATTGAAAACCGAGACGAAGTTATAGAAGGAGAAGAAGAAGAGGCATAGCTCGTAAGCTATCCAGAAAACT
Source organism: Dendrobium nobile (assembly GCA_022539455.1). Classification (NCBI taxonomy): domain Eukaryota; kingdom Viridiplantae; phylum Streptophyta; class Magnoliopsida; order Asparagales; family Orchidaceae; genus Dendrobium; species Dendrobium nobile. Next base: position 39,634,800 of record CM039726.1, read on the forward strand.
CTCAGGTTTTACATTTTCCAAATATTGTTCACACATCACACACCTAAAACAGCCCAAAACAATACTTTATAGAGGAGGAAAGAAGAAGCCCAAAAGCCCACAAAACAATCCTCATAAATTAAAGAAAAGAAGCCTAAGAGTCACTCAATCAGCCCCTATTAAATTGGAGAAGAGGAGTCCCAAAAATAACCATAAATTAGGAATTCTAAAAGCCAAATAAACCGCCCACTCAAGCCAACTAGAAAAGAGAAAAAAAGACAACATTTAGATTACATTGGGAGCCCAATAGCCAAAAGAAACCAGCCATAAATATATGCAGGAACCGTACAATCAGCCAAGGAGCCGAACAGGTAATCCACGGGCAAAGCATGGGAACCGAAAAGGTATAGCAAGGGAGCAGGATCCGAACAGCCACCAAGCAGCAAGCAAATCAGCCGGCTCTTCCCATTTTGCTTGCATCAACAACCCTCCATCATGGCTCTTATATAATATAACTTCTTGTTTAGAAGAGAAAATGACCAAAATGGTCCATTGACTCTTTATGAAAGACAAATAATCTTCAACTATTTTAAAGGACTACTTTGATCCCCCAAGACTTAAAAAAGAATCAAAATGATCCCATTGTGGGAATATTTTGATTCCTTTTTAAGCAGTTAAGGGACCAAAACAATCCTTTAATATAGTTAAGGCTCATTTTGATCATTTTCTTGTATAAAGAATAAGAAGGTATGCACAATCTGTTGCCAAAAAAATAGCCATATTCAATGTGGAAAGAGTTTATGCATACCTTTTTGGCAAGCCTCCTATATGTTATGAAAATGTTGATCCAGTGCATAAAGATCTTGTATTGTATCAAATCCAACCATCTTGAGTTGCAAGGTGTTGATTAAAACCAGTTGTCAACTTAAAAAGTTAGCTACTTGATTAGATAGGTTGAATTTGTGCTTGAGGGAATAGTGGACGGAGGCTAAGTACTCCATCCACTTGGCATGTCTTCCTTTTAACTTACTTTGATGATGAAGGTATTTGAGGGCTTCATGATAAAAGCACAGCATGAATTCTTATGTTAACAAATAGTGACTCCAATGCTGTAAAGCCTACACGATAGCATAAAATTCCTTGTCGTCTATAGAATATCTTTTTGCGTATGTCGTTAAGCTTTTTACTTGAATAGGCCACTGGATGGCCACCATAGATTAAAATGGCCCCAATGCCAAAGTTTGATGAATCACAATCAACTTCAAATAGTTAGTTGAAATCTAGAAGGGCTAGTACATGGGCAAAGGTCATTAGTTGCTTCAATTGTTTGAAACTATGTTGTGCGGCTTCATTCCAACTCAATTGAGGTGTCTATTAGAGAGGCCACTATATTGTTAAAGTTCTTGATGATATGACGGTAGAAAGAAGTCAACCCATGAAATCGCTGGATGTCAATCATGTATTGAGGTGTAGGCTAACTCACAATGGCCTCAATCATTGTTCGGTCCATCATGATTTCTTCTGTCAAAACAACAGAACCCAGGAACTTAATAATACTGGCAAAGAATTCACATTTAGATGCATTGGAAAACAACTTTTATTCCCTGAGTTTTTGGAACACAAGTTCTAGGTATTGAAGAGGCTCTCCCACATTCTTGTTGTACACCAATATACAATCAAAATAAACATCAATAAATGTACCTAGGAATGGCATGAAGATCTTATTTATCATCTACATGAAGGTCACGAGACTTAAACGAAGTCATCCATTCATCTTCTAACCACATTCGTATCTAGTGATATCCACTTTGGAGATCAATCTTGGAGAAGTAAGATGGTAGGTGCAACAATTGATCAAAGAAGTCAACAAGCCATGGAATGGGGAAGCGGTACTTGATGGTTACCTTGTTTACAATGCTACTGCCTAGACACATCCGCCAAAACCCATCTTTCTTTGGTATGAGGAGCACAGGTAATGTACATGGACATGCACTTGGCCAAACTTGGCCATTTGCTATCAACTCCACTTTTCGTTGTAGCTCGGCATATTCCTTTAGCGCCATCCGGCAAGCGAGACAGTTTGGGATGACAGACCCTGAAATGAAATTGCTGGCATGCTGAATTCCCTTTATCGAAACAAGTCTCGGTGATATAGAATCTTAAAAAAAAAACATCTGCATACTGATAGAAAACAGGTTGTACAACTGCTGGCGACAAGGGTTGCTAAAGATTGGCCTCCTTGACCACTAAAGGCCAACCCATGGTTGTAGCTCGACATATTCCTTTAGTGCAATCCAGTACGTGAGACGATTTGGGATGACCAACCCTGGAATGAAATCAATACTGTGTCGAATTTCCTATATCGAAAGAAGTCCCGGAGATATAGAATTTGAAAAACATCTGCAAACTGATGGAAAAGAGGTTGTACAGCTACTGAAGTCAGGGGTTGCTCAACTTAGCCTCCACGGCCACTAAGGCCAAACCATGGTTAGCCAATTTGCATGTCTGTATAAAGAGGGATTGAGGCACTACTTCTGGTTGGTGGAAAGTAGGTTCAAACGACTCTTGTAATTGCAATAGCACCATCACTTGCCTGTCATTGTGAAAGAAATAAGTATCATGGAATCTGGTGTGCTTAGTTTGGTGATCGAATTAACAAAGGCACCTAAGAAGGTGGCGAGCATCCATGGGAACAACGTCACAAAGTACTTATTCATGGAACTTTCCGCCAATTGAAAATTGTACCAATATCATTTTGTGATTGAGATTTTGCTTCCCTTTTTGAGCTAAGGCGTCTACTATGGTCTTGGAAAAGCAGTGATTGGAAGATTCAATTTCTCCACCATGAGGGCGGATACCAAATCTTAGCAACTTCCAATGTCGCTCATCACATTGCATACCATGGGTTGGATGGTGTATCTTCTTGTAGGAAGACCTCTCGGAGATGCAGGAAAGCAAGGTTTACTTGTTGTAATCCTTGGATAGCAGTTAAAAAAATTCCCACGTGAAGAAGTCTAGAGGAAAATGCTTCTGAAAGGGGCGGCTAGGGCTGCTACAGGTTTTATTAAACCTGGAAATAAATTTAAGATTTAATTAGGAATGAGCCCGGGTTTGTAATTTGACTTCAAGGTATTGGGAGGGAAAGGAAAACTTATTCCTAATTGAGAGGTTGATTAGAGTAATTAGTGGGAGGTGATTTAATGTGGTGAGAGAGAGGGCGGGAAAGGGCCGGCCTTGGGTGAGAGAGGGTGGGGAGATTCTGTCCACATTCAATGAAGGTGGACCATGGCATTAATTGAAATTTAGAATTAAATTTGAGATTTAATCTCAGATTTGGTGTGATTGGGTTTCTTTCCTAAAGGAATAAGACTTAATTAGAAGGCTTTTGAAATTCAAATTATTTTGAATTTGAATTCAAATTCTTTCCAAAATACAAGGGGCCAATTATGGAAAGTATTAATGGGAGTTTTCAATGGGGATCTAAGGGGAAGGGGGAAGTGGTGACCGGTGAATTGGTCTTGGGTGGAGGGTCCGGTGGCTTGAGGTGGTGGAGGGTGGCGGCTCTAGGGAAAGAAAGGGGAGGTTGGGCTTGGCCGATGGCTTTGGGAATGGACTAGGCCAGCGGTGGAGGGAGGCAAGGGTGGGGTGTTGGCCAATTGGGGAGGGAGGAAGGGAAGAGCTAGCGGCTTCTGGATGGGAGGGCTTAGGCCGGCGCCAACGAAGGGGATGAGTGAGAAAAGAAGAAATAAGGGAAGAGAGAACCACGAACCCGGACGCTTCTAAGGTTGGTGGGTGATCCATTTTCCCTCTCCTAGGGATTTCTCCAAAGCTCTCAAAACTTTCACATCAAGAGAACAATATGCAGGAATTTTCTTTCATTATCATCACTAGTCCTCTCCCAAGAAGAGTGACTTAAATAGTCCAATACATGAAGGAAAAGACAAAAGACAACATTGCCCCTAGGGCTTATAAATAACTAATCCCTCAAGTGAGGGTATAAATGGAAAAGTATATAAATAAATCAAAATACATAAAATAAATAAAAAATAAATTGACGCGATCGTGGCCGTAGATAGTTGGCCCCGCCTCTAGTAGACTTTCCATGGCCTAATGTCCTCATCAAATAATGAGTGACTTGATCAAATAATTGAAAGAGTTCAAGTAGGGCCTACGCATGTCAACAAGTATCATAGCAAAGTTAATTATATCAACTACAATCTCTCTCCTCTTCACATCTAGCTTCTGACGATCGGGTTTCTAGGTTTTCTTTCCGTGAGCCTCCTTGTTTGATCATGCTGTTTCTCTACTCTTATTCAATTCTACTGGCCTTTCATCATCTTTTTCTGGCCTAAGGCCTCGGGCCTTTAGGTTCTTGGGATGGCGGGAGCCCTGTTGTCTTTCATTCCCTCTTCATGGGGTTTACCTCCTGTTGTCAAGGTCGGAGCTATAGTTGGTTTTTTCGATGATTCTGTTAATGCTTCTAAACCTAAATCTCAGTCATTTCGCGATGTTTTAGCAGGTAAAGGCACCTCGAATGATGCCAATTTCTTTTACGAAATCTTCGGTAAAGGGTGTTCTGGCTTTGATGATCTATGAGGAAGATATTCTTAAATTAGCTTCACCTTATCAATTTACGTTAGTTGGAAAGTTTTCTTTAAAATACCTAACCCTGATGCTATTAGGGCTTTTTTTGGCAACTTGAAACTCTTTGGTGTGCATTCCATTGGATTGTTGGATGGTAGGCATGTTGCTATCCAACTTTGTAACGATTTAAAATATAGTCGGATTTTTGCTAGGCGTTCTTATTACATAAATAATTGTCAAATGCGCATGCTAAAGTGGACTCCTTTTTTTATATATAAAAGAGCAGTTTCCTATAGTTCTCATTTGGATTTCTTTTCCTAATTTGAGATTGTATTTCTTCAACTCGCATGTGTTACACGCTTGAGGATCCATTTTTGGTAGACCTCTTCAAACCGATCAAGCTACTGCTACTAGGTCTCGTCCATCAGCAGCTAGGATCATTGTTGAATTGGATATCACCAAAAACATCCTAAAGAGGTATGGCTTGGGTCGGAGAATTCTGGCTATATGCAAAGGTGGATTTTAAAAATATTCTAGATTTCTGTTTACATTGTAAAGTCCATGGCCATTCAATCAATGAATATTTCGTGGTACACCCGAACTTAAAGAAAGGAAACAACGAAATTCTTGAGGTGGCTCCTTCTATTTTGAAGGAATCCAATGAGTTGGATGGCAATATACAATTACAAATTAGCAATAGCAATATGGCAATTGGGGATATTAGTGAAACTTTACCGGAAGGAAATCCTAATTTTGTGCAAGAAAATATTAGTATCAGTGGAACTATACCGGAGGATAATACTATTGTTGATCAGGGAGCACAGTCTATGGAAAAGGATGTAAATGCTGAAAATGATGCTAGCTTGTCTAAGGGGAAAGGGGCACAATCTGTGGAAAAGGATGTCAGTCTGCAACTAGAAGAAAATGGCAAAGATATGAGCCAAGAACAATTTTTCCTAACTCATATTAATGGGAAGGAATTAGGTTTCGAGGAGAATATGCTGGAAGAAGGAGAAATCTTGTCGACAAAGGTGGCCTCAAAATTAAGAAAGTCTAAGGGTAATTTGGATGTTTCATTGCTAACCCCTAATAAAAATCAGATTGCCAAAAATGAAGAGGATAGTTTTACCAAAGTTGGTAAGAAGAAGAGTAAAACATTCAACCCCAAGGATGGTCCCCCTCAGGCATCTATGGTTACTCGTGCTTCTATTACACCCTTCTCTGATGGTTAAAGCCGTTATTTGGAATATTAGGGGGGAGGAGAATTTTCCTACTAGGGATAAAATTAAGAATTTATGTAGGATTCATAATATTAATATTTTGGTTTTACTTGAACCTTTGATTTCTTCTTCTAAATTGGACTCCATCAGGTTTTATTTGGGTTTTAATTCTTCCTTTAGTAATTGTTCCAATAAGATTTGGATTTTTTGGAAAAGATGGGTTAATTTGACCATTTTTCATGACTATGCTCAAATTGTGCACACTAACATCAATTGTCATCAGTTCTCTTGTCTTGCCTCCTTTGTTTATGCTTCTTGTTCCAAGGTTGAAAGGAGAATTTTATGGAGTAAAATTGTTGATCTTGCCTCCAACATTGTGGATCCTTGGTTAGTGGGTGGTGACTATAACACTATTTCTAATGCCTCTGAAAGGGTTGGTGATAATGCTCCTAACTTCAATGCTATGGAAGAATTTAATGATATGATTCTATCTTCGAATTTGCATGATATTGGTTTTATTGGTAATGGTTTTACGTGGAATCAAGGTACTATGTGGCAACGGCTTGACCGTATTTTTTTTAATAATTTTTGAATTTCTAAGTATCATAATACTCACATTGAGCATCTTTCTAAGACTTTATCGGATCATTCCCCCATGCTTTTGAACATTAATTTGAATTATAATATTGGTCCTTCTCCTTTTAGATTTCAAAATATGTGGATTCTCCATGATACCTTTTTCGATATTGTTAAGGAGAATTGGCATGCTCCTTTGGAACCTTCTGATAACATTGCTGGCATGACTAGATTGTAGCTTAAGCTTAAGAGGCTCAAATTTAAGCTTAATTGGTGGAACAAAACTATTTTCAAAAATTTATTCTCAAATATTTTGTAGGCTGAAAGTCATGTTAGTGATGCTGACAAAAAGTATATGAATGATCTTTCGAATGAAAATCTTTCTTACTTGAAGACGGCCAAAGACTTCTTATTTAAACTTCAGGATCAGGAAGAAGCTTACTGGAAACAAAAAGCTTCTAAATTTCTTCTTGAGGGGGATAGAAATACCAAATTCTTTTATAATATTGCTAATCAAAAGAAAGTTACTAGTCATATTCATAAAATCTCTACTCCCACTGGTCTCTCCTTTAAAGATCCTGTTTTAATTAATGATTCGGGTATTGATTACTTTAAAAATGTGTTTAATAAAAATTTATCTCCGAATCTAGATTTAGATTTTTCTTTTATTAATTCTATTGTTACTGAGGAGGATAACCATATGTTAACTAAAATTCCTTATGAAGATGATATTTGGCTTACCATTAAAGAAATGAACACTAATTCTGTGGCTGGCCCGGCTGGGTTTACTACTAAATTTTTTCAAAGTTCAAGCATATAATTAAAGAGGATTTAGTGAATGTTGTTATTGTCTTTTTTCAAGGGTTCTACTTATCCTAAAATTTTCACTGCTACTTCTATTATTCTTATTCCTAAAAATGACGTTACTAATTTTTGGAGTGATTTTCGTCCGATTAGTTTTTGCTCCTTCTTTAACAAGCTTATTGCCAAACTGATCATGAGCATATTAGCTTTACTTCTTCCTAATATTATTTCTTTAGAACAAACGGGTTTTGTTAAAGGTCTTTCTATTTTTGATAATGTTTTGCTTGCTCAGGAAATAGTTCATGACTTGGAAGCTAAAATTTCGGGAGGTAATGCTATTTTCAAAATTGACATAACCAAAGCGTATGATAATCTTAATTGGGCTTTCCTTTACATGATGCTTAAAAATTTTGGCTTTAATAATGAGTTTCTTAAACTCATTAGTATTAAGCATTGCTTATTTTCTATCATTATCAATGGGAAAAGTCAAGGTTTCTTTGGTTCATCTCATAATCTCAGGATAGGAGATCCTCTTTCTCTGGCTTTGTTTATTTTGACTTTGCAATTTTTCTCTAAAAGCTTAAACGATTTATTCAGAAAACATCATTCATTACATTATCATACTAGAGGTGGTTTCCCTATTTCCCCTTTAAGTTTTGCTGATGATGTTATCATTTTTACTAACGGCTCTAGAAAAATGCTTAATATTATGTTTAAATTTCTTGGTCTTTTTCAAAATGCTAGTAGGTTAATGGTTAACCATAGTAAAAGTTGTTTCATTACTACTAAGTCTATTTCTAAACAAAAAATCAATGATATCCAACGTGGCTATGGTTTTGTGAACAAGCATCTGTCCCTTAAATATTTAGGGACTCCGCTTATCAAGGGTAAGAAGAGGTCTCATCTATTTGGGGACATTTTCTCCAATATACAAAAAAATTGACTACATGGGCCTTTAATTTTCTTTCTTTTGGTAGTAGACTTGTGCTTATCAAAAGTGTTTTGAGTTCTATTCATATCTACCTTTTTCATACTTTATATCATACTATAACTGTTTGTAATTGGTTGGAAAGAATTTTCAACAAGTTTCTTTGGGGCAATAAAGAGGGTAAGTCTACTATTATTTGGGCTTCTTAGAATAATTGTTCTGGCATCCATGATGAAGGTAAACTTAGTCTTAAGAATTTGAGTAATATAGCTATTGCCTTCTCTTATAAGATGTGGTTCAATTTTAGATCCAATATTAGCTTATGGGCTAAGTTCATGAATTTAAAATATTGCATGGTCAAGCATCCTCTTAGCTGCTATTTCAAAAAAGGCAATTCTTTTAATTGGAAGAGAATATGTTCCATCAAATGGGATGCTGAAAGCTTCATTCAATGGGGTTTGGGTTTAAGTGACATTTTCTTTTGGCAAGACAATTGGTTAGGCTGTCCTTCCATTGATAATTTACTTAATACTCACTCTATTAGTACTGCTAAAGTGTCTGATTTTATTCATAATGGTAGTTGGAGTGTGCATTGCTCCCGATTTTATCATTTCTCTTATTCTGAAAAAATCTCTCCAACTTGATAAGAGTGATTGTATTCTTTTTAACAAATCCAATGATAGTAACTTCTCTTTCAAGGATGTTTGGCAAGCTATTAGGGATGCTAAACCTAAAAATCATATTTTGTCTACTATTTGGCAGAAAGGTATTCCTACCCCTTTCTCTATTCTTATTTGGAGAATATTCAATAATTACATACATGTTGATACTATTCTTAGCAAGAAGGGTTTCTGTATGGTTTCTAAATGCAGTGCTATTATCACTTGGGAACTTTAAATCAAGTTTTTGCTAATGGGTCTGTTGCTCTCAAAGTTTGGATCTTTTTTGAAAATGAATTTTATACCCTTATATGTAAAGATTACAACAATATTAAAAATAATTTTAAAGATTGGTTTATTTCTCCGAAAAACCATATCCGTAACATTTTACCTGTTATTATTTGTTGGTTTCTTTGAAAGAATAGGAATGAGGCGAAGCATGAGAACATACATATGAATGCTAATAGCATTATCATCAAGGTCAAAGATAAGATTAAACAATTATATTTGGCTAACTTGATTAATAGTGCCTCCTTTATCGATTGCCACCTTCTTGCACAGCTTTTTGGTATCAATTATATGTACACTGCTAATTTCCGTAAAGATACTATTGTTAAATGGATTAAACCTCCTAATGGTTTCTTCAAACTTAATGTGAATGGGTCTTTTAAATTGAACAAAGCTGGCTGTTGTGGGCTTATTCGTGATCATAATGGCCAGGTTATTGTTGCTTTTGCTGGCCTGTCTAGTGCTAGTAATGCCATTTTGGCAAAGCTTCATGCTTTAAATTATGGTGAGCAATTATGTTCCTCTTTAGGGATCATTAATCTTTGGATTGAAGTTGATGCTATGATGGTCATGCATTACATTATTGGTATAGAGAAGCCAATTCTGCTGCTGATTTTTTAGCTAATTTTGGTTCCAATCTGCTAGAATTTAGGGAGTTTATGGGATCTAATCTCCCTATTAATATTGTTGGCATATCTCATCTTGATCGATTGGGTTTACTGTATGTCAGAAGTAGATAAGTGCTTTCCATGTTTATGCTACTGTTGCTTTGTCTGTCTTGGGTTTTTCGGTTCTATTTGGGTTTTTATGAGGGCTGGTATGGTCCATTCTAAGCGGGATCTTTTTAATTTTCAGTCGTTTCAAACTTATCTTAATTTTGCTTAGAGGGTTTTTGGTATTATGGGTTTTGTTATGGGTATTAATCTATATCGTCTCATTCTGCTATTTACTTCTTTGTCTGATGGTTGCTCTCATTTGGTTACCCATTTTTTAGCTAGGTGGATTAACTGCTGTGAATCCAATTTTCCCAGAGTTATGCATTTGTTATTGGTGTCTTATCTTGGCTAGGTTTACATTCGGCAGGTCTGTTGGGCTTAGCAATGCCTTGCGGGTATTAATATGTTAATTGCTTGGCTTACATTCTGCTTTGTTTGGCAGCATTACATTCTTAAGTGGTTGCTTAGATGGTTTTCCCTTTGTATTTTGGCTGTCTATCTGTTAATTGTTTGGAATGGGATTCTCCATTTTTTAGCTGGGTGGATTAACTGCTGTCTATGATGCACCGGCACTATGCTTAAAGAGGGTATGCAGTGTCGGACACGCATCGGACACGCGTCGAACACGGACACACGTCGGACACGGCATGGACATGTGTCCAAAATAGCATTAGAGTGTCGCAATTTAAAAAATTAAAATTAAAATTGGACACGCATGTCGGACATGCGTGTCCGGTTATTAAATGAGGTATCACTAGGTACATGCTCGGTATCACTAGGTACATGCTCGGTACCGCTCAGTACATGCTCGGTACCGCTCAGTCCATGCTCGATACTGCTAGGTACATGCTCGGTATCGCTCAGTACATGCTCAGAACTACTCAATATATGCTCGGTACCGCTAGATACATGCTCGGTACCGCTCAGTACTACTAGGTACATGCTCGGTACCGCTCAGTACCACTAGGTACATGCACGGTACTGCTAGGTACATGCTCGGTGCCACTCGGTATCTTCCCATACAAACAACTTACGAACTTTAAAAACAAACAGAACTTCAAAATTACTCAGGTCGAACGCCGCCAGGTGGAAGCGCTCCCTTGGACCCCTGGCAGACCGGTATATTGTTGTATTCATGTGTCTTATTATTGGGATATTTTAATTTCACTTCATATCAATTTAATTTGATGTATTCATATGTATAATTGGTTTGTTAGCAAAATGAGCTCTGCTGCTAACGGGAGTGGATTAGATGAAGGTTCAAAAGAGTCATATGTCCACGCCATGTTCATGTCCTATATTTTTAAAAATTATTATATATTATATTAAAAAATTATTATGCCGTGTCCACGCCGCACCCGTGTCCTACATTTTTAAAAATTGTCGTGTCCCGTGTCGTGTCGTGTCCGTGTCGGTGCATCATAGACTACTGTGAATCCAATTTTCATAGAGTTATGCTTTTGTTCTTGGTGTCTTATCTTTGATGGGTTTACATTCGACAGGTCTGTTGGGACTTGCAGTGCCTTGCAGGTATTAATATGTTATTTTGTTTTGTCTGTCAGCATTGCATTCTTAAGTGGTTGCTTAGACAGTTTTGCCTTTGTATTTTGTCTGTTTATATGTTAATTGCTTGTAACGGGATTCTCTCCGTGCACAGAATGTCTGATCACTTTCAAAACAGACAAAGCATCAGCTGTTATGCAGTTTCTTTAAAAGAGAGTAAAATGGATTCCTTCAAAGTCTTTGTTAAGATCATCTGGATCAATTTTAATTGGGCCTGGAACTAGTTTTATATGGTATTTTTTTACACTTTTATTGTGATCTTTTTACTGTTGATATTATGGATTGTTGTTTCCAGTTATCTTATTTTGCAGGTTTAGTGGAACAAGATTTTTATGGATGGTATTCTGATTTTTTGCAGGAAGAGGGCTTTGATCTCCGATCTTTTTGGCTTCCTTTTTTGGGTGTTGCTACTAACAACCCTTGATTGTTACTAGGTCATTTTGTATATCTTAGTTGTGGGGACAATCGGCTCGTAGGATTTATTTTGTTTTTTGTTGTAGTTCTTCTGAACATTAATGAGCTGAAGGTCCCCCTTAAGGAACTTGTAACCTCTTTTTAAATTAACGCGTAGGCCTCTCTGTGGGTTTCCCCTAAAAAAAAAAATATCATAGCAAAAGTTCCACCTCAAATTTCTAGGTTTGTAATCCGAGAGAAAGATTGACCCTTCAATCATTCATACGTAACTTTGAGCTCTTCCCTTTTTATTTTCCTTCAACATATATATTGTGATAGATCCTACTCAATTTTCTTTTCTGGATAGATATAGAGTTGGAAATTTCACTCTTCTTGAAAAGATAAGGGGCTGGTGTTCAGAAATTTGTAATCCAAAGTACTCATATAAAAAAACAAAGAAAAAATTGGCATTCTCGTGAAATAGTTGAAAGAGTCAAAAAATCCCCCGAGCTGCAACTGAAATGGGTTCCATCAGAAAAATTTGAAGAATGCTTAGTAGTTTACCTATGTCGGTTTATTCGATGAAGTTAAAGGCTACAAAACATAAAGAGAACAAATGCCGACATCAAAGTTACTCAATTTTGTGTTAAACTCACCCTTATCATTGAACAAATATGCATCCGAAGATATTTAAATGGATGAAAGAGGAGAAAATAATTATTGTAGACATAACACCCGGAAAGAGGTAGTTATTTGAAATAGCTATAATAATTTTCTTTAAAATATATTTGAAGTTTTAATGGTTCTTTTGATATATATTTTAAAAATAATTTGTAGATAGTAATGTTGGTGAACGGAAAGTTTAAATATTTATCCGACCATTTATTCTTAGCACGTTAATTCGAGTCTCCAGGCCGAGTCATAAAAGTATTAACTAAGGTCAACTAGAAATTATTCTCTTAAGCAAACATCCACCGTACGTCTACAAGATCCCTTTCGCTGGCGTGACCATAGTTGTTGATGATGATTGTAAGGTCAAGTTAGATCAACTACGTTTTTTTATTAAGCCGAGGTTGATGACTATCCAGAAAGATGGAGCCATTAAATTTTGTTCGGGTAGTTCATCATTCTCCAACTATCTAATTTAAGCTAATAGCGATAAATTTTCCCTTTTCAATCATAAACCAAAATTGCTACTATTATATGCTAAGCACTTAATGATTAGCCTTAATAAAAAATTCTCTCTCATTACCAAAATCGCCAGTTAACCATGAAATATCGCTCTAATGAGAAATCTTAAACGAGATCATACCTCGCAAAATGAGGGTAAATCCTTAGATGATATCTTATTTGCAATCAAATTTAAAGCTTTTAAAGTTGATATTCTTAGTGTATTCCACTTTTTTTAAACAAGTCTTTTGTTATCAAGTATGCATGGACTAAAAACAAAATTAAACACAATCCAAGCTAGCCAATTATGCCTAATAGTACATTTAAAACTTGATAAAAGCAACCAAATTAGTTTTCCGACCTGCTCCATCAGATTGAATCAGTCTAATAATTGCACCAAGTCTAATCTCAAAAAATGTATCCAATCAAATTTGGATATCAAGATAACAAAAATTAACAATATAAGGTAAAGAAAAAGTTGACAAGGTAACACAGTAGTTTGCCAGCATATACTATCAACACATAAAGATATTAACAATGTCATTCAAAAAAATCAAACTATAGAACATACATCAAGATATAATAAATTTTTCTACAATAAAATAAATTTGAAAGTCTTGTCTAAAGGCACAATTAAGATGAAATTTTCAGAAGATTTAGAAAATAAATCAAAAGCTACAAGAAAACAGCCGTAATTAAGGCTTCAGGTCATCAGTATCACATATTTAGCAATACAAGGTTTAACAACAGTAATGATCAAAAGAAAAACAAACGAACTGCACTTGCAAAAGAAAAACAAATGATCAATAACAAAACCACATGTGTCTTAAATAAGCTTCTTCGAGCTAAACCAAGAATCATGGGCAACTAGTAGCCATGTCATACCTCTAAACTCTTACCAGTTATAACTAGTAGCCATGTCATACTTCTTAGGATATCTACAAAAAGGCAAACTATGGTTGTTAATCAAGCTCCGCATATTTTAAGGCTCAAAGCCCTCTAATGTTCTTACATTGGATCCAATAATAAACCTATGAAAATGGAACATTTGAATCTGGATCAAGTCTACCTCCTAGCCATTCTCTACAGAATTAAATTTTAGCAATATTTTATCTAAATTGAGCTTAGCAACCTCTTAATTTAAAGGGCTCTCTCTTGACCGTGAGGGAGAAATAACCATCGGGGTTTATAACAATAAGAAATCATTACCCAAAATTTAAATAAACTAAGCATCCTCATTAGGAGAGATTTAACTTAAATAAACTTAATCTACCTCAAAAACAAAACAAAAAAAAGAAACTACTCCCATGTTTTTATGACATCGAGGAGGCACCAGGTTGGGGTGGTTTCTCCTAAACAATCTAATTTCTAACAACTTATTTCGGAAAATTTCTCTCTTCATCTTTGATTTACTTGAGCCTCAAATTGATTGTGACAATGTAATTTTAAATATAATGAATGTTCAGTCCATAATAGTGATAGTTGCTATGTGATTTTGTTAACTAAACACAAACAATCATGCGGCATCAAGTGTTACCATTTAGTTTAGCACTATCTCTGAGGCAAAGAGGCATGTTCCCACCACCACCCAAGCTATTGAAGCTACACAAATCAAGAGAGACTCCCATCAAAAGAACTACTAAATTAAAAACTTAGGTACATCAACTAGCAGGAGGAAACCTAAGGTGATTATTCCCAATAAATTAATAAATCAAGGGTAACAATGTTGCTACTATTAGGTTGGTCCTAAGAGGGCCTCAATTTTCTCGATACTTTCAACTATCATGACCATACAAAAAGGAGGGCTTGTAAACCTGAAATCAATTTAACAATCACCGGCCCTTTTAGTGACCCATTTATCAATTCTACAATGTTATTAGATCTACTCTTCACAAAAAGAAGACATGATGTAAAGCATCCTTTTCTTGTACCAAAATACATAGGACTAGTAGAACGACAAATGATTGTATCAAAATTGAGCACCCAAAACCTTGTCTAACAGCACAAAAGTGCAATAGATGGAGGCCAACAACCCCGACAATTAATGACTTTAAATTGTTATGTTGGGCGAAACAAAACAACAAAGAGCAAAACTGAAAGTCGTTTTTGGAGGCATCTCAATTGTCTAACTCAAAAGTACCCACATAAGGAGTATGTATCCACTTTCATTTGTAATTTCTCAAGTCATCAAAGAATGGGGACTCTAAAGAAAGCAAAAGAAGTTTGCGTCGAAGTTCAACCCTCCAATAACTAGCCACTCTCAGAGGGAAAATTACGGACCCACAATAAAGATCTAGAATGGATTCTACACCATTAAAATGAAGGAAGATATTATATGTCATAACCCGGCCCGGTTAGCTCGCAAGTGCGAGGCAGGAACGGAGATCGGACAGTAGGAATTAAAAACTTTCATATTTCAATATACAAAACATCTTTAAATCATAAGAAAGAGCCACTAAAATAAACCAAGAGAAAAATTTTCTTTCTTTCTATTCATTCAACAACACATCTTCATAAAAAATCAAAACATAAAGATTTCAAAAATATGAAAGATGTCCAAAAACATTTCCTTACATATCATCTCTAATCCTTCTATCTCAAAACATCAAAAACAAAAAGACAAAACCTGCCGCCCGTCGTCTCCCTACGACAGTACGTGAGGGGAGGTCTATCCATCATTATCCTTTACGAGATCCTCCTGAAAAATGTCACACAACATGGGTGAGTCACAACTCAGTAGATGTAAATGTCATTCAAATAAATTTAGGTAAAAGGAAAAAAACTATAACATGCTTTTATGTCGAAATAAATGTATAATCAACTTGTTATAATATTTGTCTAAGGTGAAACATGCATTTACATCAACCTTTAAGTTCTCATTCTTTGCATAATCTTTTAATTCTTCCTCTTTAAACATTCATGCCTCAAATAAAAGTCTCATATGTATATAACATAAAGATGCAATATTCATAATATCTTAATATATATAACACCCGTCTCGGAAGTATCATTTGTACTGATCAGGTACATAAAAATTGGTCATTCCTTTACCATTTGGTTCAAAAGAACCTCCTTTACCATTTGGCTCAAAATAGCCCCATTACCATTGCTCAAAAAAGCTCCTTTATCATTGGTACTTCCGCGTCAACATGCATATACACATAATTCTTACATATTCATAAAAGAGGCTTATGTAAACTATTCATGTGTATATTTTCATATGGAAATACATACTTGTTATGCTCAAATGTATATTTGAATGTAAAGAGAAGACATGTGTAGTACATGAAATGATGAAATATGAGATTCAACATTGAGTTCTAGTATTGCATAAAATAAGGACCTTACTTTTACATCAAGTGATCATGAGCTTTTATAAAGAAATATGCTAGTCATAATGATATCATAAAGAGCATAAAAAGGAATGTCATCTCTATGTATTTGCATGTAAAGAGCTTTCTAAATTTAAAAGAATTCACTTCACCTACCTCACCACAATGTGATCTGTCAAAAGTCCTTACGACCCTTTCCTCTTACGCAATCAAAATCTACAAGAGACAACAAACATAAGGTATAAACATAAATTTTCTCCCTCTCAAACCTTTAAAAAGCCCTAGGTTATAAACATATAACTATTTTATACACCAAACTTTGATTTTCTATAAAACCCCTCTCAAATCATGTTAATTTCATTTTTATTTTCACTACAATTAGGATTCCATCATAACTCTAGCTTTTGAAAAGCCTCAATAAATTCTTTGCTCACCTCAAACATACAACCCTCCTCTTTTCCTTTAACTCAAGTTAACATACGACAATTCATTGGATTCATCCAATTTAAAATTTAGAAAACAATAATTTATGCTAAAGTTAAAATCCTTACTTTTAGACCTCCCTAAACTTAAAAGGAATCAAAACATATAAAGGGTTTTTCATGTTTTTTTGAAAAACTCTAACCATTGGAGCATGAAAAATGTCTCTTAAAAAGAATCTAGCTTTACAAAAAAACTTCCTAACATCATTTAGAAACTTTCCTACAAAACATTTTGAAAGAAAATAAAAATCGGATAAAACCCTAAATTTTAAAATCCACATTTTTCATGAAATCAGCTCATATTTAGGTTTAAAAACATCCCCCTACCCTTTCCAATCTTTATCTTAAAGAAAACTTGCATTTTCCCAAAACCCTAATTTTCTTCCCTTAGTGAAAACTCCCTGAGAGGAAACTCTTGCAAACAACTTACCTAAGCCTTCCTCACAAGTTTCCTTCAATCTACCTGGCAAACCACCGCCGGAAACCTCCTCTAGGCCGCCGGATTTGCTAGAAACGCCCCTCCTCCCTCTTTGTCTGCTCGGTTTGATCCGCGAGGATGACATGGGAACCGAAACATTTCGGTCCCCAAATAAGAGTGGGATCCTCTCATTAATTACCTAATGACCTCAAAGCCCTTACTTAAATATCATCACTATTCAAAAGTCATCAAGGGCAAAACCGTCATAAAGATATTTTCGAAAATTTTAACTCCCAAAATACTTAAAATCCAATATGAGTTCTATACATCGATTCGCTCAGAATTTTGCGCACTATTTTATAAAATTTATTACATTGAATTCCGACGACTTTGAAAATTTCACTTAGAACTCGTCGCAACGCATCGAAAAGCGTGCGAGATCTAAAATGACATTTTTGCGAGTTATACAATTCTCCCTCCCTTAAAAAAATTTTGTTCTCGAAATTTAAGACAAGCTTAAGAAATCATACCTTAGTCAAATAGGTGTGCGTAGCTTTCTTTCATCTCTGATTCCTTCTTTTCAGATCCATGCTTCCAAAGGACTTTAACATAAGGAATCTCTCTGCTTCGAAGCTGCTTAGCATCATAATCTATGATCTTTTTAGGTTCATCTATAAATGTCAAATCTGATTGGATATCTACTGATTCAGCACTGATCTTCTGAGTTTCATCTGCAATGTATTTTCTCAAAGAAGAGATGTGAAATACATTATGTACTCCACTAATATGAGATAGCAAAAATAATCTGTAGGCCACACTTCCAATTCTTTCTGCTATTTCAAATGGACCAATATATCTTGGACTCAGTTTTCCCACTTTGCCAAATCTCTTTACACCTTTCATAGGACTAATCTTGAGCAATACAAACTCTGCAACATCAAACTCAACTGATTTATGTTTAGCATCATAATATTTTTTTTGTCTATCTTGCACAGCCTTCAATCTATCACGGATTAGTCTTATCTTTTTAGTAGCATCATTTACTAAATCAGTTCCAATGATCTTTCTTTCTCCTGTTTCAGCCCAACATAAAGGAGTCTGTCACTTTCTTTCATACAAAGTTTTATAAGGTGTCATGTCTATACTTGATTGGAAACTATTATTATAAGCAAATTCAATCAGTGATATGTGTGTCTATCATTTGCCACCAAAATCTAATACATATAATTTGAGTAAATCCTCTAAGGTCTGAATAGTACTTTCTGATTGACCATCTGTTTGAGGGTGGAAGGCTGTACTGAAAATAATTTATTATATTTCAAGTTTTTTATATAATTAAAAATAAAAACTTAATTTTTTATACCCTCTCAACAGCCCCAAATCAATTGTCCGTACTCAATACCCCATTCCTCGAACATACTAATTTCATTTATATCAGTAGAACGCAGTTAGGGTTTCACAAAAATGTCTGATATCATTGTAACATCAACGTCTGACGCCGTCACAACATCAATTTATTGACTGTATAAAAAAATTAATTAGGATAAAAAAAAATCAAAGCAACCGACATACCTCCACGCCGGCCCCATCTCGCCAAAACGACGCACCTCTTCGGAGGCACCGACAATGCAAAGCGTTAAAAAGGAAGGAATCACGAAAAAAAAAACTTACGCTCGCTCTTTCGGTTCCCTCGTCGCTGCTCGACTTCGTTGCTTCACACAAGCGTCTAGGGTTCGTCGTTCATCCTCTCCTTTCGTCGTTGTTGTTCGACTCTGTTCCTTTGCAAGAGGAGCAGAGGTTGCAAGTGCCGCTCCTCCGACTTCCTCCTTACTGTTCGACCTCGTTTCTCCGACCTAGCCGCACCGACCCACCTCCAACGGCCTGCGCTCACCGGTCCGACCCCAGGCCGCCAACCCTCCGCCGACCTCACCTGCTCCGACGCCGACCCCGCCGAACCGACGCCCGCCATGCGTGATCCCTCCAATCCCGCCTCTAGCCTGATCGGGCTCTACCCGATCCCTCTCTCCCTCTCTTATATTATATGTAATATATAATAATATAATAATTATATATTATATTATATTATATTGTTATAAATATAATTAAAATGATATTATATTCTAAAAATATGTTTATATATAAAAAAAGAGGATTTCAACAGGTGTCGAAGACCCCGGCCGTCGTATCTTAGGTCCGACCGGGATGGTTTAAAATTGAAGACCCGCGCCATCGATCTTAGATCTGGGCGGATGATTATTACAATTCGAAGACCTCACGCAGTCGATCTTAGATCCTGGTGAGATGGTTTGCAATCGAAGACCCTACGCCGTCGACCTTAGGTCCGGGTAGGAAGAATTACGGCAGAGCCGTCCCGATTTCTCCCTCGGTGGGGAGGTGACGCCGGGAGGCTGCCGAAATTTTAAGAAAAATTATAGAACTTTTTGGAACAATTTTGAAGAAATTAAAATTTGAATATTTGATTAATAAAAATTTTTATTAATTAAAATTAATTGAAATAATTGATTGATTATTTTAAAGAAAAATATAAAATCAATGAGTTTCAAAATATGGGAGCCAATTTGAAGAAAATGCTAAACACGATAATTTCAAATTCTGAGAATTTAAAAATTCGAGAGTATTTAAAAAAAAAATTTAGAGAGCTCTGAGATTTAAAATATATTTATTGGTTAACTATTTTAATTAGTCAAATAAGAAATTTCAAAAGTAAAATAAAAATGCAATGAATAAAATGAAAAATGGAAGGAATGATGATGTCCACTATTTGACATATACAGGCTCTCAAACTCTCAAAAATCCTCACAAATTCTCCAACTTACAAGCTCTCACAAACTGTACAAACTCTTAAAACTCTCTAAAACTCTCAAACTGAACTCCTATGCAAGTTCTCCAAAGTCCCTTTTGTACGAGTTCTTGCAACTATCTTTGGGCTCTATCCTCTGCAACTACGAGCTCTAATTGCTGCAACTACTGACTACGAACACCTACGAGCAAACAAATCAAAAGTCAGTACCACATAAATAAATTGAATGAATGCTAAGAAATATAAGCTACAACATTTAGAATGAAATACTGGAAAAGCAAGAAAGCTAAGTACGAAAAACTAGTAAAGCACAAGTGCTAAAAACAGGTAGAGTAGTGGACTATTGTAGTGGGAAAAAGACTACAAGCACAAATCAAAACAACTAAAACACTGACATTAGTGTCAAAATTCCGAAGTATCAAAATCACAAAAATCGAATCAACTCAACAAACAAACAATCAAAATTTAAACCTATGGGCAGCCTTGTTTATAAGGACTTGGTTGTAAGACCCGCTACCTGGCAACTTTCGTAGGAAAGCAATAAGCCCGATCTTAGGGGAATGTTTTAGGTAAAAATTGACCTAACCCCTAAACCTAATTACAACCCCGGCCACTTCTAATAGAAGCCGTAAGTCCGACATATGAGGGAAGTGTTTAAGTGATAACACAAACTTAGACCCCTCATTTGGGCATCCTAGTCTATAGGATTAGGTTGTAAGACCCGCTTTCAGGCAACTTCTTATTGAAGTCATAAGCCCCACATTTTAGAAAATTTGCTAAATAAATAATAATGATCCTAAACCCTAAACAATCAAATTTAAACCTATGGGCATCCTAGTCTAAAAGGACTAGGTTGTAAGACCCACAACTCAGGCTGCTTAGCTTACAGGGCTAGGTCGTAAGACCCACAGTTAGGCAACTTCTAAGGAAGCCATAAGACCTATCCAACCGAAATTCTCCGGGCAACTCCTAATTGAAGCCGTAAGCCTCAAACTAAGCAAACTATTCGGGCAACTCCTAATTGGAGCCGTAAGCCCTAAACTAAATAAATTAACGGGCAACTCCTAATTGGAGTCGTAAGCCCCAAACTAAATAAACTATCCGGGCAACTCCTAATTGGAGCCGTAAGCTCCAAACTAAACAAATTAACGGGCAACTTCTAAGGAAGTAGTTAGCCTCAATTCAAATTAAATTAAAACTAAAATCAACATCTAACCACTTCAGTCTACTCGGGATCCCAGAGAGGAGGCAACCCATGGCTGCTAATCAGATTCCCTGGACACTACGGTCAATGATTGTTAGTGTTGGTAGGCTGAAATTTATGGTATACCCGGGATGACGGAACCATGGGATCTTGATCAGGTTTACCTCCATTTTCCTCATTATTGAGACTAAAAATATCTAAAATTTATTCATCCTTAATCAAGAGTTCTCTCTTACATAGTAAGAGGGGTAATTAACTATGAGTGCTTGCGCTCATAGGAAGTAAGAACCCCAGATCTTTAAACCCTGACACTACCCTCAGGGGAAATCTGGTTAATTTCAATCTGACTTAAAGGAAATGGAATCCTACAGTTGCAAAGCAGGATTCGTGCACTCGTGCCATTTTTCTTGAGCCCACATAATGTTTCAAAACCATTGGAAAATCAAAGTTGGATGCTAGCAATTTCTACCCCTATAATCACACCCTCACATCATCTCGAGATCTCATCTTTGACCAACATCATCTCAAAAGAAACGACCGACGTTGTCTCAACATCGACGCTCGATATCCAACTCTTGATAGCATTGTTGTCTCCTCTCTCGACACTTGAAACATGACATCGACATTTGAAACACGACATCAACACCCAACTCTCCACACCCTAATATTAATAATTTTAAGCACAAATCTTTGTTAAATGATTTATTATTTATCAATTATACTTAATATCCTACTAACTCAAATGTTATATACACTATTTTTAAGATATAAAAATGATAACATCGTGTCAAATCTGTGTCTAATATTTTTAATAATTAACTTTTCCCGTGTCCGTGTCATGTCATGTAGATTACATGTCTTTGTATCATTGGTTAGAGGAGGAAGCCAACGATCTTCTTGAAGCAATAATGTATTTGAAGCAAAAATGCAGCAGCATCTACATGCCTAGAGAAAAAAATTTTCTAGATGCCTAGAGAAAAGTTTCTTCTAGCTTTGATAAACACGTCCGTATTAGTGAATGCGAAGACCAACCTTCTCTCAACTCTTCTTTGTTCCTTCCTATTCTTCATGATGTAATCCTGCATTTCTTGTAATTAGACGATTTTTCACATGTATTCCTTTTCTAGTGTCTCTTCATGTAAATTGTAAGAGAATGGAATTGATCTTGCAGGATATTCTACGAATCAAAAGGAACCCTTGTAAATAGCAAAGGACTAACTTGTATCTCTCATCAGCAGTAGCATTATTCAATCATATTCGGACCCCAATAGTCTTGCCTCAAAGGTAAAACACCTTTCTTAGAGCCAAGCACCTTCATAGGATTGCACGGTTCTAGGATCGAACCTGATAGCCAACAAAGGAAATAAAATTGGAGTAGAGAGAGAGTATGAGAGGATAACAGATCCAAAGAGAAAGAAAATGACTTGAATTGTATTATAGCAAGGGTGGGGAGATCTATTTATAGCTATAGTGCTATACCCCAAGGTATTTGGGTAAAATAAAATTTACACAAACAATCCTTCAATACAAAACAAGTTAAAATAGCTTTATAAGTGAGTTGATAAAAAGAATTAAAGAAAAATAGAACAATCTCCATCCTGATTCTTTATTTCATCAATATCCAAGAAACCAACATTAAAATTCCTCCCTCATCATCTTCAACAAGTCTACACGATGCTGAATTTTTCAAGAAACTAAAGCCTTAGCCAACTTATTTAATGCATTATAGTCCTTTGAAATCGTTACAATCTCCATAATCCCTACAGCAAATGCCTCCTTGATGACAAGGAACCTCACATTTATATGTTTAGTTCTTTCAAGATACATAGGATTATTGGA
This sequence comes from Dendrobium nobile, assembly GCA_022539455.1. Classification (NCBI taxonomy): domain Eukaryota; kingdom Viridiplantae; phylum Streptophyta; class Magnoliopsida; order Asparagales; family Orchidaceae; genus Dendrobium; species Dendrobium nobile. Next base: position 39,657,776 of record CM039726.1, read on the forward strand.
GAGAAATACTACACTTCGATTATCACAAAACACTAGCCCAGGAGAAATCAGTTGCTGAAATAATTCCAAAATTAACTCTTTCAACCAAACAGCATTTTTATGGCTTCAGATGCAGCAATGTGTTCACCTTCTGTTGCAAACAAAGCTAGAACCGGTAGCAAATTTGTCGTCTACCTAATTGTGTTTCCAAACATCTTAAAGACATAACATTTAAGTGATCTTCAAGTATCACAAAATCCTTCAAAATTTGAATTTACAAACCCAATGATAACTTCATTCGAAGAATCCCATTTTTCATACTTTAATCACAAGGATGTGATTCCATTTAAGTATCTTAGTAACTATTTTATAGCCATTTACCTGCTTATAATTCTGAGTGAGCAAGCCAAATCAAGCTTACAACGAACCATAGCACACATCACACTAAACACAACGTTTTGACAGAGAATATGCTTCATATATGATCTTTCAACATCATCACCTGGTTATTAATCCTTGCTCAATTTAAAATCCTAAGCTAAAGGTGTGGAAAAAGGCTTAGAAGCTGACATCCAACGCCTGTTCACAATATTTTTTATGTATAACCTTGAGACAAGAACAATTCTTACCTCTCTTCTTTTTTTATGATCTTCATTCCAAGATTTATAAATAGGACCAATATCCATCATCTCAAACTCCACCTTGAGCAAAGCCTTCAATTTTGTAATTTCTTGTAAACAAGAACTTGTAAGTTAAATAACATTAATAGAAAGTAAAAGATGGATAGTGTTATTGACCTCCTTAGATTTTAAATATACTTAATTTTCAGCTTCCATTTCAATAAATCTTTCAGGCGAATTCATATAGATAGTATCCTCCAATTCTCCATACAAAAATATGATTATGACATCCATTTGCTCAAGGTGCATATTAAATTGCACAACATGACAAGTAAAACAAGTTACATGCATGCCTCATCATTTGAGAGAAAATTTCAACATAATGTCATAATCTACATCGTTTTCTTCCGTAAAACTCCTTGCTACAAGCCTATCTTTTAATCTTAACTCACTACATCAAGAATTCAATCCTTTTTGAAAAACAATTTTCAGTTGACAATCTTCTTGTTCAAGTATTATTCTTCTTGAGGGAAATTATCTCTTTATTTATGACGTGCTGCCAATTATTTCTCTCAACACTTTCTATGGCTTCTTTATAGGAACTTGATTCATCACCTGATAGGAAATTAGCCATAAATGCATAAGAAAAAACATATGCATGTCCCTACCTTTGGGGTACTTGAACCATACACCTAGGTCTGTCCCTTGATTACCAAATGTTCATCTTTTCATTTCTTCAATGTTTTCTTGACTAGTCTCATCATTTTCTGCTTCAGTTCATTCTCGATCATTGCCTTAAAAAATTCCATGATACTTTGAGTGTTCAACATGAGTTTAAAATTTATAATTTGTATCATTAGTCGTGTTTTGATCCATAATTCTTGAATTAAATCTGTCATTTTGTTGTTCATTAAACACTCTCAGCTTATCAAACATTCAGGATGACCTAGTTCCAAATACCAAAACTTATATCGTTTACATTCTCAGTATATCCAATAAATTATATTTCAAAGCCCTTAGTTTCAATTTTTCTTGCCTAATATGAGCATAAGCAATACAACCAAACACCTTTAGATTGTCATAGGCTCCTAGTTGCCCACGGCATCTTTCTTGTGAGGTCTTTAACTCAATAGTTGATGAAGGACATCAAGTTATCAAATAAGCAACTATACTGACTACTCAAAATTTCCTGTATTATTAACCATGCACCTTATGCTTTCAAGGTCTTGTCGTAGCATTCAACTAGACCATTTTTCTGAGTCAACCTCACATTGTGATGTCGTTCTACTTCTTGCTCCTCATAATACTTCTAAAGTTGATTTGAGTACAGCTCAAAGCCATTGTCAGTGCTCAGCTTTTTGACCTCCTTTCGTGCTTAAATTTCAACCAGAGGCTTCCATTCATTGAATTTTTCAGACTTCATTTTTTCCTATCAAATATACCAATAATTTATGGACAATTATCACTAAAAAAATAGAAAGTACCTTACTATGTCATGTAACTCATTTCTTGCAAGACCTCTTTAAATACACAATCTAGAATCTCTTTAGATTTATATCATGAAATGACAAACTTCAAGCTCTTGGATTTCCCTGTTGACCTGTAATTTCTTCCCCACAAACCATCCACGAAACCCACAACTCACCCATGATCCTATATCCCGATGCCGTAACGACTCTCTCACGACACAAAAAGGACTCTTCTCATTCGACTGATACGCGTGCACATAGACAAAGAAGGATTTCGGAAGGTTACCTCAGAGACAATCTCGTCCGCCTGACCGGCCGACTCCAACCACACAAGCCGGCCGTCGCTGGCCCGACGCTGAAGTCGCTGGTTGACCCGAACCCGGCTCCCGTGCGAGACTCCGATCCGTCCCCGCTCTACCCCGATTCCCTTCTCTTTGTTTTACATATATAATATAATATTTATATTATTATGTATTATAATATATAATATATTATATCACATATATAATATAACATATATAATATAATATAATATATAAAATATAATAATAATAATAATAATAATAATAATATATTATTATTATTATTGTTGTTGTTATTATTATTATACAATATTATAATATAATAAAAAAATAAAAAAGAACGATGGAGAGAAAAGAGAGCATTTTCAAATACGTACAACAAATTGGGAGCAATTTGAAGGAAATCTCGGGGTTCTCATACGGTCCCCCGAAGCCCTTGGAAATTTTCTCAAAAATTCTGGACTTGACAAATTTTTGGGGAGATTGGAAAATGCTCAAATGACCATTCAATTTGGAAATAATTGCAATATTAATTAATTGATAAATTAAATGATGAAAAAGGGATTTTCAAATAGGTGTGAGCAATTTGAAGGAAGTCCCGGAGTTGATCCGGTCCCCCGAAGCCCTCGGCCTTCGAGATTATCTGACCGAGGGAGCGCAGACACTACTTTTCCAATCTCATTGCCGTTGATTCTCTCCGGGCGAGTCGAGCCAAAGGGCAAATGCCCTCCTTAACTCCCAGTGCCGGGAAGGGGACGCCGGAAGGCTAACGGATTTTTGAGGGGAATAAAAGTATTTTTAAAATAAATATCACAACAAATTGGAGAAGACTGAAGGAAGTCCCGAGATTGATCTGATCCCCCGAAGCCCTCGGTCGTCAAGCTTATCCGACTGAGGGATTAAAGATTTGAAAACATTTATGGGATCGATTCGCTCTCCCAAACCTCCTCGCCGTTGACATGCTCCGGCTGAGTCAAGCCCAAAGGGCAAATGCCCTCCTTACCTCCCGACGCCGGGGAGGGGACGACGGGAGGCTATCAAAATTCTTAGTGAAACAATAATGGACTTGGACAAAAAATTAAAAATTGATTTGAACAATATGTCAAACATAAAATCAATTTTAAATCAAATTCGATCAAACAATATTGGACTTGGACTTAAACTCAAACTCGAACTAGACTTGCACTCAACATGACTATAAGAACTTGAACTTTAATGAGTCACTTGGAATTGAACCTAAATTAAAATATAAGGAATCAAAATTTAAATTAATAAACATACAATCAAGTTGGAAATACAACTGCTAAGTAATAAATTCAAGTCATTCAAATAACATCTACCAATACAAAAAGGGGACCCTTACACCATCAAATTTCTATTTTAAGTGATTTAAAATAAATACAATAATAATAAAAAATAATCACTTGGAAATTAATGAAGAGAGCAGCTTCTGAGTACACTGCAAGAAACGGTGGTGGATATGCTCTAGTGTAATAGATCCCTTATAAGTGAAGAGAATCAATGTGCCACAAGCAATAACAGTTGGATGCATTTAATGAGTTTGAAGTGAATGAGGTCTATGCATAATCAATTCTATGCAACTCCAAGAAAGTTTGTTAATTTGATTGCAAACAACAATATATGTAGCAAACTTACAAGTATATGTGAAAGCCCCTACGACTTGGTGTAGAAGACTCCTGATTTATACAAGTCCCCTACAAATAAAAGAACTTGACATGCAACGAATGTCATAAGTTGCAATGCACACGACACATCGTATAAAGGAGACTTGCCATATTCACAAAATATTGCGTACGAACAAGTGTTAAATAACTACAAAGACCGTAAAAGCCTACGAGTCATTGAAGGAGGCTAATTATATGTTCAACATGTTGTAGGTGGACAAATGTGAAAGGACTACAACTCATTTGCAATAAGCAGCAAACAATACTTTTAATGCCACCGGATCTGCAACATGTGTACAAGCGGACAGAAGGTGTTTGTACATCCTTAAATGAAATATAGGGTATTTCTAAATGAAATCGCTAACATAATGGATCATATTTAAATATTTTAAAATGCCTCTTATGTATCAGATATAATCCCCTAAACTGAAATGTTACACCCTGCATGTGCTCCGACAAAGGCAGTAAATTTCTAAACACAAATGTCTGAGAATGTTGCGTAGGGTCAAATGCTACAACCTGCATGTGTTCTGATCATCACATCTGAATCCCAAATCCAACAATTCGAGAATGCTACACGGATTAAATATTCAAGTCTCATCCTCCTCGAAAGGTCTGGAGTCAATACAACTTGAATTATAAAATGCCTCCCAAAATTCTATAAAAATACAAGTGATTTTAAAGTCACCTCGATGATGACCGTATTGACAGGAAATCTCAACCACAGTGGTCAAATCTCAAATCAAACAAAAGCCCAAATTCTTGAAGTAAAATCTATCACCTAAAAAATTTAAAACTAAAACATATTCACCACCCGCAATTGTTTGTCGGGGGTGATAAATTTGAAATTAACCTTAGCACACAAAGAGCGAATGCATATCGGGTGTATCACTAGGATTCATCCTCAAATAGTCTCTTGCTAGCATGGACGTGGCACGTGCCCTCTGATTGGGTGGTTTTGCCGCAAAATGACACCATTATATTATGATCACGACCAATGCCTGTATGTTCCCTAAAAGCGTCAAACTCTTGAGTTATGAATCATAGGGTATATTCGATAGGCATAAAGCCCTCTGTCACCTAAGGTGGATTCAGATATATCCCATTAGACAAATACCAACCCAGGCCTACAAGGTATACTTGGATAAAGCAACCCATGATTGCCGTCAAGGTGTCTTCTGTCAGGTTGGGTCGACTACCTCCTCTAACTAAGTAGATTAGGGATCATGACAACCCGGGACGACGGAACCATGGGATCTTGATCGGGCTCGTCTTCATTCCCCCCACCACCATTTTTAAACTTATGGTGATAAACTCTAAATTCCAAACTTCAAAATTCAAATCCAAAATTCAAACCCTAAAACTATTGATATTATACGATTGGTGCATAACCTATTTGACCTCTTTAACGACTAACCTTAATCGAAAGTTCTCTCTCATTATCGGGAGGGGTAATTAACTATACGGGCTTGCGCCTATAGGAAACTAGAACTCAGATCAAAAAGTCCTCACAAAATGAGGACGAAATCTCTGGGTAATGTCTTATCTAAAATCTAATCTGCCTTCTGAAAATTTAACCAGAACCTAATCTCGTTAAGACTCTCCACCGTCATACATACACTCAAAAGAAAAATAGAACGATGGTGCGGAGAGGTCGGGATCGCACAAATGGAATTTTCAGAGCCCACATTCCCCACCACATCTTATTCACAAAAATCTAAATATTTGGGCTTTTTTCCAATGAATCATATTTGTACAATTTCTTTCAAGTTTATATGTCAAAATCTTTGATGACGACAAATTGGTTTCATCAACAATATTACAGGACACGCTAACACATCCTCCAATCACTATTTTACTCTATAATACATACACTCCATTTATATGAATATGTTTCATGTTAATAAAGAAGCCTTTACACACTTTCATGCTTCTAATATCACATGTAAAAATGTATGCATTATGATCTAATTCACCAAGAGAAATTAAATATTGGCACCACACTATAGTTTCTCACTTCTCTCTCTCTCTCTCTCTCTCTCTCTCTCCTCTCATCTTATCATTAGGAGTTTCTTTCAATACAATCTCACTTATTCAGAACAATCAAATCACATTAGTTTTCCTTTTTCGACTACTCATTCCATGTAATATACAATGAGAGCTACAGTGTTAAGGATGTTAATAGTAGTAGTGAAGAAAAAATAGCTGAATGATCATCACATATAGCAGCTCCATAGCCACTACCACCAACCCAATATGAGCATTGTCACCCTCAAGATGACTAGAAAGGATATTTTGCTAGACTCAAGCTCAAACTCAATCATCACATAAATCAAAATAAAGCTAATTAATTAGATCCATATATGGATCATCTCGTATGATGCCATACAATCTTCTTGATTTATTCTGAATCGAACTAGTCATAATCAAATCTTCTGACTTCATTCTTTTAAACAGCTATCAGGTGATATTTTGGAATTCAACAATAACTAATTGATTAAAAAGAACATGATTAACAATGTTTTGATTCACATATACCCTTGGAAACCTTTGGGAAAAATAGTGATACAATCGTAAGCCTATAACTAATCTTCACAAGTCTCCCTCTCTCCCCTTTCTCAACACTTTTTGTTCTGCCACTTGCAATTTGATTGTTGAGAGAGCTTTGTGACCATTTTTTTTGTAAGAAAATTGCAGATCTCAAAGTTTTTTTTTCCATTTAAAATAATATTACCTAGTAGTTTCCACGCTTTAAAGTTGGCAGTAGTGAACTAACAGATTATGCTAAAAGAACAAACTTCTCAATTTGAGTAAAAGCATAGGGTGGCTTGACGGACATCAAGGATAATTTATTAAAAAATTCCTCCACCTGCGATTGCTAATGAAAGACTCAATAAGCAAATGTAAACCTCAAAGTGGTTAACCCCTAAAATTGGATTGCATTACCTACTTTTATTTTTCACATTTCACTTCACTACTTTTCCTCATAGAAACATAATTAGATCATGTTTTTAATTCAAGATTGAGATTTTTAAATAGCCCAATCACCTCCTCCCCGCAATGTTGGCTTATGCCATTGCATTCAATTGATTCCAACTTCTAACTTTTAACAATATTTGAAGGAGGCTTATAAGTATAAATTGGGACTTCTTAGGCATATAAAAAAAATAATTTCATTAATATTCTATTTTGATTATGTATTGTTTTCCTTTATGTTTGAGTGAACGTGGAAGTGATTCTTTCTATCCTAGTGTAGTTAAAAGACGACAAATTTTGAAGGGAAATTATCTCTTTGTACCAATATGAAATTTGAATTATTATTTGTTGATTACTTATATTTGTTTTGTTTATATTTTCTAATTTAGTTATTGCTCTGCCTACAAATTGAATAATGTCAAAGTTGCATGATTGAATATTGTCTAATATGGCACAATCTTTTTTTTTTTTTCCGTTATGGTGTGAGTTTTCAATCGACCATATAATTCTTTTATGATACTCTTCCATGCTTTGTTTCTAATTTAAATTTCTATTAGACGATTGCTAAATTAATGTTTATGCAGATCTTGTGCATTTTCATTATTCATCTAAAGTGAAAATTATTTACTAAATTAGAATTTTGTGACTACAAAATAACCTTGTGTGCGTGATTTTGTATCTTAAAACCATAAACCCTAAGATCTCATGTATCCTTACACCTAAGAAGCAGAACCTCCACAACCAAGTAACATAAAATTATTAGCTCCATAAAAAAAAAATTTACCAGCAAAGCTTGTTTCTTTTTCGAGTGCAAATGGACAACAAGTTCCCTTGAAAATTCATGCATGGAAGAGGCTATGTGTCTTCTCCCATTCTGAAATTTGACAATAAGAAGAGATCAAAACAAGAAAATTAAAAACAATCACAGTTAGCCGATAAAAGAAATAAAACTATTATATTGAGTTTAGTTCTTTGTTTGTGCTCTTTGACGAATAACAACATCTTTGTGAAACTCTAGTAACTAATAAGCCCCTAACTAACCTTACCATGCAAATGACATTTGCAACCTTCAAGTCCTGTTGCAACTCCACAAGTTGCAAACCCTTCACTGTTCAAAGACAAATAGATACATTAAGAACAATTCATCAACTTGTCCAATTAAATCTATTTGGTAATCTGAGAATGACTGAAGCCATAGGCAGAATTCAACAACAAGTGATCATCTTACTAATTATCAAGCATGAGTTCATCATCAATATCCACACTCAAACCAAACAACATAATATAATAATATACCATCAATCTTATGCTTAGAGCCTGAACAATGAAAAAACTGGCACTTGACAGTCGAAGGGAGAAGCATATATATATATATATATATATGAAATGTAGAAAATGTCAATAAAAAGGGAGACTTCTGAAATTCTATTTTTATCCTATCAGAAGCCAATCTACAATGACAATAAGGGTAGTGCAAGGATTAAAAGTTTGGATAGTTTTTATAAAATAAGATTAGGGTTGAAATTTTATGTAGACTTCCAAAAATTTCACGTTATGCATGTATAGTGTGATTTAGAGGAGGCCAATGCCACAAACATGAAGATGAAGTTCATGAATCAGAGTTTTCAGATCAGCATCACAAGAAAATGGTGAACTAAAGCCAGGGTAAATGCGAGCTATATTGGGTTGGTTCATCTGAAGCTCAGCATTTCAGGTTGAACTTACAAGTTTCATTAACCAAAATCTAGCATAATTATTGTAGCGTGAAAATTTCCCAATACAACAGAAAATGAATTTATTACCACAAAAAATTCCATTTGCCGCATCTTGTCTATCATTTTGCTCAAAACAGAATCACCACTTGCATGAAATCTTCAGCACTTCATTACTGCCTATAGAACACACTAAAACTATAAGAGGGATATATATATATATATATATATATATATATATATATATATATATATATATATATATATATATATATATATATATATATATATATATATATATATGTATGTATGTATGTATGTATGTATGTATGTATGTATGTGTGTGTTTGTATGTGTGTGTTTGTGTCCAAAGGGTGTTATAATTTATAGTTTCAAGATTTTCAAGTTATAATATTTGTGTTATGTCCATATCGTAGCTTATGTCAATAGATCTACTTCATAGGCCCCTCCATAGCATGCCTTAATCAAATCACTTAGAATTGCTCGATTGGATTTACTTTTTCTTTTATTTTTTATAACTTCAAGAAACTTCCAATATTCTAAGAGAAACATTCACAACATTATTTTGATTCACAACTTATAAGACCATGTCACTTGGAAAAATACCATGTGAATGGTTGTTTGGTAAAAGAAAAGAAAATGAAAGAAAGTTAGAAGAATCCAACAACAACTGTTATTAATGACTTCATTGCATTGACCAAAAGTAGTACTAAAAAAGGACAAGTTCTCCACTATTTTAGGTTTTTTCATTCTAATTTTTTTATCAATATAAATACCACTTCATCTAACAATGCCCTCCATATTTATTAATCCATTCCAAGTATTAAGGATTATTTTCCAATTTGCATTAGTTTTTAAAAACTCTGAACAATCCTTTTTCTTTCTACTCATTCATGTCTCCTATTTCCTTCATCAGCTTTGATTTGTACCTGATTAGCAAGGAATTAGAATGGAAGGACATAGAATCGAAAAAAAGAGCCAAAAGTTTAAAAAAAATGGGGAAAAGAAGTCAGAAAAAAAAGTGCCACCAAATTGGCTTCTTGCCTTGGGATATTACTCTTGAACCTCAATAGTTATGGTTGCAACTTGATTTGTATGCCATAAAACATTCAATGAAAATCATGAAAAGAATGTTATGTTTGCTTTGTTGTACAAGATTTGACATTTTTATGTCTTTAGGTTTGAACTAATGTCTAGAATTTTATTGTTCAATTTTCACCCTAAAACCGTCACCTTAATCACCAAAACTATGATGGACAATATAAATGCTTATGAAATTCATTCATATTGCTAAGAGTGCAATGGTTTCTTGCCTCTAATGTGCCTGGTTACCCCTAGCCTCGAGCTATATTATGGTTGCACCTTGATTAGTATCCTATAAAATATTTAATGAAAATTATCACAAGGATGCCATTTTGCTTTATTGTTTGATCTTTGACCTTTTTATTCCATTTAACATTGCTCAATTTCAAATCTAAAACCGTCACCTTAATCACTAAAACTAAGGTGGACCTTATGAATCCTTATGATGTTCATTCTTTTTATTGAGAATGGGATTTGCTACTGCTTCTAATGTAGTTAAACCTTTGAAAAACTTTCAATCTAGTCATCTTCAATTTGGTAATTCCCTAATAACTAATGTAGGACCACTTGGTGTTACCAACTCTCCCAAAATTCATACTGTAAGAAGTGTGAACCAAGGCTTTATAGCCAATGCAACAACAATTACATCGACCATGGGATTCAAACATGAACCTCCACTAAAACACAGTCCTCAAACTATTATGCAATAATCACATGAAGAGACATACATGCATGGCAACACAACACATGGGACAAACCTTCAAACAAATGGGATGCTCTTTTCATGCTAATCCCAATCTGTTCCAGTAAATTGTCAAATCCATTACCCTTCCGTAGAACTACTTCACAAAGGACCACTTGGCAATACCGGCCCTCCAAGAAATTCAAACTTATGAGAAGTGCATAACTTAGAATTGTTAACTAGTAGACTACAAGCTACAACTCTATAGGATTTGGGCGTGAACCCATCCCAGAGGAAAGGTTGTCAAAGGTACTCATTATGCATTCTTTACACGTACTTTCAAAGCAAGATGATAAAGCGTGGAGCCACAACATTTTGCAACGAAAAGTGTGTGCTTCGCAATGCTATGCGAAATGAAGCAAAATGCTTTGCATATGCTTCCACCACGATCGCAAGAGCAACTGGACAATTGTGCAAATGCAATGCAATGGTAAGTACAAGTGCGCACAAGAAAAATATGTACGATATGAAGTGAGAATGCAGGACGCTCAGAACCCTAAGGGAGGAAGAATCACACTTTGCACAGAAATGGGATATAACTATAACTCAAAACTAAAGGTATTGCAAGATGGAAACTATGCACTATTCCAAGAGAACATGTGCAGTGAGATGGATTAGAAGTTTCTAAAATTGACAATTTGTGAGAGAAAGTTAGAATCAAGAATGATGGGAAATGGAGGGGAAGAGAAAATTATAGAATAAATATCAAAAATAAATCTAAATAATGAAATTAAATAAAATAAAATAAACATTCACTAGTTTTATAAAATCTTAGACATAGACCAAGCCTTAATTCTTTATTTAGTTTAAATTTGGTAAATTAAATGAGTACATTATATATAAATATAACATATACAAGTCCCTTCCACTTCACTTCAAGATCTGTGCAATTAAAAAAAAGAAAGAAAAAGATTGCATATATCATTGCATTATGCTCTTTCAAAACACTACCCAAAGATCACTCGGTACATATCTCCTAACTCATTGGGTACAACCATATGGAGGGACAAACCAACATGTGGTACCACAACAAATAGGACACCCTCGGACACCCTCCATTAATCTACCCCTCTATGGACCATGGTAGGAGATTGAACTCGCAACTCATGGAAAAACATTAAGTGTGCAACTTAGCTATATAGCCACAACCATCAAATACAATGCCTACAAGATTCAAACATGATCCTAGCCTTCGTGTCAAAGCACTAAATAATTCAATGTGCAAGGGTTAATTTTTTTTTCAGCACCCAAAGCACAAAGCGATGCAGCGCATTAACTAAAGTGCTCATTACTCATATAAATATAATGGTACATTCATTAACAATTATAAAATATAAGTATTTAATAGATAACTCATCAAACGAAAATGTTGCACATATTTAATTTTTTTAAAGACAATCTTTGAAAAAGTGGATTTATAAATTGAAATTTCTAATAATTTTTATTGTGCCTACGAATCAATCAATGATTTCAAGTTTAAAATAAATATAGTAGTCAGATGTTACTAAGAAATAAAACTTCAAAATTGCACAAAAACGCATTTAATTCATAACAAACGTTATATTGAAATGCATAAATTATCAATTTCCATAAACCATGATTAAGGGAATTCATTAGTTATTATCCTCTATTTCATTCACATAATATTGTCTCCTTCAAATAGAATTTGTTCATCTTCAAAATCATTTGTTATTATAAAATCAATCTCATCTTCTCTTTCTTCAACAACAGAAGTGAATGTAGGCTGAGAAGAACTAGAGCACATTGTGGATGAACCGTCATTTATTTTCAACTGATAAATTCTTACTGACAATCTTCAAAGCCTCTTCAATTTGTCCCCAAGTTAGATCTTCATCACCAAATTGTTGCTAACTAGAATCCGCCATTTTCTCAATTAATTACTCACAGCTTTCATCAATAGAATTCAAACTAATTAGATCAGTAACACCTCTCAAAGTGAATCTTCTTTTCAAAGTTTGATTATACTTGATGCAATAAATCACTTAAATGTTTTTGCTTTAATCAATTTCTCTTCTTTGTATGAATCAATAGAAAAAAAAAATCATAATAAATGCATAAATATATAAATTATTGAATACGTTTAAAATTAATAAATTATCAACCGGCTCAAAGACACTCTAGTTCATCTCACATCCAAATCAATCCTAAATTCTTAAAGCCAATTTTTGTAAAATTTGGGCTGAAGCATCATACATCACCAACCACTCCGTTATATTAAATTTAAAATTATAATATCATTACTAAATCTTTAATCAATAAAGAAGTTCAAAATTATATAGAAGTTGTAATTAACTATATAAGGCAATTTCTTATCTCTATTGTGGATAGAAATTTGATTGCAAATAGACCATCATAATAGTTACAAATAAATAATTCATGATCTATAGTCATTCTCCCATTTGAGTTTCCCACCAATCAACCAATAAACATATAAGCCTTCCATTATCTGTCCATATGTTGTATTATAGACTTATTCTTGTAAAAACTTTGGATTAAAATTATAGTTGGCATTATGCAATGTTTGTCAAAGTTGACACCTCTGTCTCATTAATCATACAAAAGACTTGCACTTCATCTCTATCAAATGCAGCACTAATTGCATCATTCACTTCATCCATTACATCAAAAATATAACTCGTTATCAAACTCATCAATATCTACTATTTTCAACATCTTTGTAAATGGGTCTGTAATCATCAAAGCGTAAATCACAACATTTCAAAATGTTACCTTAAAAATGATCTCATTTGTTTTCATTCCTTCATAGTCATCACTAAATCTATTATTATTATTATTACTATTATTATTATTATAACTTCAAAACTTTTTATAGTGTTTTTCTCAATATCCTCCAACATCAAATCAATGCAATGGGAAGCACGTGATGTCCAGTATATACATGCATGTGCGTCTTCTTTTCCATACAAGAATTTGACATACAAGATCTTTAAAGGTGCAACAAATAGTTTAACAATTATAAATACATATATATATATACACACACAAACCTATAATATAACATACTAGAGTAGTTAAAAAAAATAAAAAATAAACATATTAGAGTAGTTATTTGTAACCACTTGGAGAACATTCTATTCTCCAATCTTCACTATGCATGCATGAAGGAGTTCCAAATCCTTCAATCCAAATGCAGCTATAGACGCCATCAATATTATACCAGATGGTGAATTAACAAAAAAACATTATAATATATTGGTCTCTACGATCAATCCAGACATCTGAATATGAGTGCACCCCTTATTTTGCCTTTTTTTTTTTTGTGATCCTCTAAATCATGCCTAAATTGATCTTGTTATTATTCAATCAAATTTGCTTAATTTTGATATTCTGATAGTATTGTACGAACTTGATCGTACTGGACAATTCATAGAGATGATTTTGGTCGTCCCAAGTTTCGTCCAGGACAAACTGCAATTCGATTGAACTAATCATCTCGGACAATCTCCGGATCGTATTGGACGATCTGCAAAATACTTAAACTGATCGTACATGACAATGCTAATTGTACTAGCTGAAAGGGCTGTTTTGTACTAATCATATAAGATGATCTCAGGATCGTACTTTACGATCTTGTACGACATAATTGAATTTCTAAGATCTATCAAAGCCCTCTATTTAAGCTTTCTCAAGATACTTGGTAAGTGTCTTTGGCAGCCATTGTGTCTTCATTTTTTGGAGAAAACTTGAAGAGATAACTTGAAAGGGAGAGGACATTGGAGGTGATTTCAAGGAAGTGTGGAGGGGATTTCACACGGTTGCTCTAGCAAACCTTGCACTTTAGTACCATTGGATTCAAGGTTCGTCTTGAGGAAAGTTTTGAGAAGAAGAAGATTCTTTGCTGTCAAAAGACCCGGCTACTCTGCCACATAGGGAAGGTGGAAGTAATTTTGTAAGGGCTTCTCCATCTACTTGTGGGGGCTAAAGGAGAGTCACCTATGTTACACCGATACTCCTATTTATGAAGGCATGTTGTATCCGATACACAGATATGCCTCCGATATGGCATCGATATGTGTCAGATACGGCAAAGCCGTATCCAATTAAAAAACTATTTAATTTCAAAATGACACACGTATCTGATATGCATGTCCGTTGAAAAACATAAAAATTAAAAAAAAAAAAAAAGAAAGAAAGATGCTTCGTATTTACTTCCGTGGCTTCGAGCAAGATTCTCTCATTTCTGAGATGGATTTGAGTCTCTTAGTAATATGGGTATATTAAAAATTGCTAATCTTTCACTTGATGAGCTTGAATTAAAAGCTATGATATTTATTGAAGATGATATAGAAGTTCAAAGACAAACCACTGAAGAAGCTAATCATACCATTCATTCTATTGAATAGTTGAAACTTCATGTGCTAGACAATTTATGTTTATGCATTTATTATTGTACTAGATATTTAATGCTTACTTTTATTTTAATATTATAAGCTACAAGGCTACAAATGATGTTGCTTTCACTTTTTTTTGTAATTTCAAATATTATGCTTTGATTGATTTCTTAATTTTTATATATAATTTATAAATTATAATAACGTGTCCATGTCGTACCAGTGTCCTACATTTTTAAGAATTGACGTGTCCCATATGCGTATCGTGTCTTATCCGGCTCATCATATCCATATCGGTGCAACACAGAGAGTCACTAAAGGATAAGAGCAATACTCGGAGGGTGCCTACAGGGAGTGAACATAGATCAGGTTGGACCGAACCACTATAAATCTAGTGAGCTCTTTCCTTTTATTATTTCAGCATTTATTTTTCTTGTGATTAACTGCGTGGGCGAAAAATGTTGATTTGTCATTTTATTGTGAACGTAATTCGTTTTTACATCAAGTTATAAAAAGATTTTTCTTTATCATTAAAGAATTTTTAAATACTAATTCATCATCCCTTCTTGGTTAACATCGTGACTAGTTCTTTAGGATTTAACACCCCTCAGGAACTTTCATTACTTAAATTATGTATTGAATTTTGAAGGAAATTGGAAAACTCATATACCATTAATGGAATTTGAATACAATAATAATTTTCAATCCAGCATTGGAATGGCACCATATGAAGTTTTTTATGGAAGGAAGTGCAAAACACTCTTGTGTTGGGCAGAAATAGGTTTAAAAAAATAATTGGTAAATAAGGAGCAAAATGAAGAGCAATCGCGGAAGTTGGGTGTACCGCACACAAGCTCAGCGGCTTCGACTGGGGTTGATTCATGCTCTAAGCAAAGAATCGCGTATGAGAGTGAAATAAAACAACTCACGAGTTATATCTTCATTTCACTCACTCATGTAAGAGGAAAACGCGTGCGGAAGTTTCTATCAAGAGAAGCAGCCAAGAGAAAGAAGGAGGTGGGTTTTCAAATTTCATATTTTTTCACATTTCTTCTGTGATTTAATCCTAAGAGAGATCAATTGTTTTAAAGGAAGAAAGTGAGGGGAAGGACGAATAAATGAATTTTCATTTTCAAAACGTCAAAAGAAGTGTAAGTAATTTAAATTTCATATATGTTTCAACTCAAATTTAGAAAAGAAAATTTATAAGATTTTTCTTATTTTGATGGAAACTAATATTATGTGAATTTCCTATAGGATGAAATTCAGACATGAGGGAATTTAATGAGTGCAAGTCCCATTTTAACGAAGAAAAAAAAGGATTTGATGTATTGAGGTAACTAAATTTATGAAAATTTATGTTATTAGAGACTAAGTTAAGTGTGGCAGAGATGAGGATGCTCAGGTGGATGAGTGGCTTTACCCTTAGAGATAGGATGCGAAATGAGCATATACGTGAAAAGGTTGGAGTAGCTGCAGTAGAAGATAAGATTTTGGTCACATAAAACGACGGCCTTTTGATGACCCGGTTAGGAGAGTAGAGATATAAGATTTGACTTATGTTAAGAAAGGTAGGGGTAGACCTAAAAAGACTTGGTTAGAAAATATTATGAATGACCTTTCTTTATTAGATTTAAATGAGAATTTGACTTTTAATAGGACACAATGGAGAAAAAGGATTCATGTAGCCGACCCCACGTAGTGGGATAAAGGCTTGTTGTTGTTGTTGTTGTTGTTGTTGTAGAGCAATGAGATTCTCATAATTGAATTGAGAAGGGCATTGAGAGTCTTTAGCAAAGCTCGAGGTTGGAAGGAATTAAAGCTCAAAAATAATTAATGCAGATAATTTCTCTTATTTTTATAGACATTACATGATTCTATATTAATTTTATACAGTTCCTAACTATTCATTCAATTACAAATGATTGAAAGTTATTATATTCATTATGGTACATGATCAAAGTTATCCATTAAAGTGACAGTAATATTAGGATAAACGTGTTATGTGAAACGTGTATGTGAATTTAAATAGAAGGAAAGAAGAAAGCGTAATTTGAAAATGTATACACATTTTATATTCAAGAGTATATAAAAACAACCATATGATTGAATGGAATAAATGTAAATAATGAAAGAAAAAGTTATATGCATGCAAACTATAGTAGTTCACTCTCGTATTATCTTAGCTAGGGAAGAAACATACTCGTCCAAGTTAAATGCAAATGGAAATGATTTTATCTTTATAGGTGCATTTAGACGATGCTCCTGTACTAATGAAAATAAAAATAAATGATAATAGAAACTGACAAATGAAAAATAATGAGAAGTAATTTATGTGTAAAAAAGACAGAGAAACAAGTATATTTTATTTTTTATACGTAATATTGTATATAAAATATAATAGAAATTATATATATATATATATATATATATATATATATATATATATATATATATATATATATATATATATATATATAAAGAAAAAGAAAGCCAAAAGAAGATATTCATTTTTATGTATATGAAATTTCTATGTTACAGACATGATTACCCACTGAGTTTACCATGTAAACTCGACCTATTAAATTTAACTTTCAGGTAAGTCTTCTGACAAATAGAAATGGCTGAAGGAGATAAATATGCCCACAGAAGACAACGCACAATTGAAAGCAAGTAATATATAGTATATGTAAATATTAAGTATGTGAAAGATTTTATTAGTAGTTTAATAAAAATTGTGTGACTCTTCAATTTTTCTTTGAAATGTATTTGATAAATTATTTTTGAATTTGAAAAAAAATTATAAACGTTCAACTGCTCATTCCCGCCTCATTAATTTGAGTATCCGAGGCGGGTCATTACATATTTTGTATCTAAGAGTAAACCAACTCATCCAACTTAGCATCCTCATCTCTGCAACACTTAAATTAATTTTTTTAAGATTCTCTTATAAAGGCCATAAAACAAAAATTAGGATAGGAACTTGGAATATATGTTCCCTTATAGGAAAATTAATGGAATTAATAGATATTATGATTCATAGGAAGTTAAATATTTTCTGCATTCACGAAACTAAATGGGTTGGAGAGAAGGCTAAGGAGCATCCTCATCTCATGTTTAGAAATGGCGTATGTGTGATTATAGATAGGAGTTTGAAAGATAATGTTATAAAAATTAATAGAATTGGAGATAGAATTATAGCTTTAAAGATTGTTGTTGATGCTAAAATTGTTAATATTTAAAGTGTTTATGCTCCTCAAGTAGGTTTGGATATGAGTTCAAAATTAAATTTTTTGAATGACTTAAAAGAATTAATACAAAAAATACCTCTTGAAGAAAGAGTTTTTATTGGAAGAGATTAAAATGAACATGTTGGTAGAGAGGTAGATGATTTTAAAAGCATTCATAGTGATCATGGGTTTGGAACGACAAATGACGGTGACAAGACCATATTAGATTTTTGTTTAACTTATGATTTTTTAATTGCAAATACATTATTTAAAAAAAAGAATGAGCATCTCATCAGTTATAAAAATGGATATAGTACAACTCAGATTGAATATTTTCTAATTAAAAATTAGGTCGTTTAAATTACAAAGATTCTAAAGTTATTCATAGTAAAAATTTATGTACCCAACATCAATTATTAGTTTTGGACTTTAAGATAAAGTGGTAAAAAATAAAAAATAAAGTAAAATGATATTCTAGGATTAGATGGGGGCATTTAAAGAATATTAACAAAAATATTTTTGAGAATTTTTTAGAGTAAGATTTTAGATCTTAAGATTTTGTCTGAGCATGAGAATGCTAATGTTATGTGGAAAAAGGTGGCTAGAGATATTAAGAATATTGCAAAAGATGTGCTTAGAGTTTCAAAGAGAAAGCTCCTAATAGTAAAAATAGTAGGTGGTCGAATCCAAATGTACAAGGTAAGATTAAAAATAAGAAGATTGTTATAAAAATTGGTTTAATTATAAAAACTCTGATAATTGGAAAAGATATAAAGAGACGCGTAAGAAATCTAAGAAAGCAATATGCGATATAAAGACCTTAGCTTTTAATGATTTATATAATAGATTAGATACTTAAGGAGGGAGAATATATATATATATATGAATCGTATCTATCTCCACGTATATAAGTCATTTACTTGCACACTTTATCATTGAGAGTATTGAGATAATCTGTCTGTTCTAACATTTGGGATGATTGTGGTAAAATTAAACTTTAGAATATAGTTATCATGTTCACTTTATGCATTATAATTGCAATAAGTTACCTAAAAGACACTCAAATACTTACTATCATTTTAGAAAACTAATATATAGTGTGTTTGTACTAGATTTTCCTTTGAGTATGAATAATAATAATTTTTTCTAAAATTTTCTTCTTGAAGGAACCTATGAAAATGGAGTTTTTACATCATCACCAGCAGCACCAGCTCCAACTCATGTAGTAGCTCCATCAATATCATATGTCAACATCTTCTATCTAATGAAGTTAGATAGGGTCCTTTAGGTGCACGGTCACTTGGTAGTTGGCAACATTATACACCATCCACTGAGTTGTGAATGAGCTTCAACCCCACTCTCCATATCTGCTTGAAATAACTTAAACATAACTCTCCATAAGTGTGTTGATAGCAACCATCTAATCAGTAAACATGTTCGACTTCAATAGTTAAATTGATTATTTGTCTTGATCAGTCAATGAATTAGGAAACATTTTAAGTTTGTTTTGAGGTTATCTCTTAAGGCATTGACTTTAATTTTTAGAGATGTTTTTATATAATTATCCCTACGGCTATCTTTTCCCTATTACTAAGATCTTAGAGCATATTTGTATGAATTGACTGAAATTTTCCAGTTCATTCTCCCACCACAATCTCTCTAACTATCTCACCTTTAGCTCCTTCCATATAATTGCCTAAAGCTCCCATCAGTAAATATCATCTTAGGTTTTGCAGAGAACTCGCAATCCAACTCCACTATAACCTCACATAGTCATGAACACAACAACGCATTTATTTCTCCCCAATACATTGTTAAATATCAGCATATTATTTTGGATCCAAAAACTGTACAATTCAAATATGCAGAATGGGCTACAAACAAAACAAACAACCAACAACTATAAAAGTTTATCAAAGAAGAAGGAATAAACATATGCCACAACTCTCAAATGATAAAAACATTATTTTGGCAAAATAAATAATATAGGTCCACATGTATAATATAGCATTAGTCTTGCATTTTCTTTTATTTGCTTTAGGTAAACCGGGTTTGTATTAACTTGTTGGTCTACCTAAACATTATTAATATCTCTGTAGCTATAAACAAAAAGATTATGGAATTAAATTTATGGTTTCACTCTTCTTTTCATCTCTCTTCTTTTTCTTTGGGAGTTCACACCTACTCTAAAGGTGTCTAATATTCTTGATCCTTCAAGAAGCTTAACAAATGGTACTATTGTTGCACTAACCACAGCTTCCCTCTCCTGTTCCAGCCGACCAGTTTTTTTTCTTTTCTCCTCCAGCTTGCTCTGCCGCAGCCTCCAGCTCTTCTTCCACTCAACCGCTGTAGCAGCCACTATCGTCTACCCAGCAGCTATTGACATCCTCCAATCTGCAGCATCCTAGCAGCAGCCCAACGTCACCTTCCAGTCAGTTGCAGCCCCATTCCAGTCGCAGTTCTTCCGCCAGATTGGACACAGATCTTCGGTTGCGCAGAATTCTGTCCTAGAACTTTACAGCAGCTTCCCACCTATTATAGTTGCTGTTTCAGACAGCTCAACCACCGTATTGCAACCACTGTTTTCAAGAAATAGCTTCTTGTAGCTGTTCTGCTTTTCCCTTCCAGCAGCAACCTATTTCAAACAACCAACAACACCAATGTTCATTGTTTGGCCGCTGAAGGGACACTTCCTTTTTAGTCCAATACTGCTATTTGATAGCTAACATTATGTTCTCTGTTTTTATTTACATATTTTTAGCTAACATCTTGTTCTCTGTTTTTATTTTACATATTTTTAGCTAACATCTTGTTCTCTGTTTTTATTTTTATTATTTTTCTTCCTCTCTTTTCACAATTGCAAGGTTTTTGGCACCATCTTTTCCTCTTATTCAATTAATTTCACACTATGAAAAACACCGATCTAGCAGAAGCCCTATGCACCACGCAAACCAACCAGGACTTAACAATTTTCAAAAAAAAAAAAAAATCACACCAATCAGCTGATCTCCAATTTGCATCCATTGGCACACTCTCCAACAATTCCATACTTCATGGACTCTGTTGACAAACGCCTTGACACCCTATATATCGACTGATCTCACTTCTTATCCCATCATGATTCTTGATCTTCACCTGGCATTATGAGATCAGGCAACCATATTCCTTCTCATAGCCCATCCCCACCTCCTACGAATTTTTCTTCTCTTAAAACCATGAATATTGAACTTCCTGATTTTAATAGGATAGATGTAGAAACTTGAATCTTTAAGGCAATAGTATATTTTGATTTTCATAATGCACTCAAATGTCATCGTGCTTGCATTACGTCTTTTCACCTAGGTCTAGCAACTATTTGGTACCAAAGGCTACGTATAAAGAGCCAATTATTCTCTTGGCCCAACTTTAAACTTTCCTTACATAGCGATTTAGTATCTCCATGTAAAAAGATTTACATGGGAATCATTTTAAACTAACTCAACAAAGTTTTGTCATAGAACAAAACAAAATTCAAAAACCTTGCTTTTAAAGCAACTAATTTGTCTGAATCCACATTCAGTAGTTATTTCATATCAAGACTTAAATAAGAAATCCATCATGAACTTCTTCTTTCTCAACCTACTTCCCTCTTAGAAACTACAAAATTAGCACGTCATCATGAAGCAAAAATTCAATATTTTTTTTTATATTCCTTCCTCCTCTTGGCAAAAATCATACGCTCTTTCTTTCAAAATTACTACACATAATTCTTTACATTCTAGCGTCAATTCATCCACTACATCACTCCTTATTTCTCACCTCTCTTCCCTTTTCTACCCAACTATCTATAAACCACCAAATCTTCTAATCCGAAAAACTTACGCCAGCCAAAATTCAATTTCATCGTGAAAAAAAGCCTATGTTTTAATTGTGACGCAAATTTTGGCTCCCAACGTTGCCCAAACAAATTCTCTTACTAGGTACCGATGACTCCAACTTAGTGGATGTCTCTTTCCTCTCTTCCATCAATGATGAAAATTCAGATTCTCAACCAAAAATCAGCCTTAATGCATTAGCAGACAATTTAACCCTCGTTCTTTCCGATTCACTAGCTATATTAACAATCATAATATACATAGTACTATAGTAGTACTCAAAATTTCATTTAAGAACACCTTATCACTAAATTATCTCTTCATCCTCAACTTATTAAACAATTTAATATTTTTGTGTGCAATAGCAACTTATTATCTTGTAATTCTAAATGTCCGCAAGTAAACATTATCTATATAGGCTAGCATGTTTATCTAGATCTCCTCATCCTGTACATTCATGCTGCTGATATTGTTCTTGGCATGCAATGGTTATAATCTTTAGGACCTATTTTACACGATTATTAAAACCTTACCATGCAATTCCATAATCAAAATACACAGATTACACTAACAGACGAACCACAATTACAACGTAATCCTATTAATTTTAACAATTTTCATGCAATCATTTCCCATTCACCCACCATTCAACCTTCACTATTCAATCACACTTCGTAGATCCAGTTTCTTCCTCCCCTAACAACCTATTGACAAACTAAATAGATAAACTCAAAATTCAATTACCCCCTTCCATTTCTAATCCCCTCACAAACAATTCCAACATTTATTTTAACCTCCACAAGGCTTACCACTACATTGCACCATTCATTGATCATCGCATTCACCTTCCTTCCTTATCTAAACCTAATAACATTCAACCTTATCGTTATCCACATTTCCAAAAGGATGCAATTGAACAATTACTCTCTAAAATGCTTCGTGTCGGCATTATTTGTCATAGCCACAGCCTTGTATAGTTCAATTTTACTTGTTAAAAAATGGGATGGCACTTGGCGTTTTTGAGTCAATTATAGAGCCCTTAATGCCCTTACTATTAAAGATAAATTTCTTATCCCTACCGTAGATGAACTTTTAGACGAGCTTCATGGAGCTACTATATATTCTAAACTTGATCTACATTCATGCTATCATCAAGTTAGAATGCCTCCTCAAAATATTCACAAAACCTCCTTTCATAGTCATGAGGGACATTACAAATGATCCATCGACATTTCAAGCATAAATGAATCAAATCTTTCGTTCATTTCTTAGCAAATTCATTATAATCTTCTTTGACAACATCTTGATATACAGCACAGCCCCGCTCTCAAACTCCATGTTAATCACTTTACTTTGGTTTTTCAGTGCTTACAAACACATCACCTTTTTCTAAAACTTAATAAATGTCAATTTTGTCAATCTTCCATCAAATATTGGCTCATATTGTCTCCACAAGATACATCCAACCTAACCCTACTAAAATTCTAGCTATAATAAACTAACCAATTCCCTCCTCTTTATGCCACCTGTGTTCATTCTTAGGATTAACGAGTTATTATCAACGTTTTATAACTCATTATGCTTCTATAGCTACTACATTAATCAATCTTCTACAAAAGGATTCCTTCAAATGGGAAACAACACAGCCTTAACTGCTTTTCAAAATCTCAAAATACCGAATGACTACTGCAACAGTCTTAGCCTTCCCTGATTTCACAAAAACTTTTATTCTTGAAACAGATGCTTCCAACTTAGGCATTGGTGCGGTACTTTACAAAATAATCGTGCCATTTGTTTTTGTAGCAAAAAATTATGCACAAAAAACTCAACATCAACTTCTCTAAGAGAAGTATGTGCTATTACTGAAGTTGTTTCCAAATGGTGATAACATTTGTTAGGCAATGAATTTATTATTCATATCAATCATAAAAGCTTACGTGAAATTCAAACTAAAGTAATCCAAACACCTAATCAACAATATTATCTTCGCAAGTTTTTAGGATTAAATTTTTTCTATCAAATATAAGCCAGGAAAAACAAATATTATCGCCAACTCTTTATCTAAACTGCGTAAAGACCCTTCAACTCCTCCCTTCCAAAACTTAATTATATTTTCTCTTTAATTAATGACATAAAAAAAGGAATCACTTCACTCTTTAGATATTTCTTCATATTGCTTCTCATTTTTCTAATGGCTATTTCTCTAATACACTTCATCAATTTCATGACCATATTCTTTACTATGAATGTCATATTTACCTCTGTAAAAATTCATCCCTTAAACATCAAATCCTCATAGAATTTCATTCCTCACCTCTTTTTAGTCATCAAGGCATTTTTAAGATAGTCAAACATATTTCAGCTAATTTTAATTGACCTAGGCTTCATCAAGATGTTGCTGACTTTGTTAGAAAATGTCTAATTTGTCAAGAAAACAAATATTCTGCTGTTCTGACAACTATTTTATCTCCTCTATCAATACCTTCGCAAATCTGAGAAGACTTATCTACATACTTCATCAATGGTCTACCCAATTCTAATGGTTATATTGCTATTTTGGTAATCGTTGATTGCCTATCCAAGATTGCTTATTTTGGTACCTTGCCTTCCAAATATTATGCTTCAAAAATTACTAATCCTTTTTAACATCTGATTGATCGCTTGCAAGATCTTTCTAAAACCATAATTTTAGATTGAGATAGCATATTTTTAAGTCATTTTTGGCGCCACCTCGTCAATTTAAGTAATAACACGTTATATTTTTGCTCTTCTTACCACCCACAAACAGATGACCAGGCAGAAATTCTCAATCATTGTTTAGAACAATATATCCATGCTTATACATCCTCTACATTTAAGTTATGGTCCTCCTTTCATTGTTGGGCAAAATTGTGTTATAATACATCATATCATACAAACATTAAAATATCTCCATTTCAAGTTCTTTATAGCCGACTTCCCCCTCCCATTCCTTCCAATATTTGTGGAACCTTCGACCTTCCCATTATTGATACTCATTTAACAAATCAAGATACCCTTCTCCAAACTCTACGACAAAACTTACTTCAATCACAAAATCGAATGAAAACCATAGTTGATCGTAATTGCAGGGATTTGCACTTTTCAATAGGTGATCTAGTTATTGTCAAATTACAACAATTTTATAAAATTCTATCATTAATCGTACCCATTTTAAACTCACTAAGAGATGTTTTGGCCCTTCTATAATTTAAGATTGCTTAGCCCAGTAACCTATCGCGTACAACTATCTCCCGGAAGGAAAGTTCATCCGATTTTTCATCTCTCTTCTAAAAACTTTTAAAGGTTCCCCTTCATTAACTCCTTCCCCACTACCAAACTTCAGTTATAACAACCAACCTCTTCTTTTATTATATGCTATTATAGCTCACGCATTATACAACTTTGCGGTCAACCCCACCGATAGGTCCTATTACAATGGAAATTAAATTTACCTGATTATGCCAATTTGGAAAACTTTTCTGCACTTTCCTCCTCTTTACTTCTTTCAACCTTGAGGACATGGTTATTTTCCAAGGAAATGGGAGTATTAAATATCAGCATATTATTTTGTATCCGAAAATTGTACAATCCAAACATGTAAAATGGGCTACAAACAAAACGGAACAACCAACAACTACAAAAATCTACCAAAGAAGAAGAAATAAACCTATGCCACAACTCCCAAATGATAACAACATTGTTTTAGCAAAATAAATAATATGGGTTCACATGTATAATATAGCATTAGTCTAGTAGTTTTTTTTTATTTGCTCTAGGTAGACCTAACTTGTTGGTCATCTAAACATTATAAATATCTCTCTAGTTGTAAACAAAAGGATTGTAGAATAAAATTTCTAGTTTCCTCTTCTTCTCGTATCTCTTCTCTTTCTTTGGAAGTTCACAGCTACTATAAAGGTGCCTAATCTTTTTGATCCTTCAATAAGGATAACAAACACCTAGACAAATCCACCACGAGCTCAACAACTAATTTTTCCTACCAACAGCAGCCTGTAATCCCCTTCAAAATTCATCCCAACACACACAAAAGGGTTCAATATGCATTTACAGTAGAGAAATCAAGACAAGGAGAGATAATGACAGTGCAAAAATAAAGATAACAAGATAATGATGGAAAGAGAACGGTAGAAGAAAATTTTAAGGATCTTAAAAGTTTAAGAGAGAGAAAAATGTCCTTGATAGCTACCATAACTCTGATTATTTTAGCACACAATTTTGCAATTTATAAAAAATATTTTATTCGCCATCATAAAGCAAGAAATGACGAGGAGAGATAAAACAAGAAATTTACAGATATGTTCATTAAGTATAAGTAGCATCCAGGTCCATGTTTTGAAACTCCAAAGGTAACATTCCGCACCTGATAGCAGCTAGGCAACCCTTTTTTAAAGGTTGCAATTAACTTTCTGCAGTGAGATGTTAAAATCTCAAAGTTGACCATAAAATTTTTGTCCTGTCTGATACAATATAATTTGTCACCTGAAATTATATGCTAGTAATCTACCCTTAAACTCATGTTCGTCCCCTTTTCTAAATAGAACAGCTATTCATGATTATATCTCATGTGTCACAGGTACATTTCAACTTTGTAAGCCAATTTCTTTTGTGACAGATGTCTCTAGAATAAAATTTTGAATTTTCCGAATTAAGTGATGATAAAAAAAAATCCATTTATTATGAATGAAAAAAATGATAATATCAGCAAATGTGATGGGGACTGTCAAAAGAACTTGTTCGCTCGCTCTGAAAAGTAAGGCACTTTCCTGGAAAGCTTCAAATATGAGTAACCTCATATATCTCACGTCAAAAAAGGAACAAATTTTTCCCTAGAGAAAATCTCGATGACAAAAATTTAGATACCAGAAAGGAAGTAATGATACATCTCTCTTTGTAGAAAAGATTCCCTACAAGCAACTTTAGATTAGTAAGAATGAAGATAACAACATTCAAAACAATTAAATCATTAAATCATCTCGAGTTTGACATTCTAGTAATAATTAATATAACTAAAGTTCCAGCTGTAGGCCCTTAACATGCAAGAAAAATAATAAACATACCCAACTCTTCATGGTGCTCCACAACATTGCGTGCTAAGCATTCTGCTATTTTATCAAGTTGTGCTAACCTAAGAGTGGCCTGCAAGAAGTGAGGTAGAGAAAATAACAAGCATATAACATTAACTTTCTCATGCATAATCAAAATATTCAAATCTTGAATCTTACTCTCAAAAACATTTTTGTTAAATTTCTTTAAATGCCTACATTTAACCCTAGGACAACATTTTACTTTATTATTCAAATTATGATCCTTCATCTTAAAGTCCAAAACTAATAAACAATGATATATACATTAACTTTCATTCGGAATGATTGTATAATCTTTGCAATCTAAAAGATACATTTTTCTTATTAAAAAATAATCAAAGTTTTACTATATCAATTGTTATAAGTGATGACATGATCATCTCTTTTCTTAAATAAGGCATTAACAATTACAAAATTAAAAGCTAGAGCAAAATCTAATATAGTTCTACCACCTTTATTAATCATTTTAAATCCATAGCCACCATAAATATTTTTAAAATCTTTTACATTCTACCAACATGACCATTTAAATTTCCTCCAATAAAATTTATTTCTTCAAGAGGTATCCTTTGTATTAATTCATCTAAGTTATTCCAATATTTTAATTTTGAACACAAATACAAATATATTTAAAGAGAATAAGCATTTATAATATTAATAATCATAAAATCAAGAGCAATCTCTAAAAATATAATTTTATCTCCAATTCTATTAATTTCAAAATACAACAAAAAAAAATTGTGAACTAAAGAAAAAGTTATTATAAAGAACAGCACTTGAGAGTTACATGATTGCAAAGCTTGTTGAACAATTAATATATCAAGTGAAAAAAAATGTAGTAGCACTTTCGAAATTAAGAGGATATCACCAATAAATGGCTGCAACACCACATTAGTAACAAGCAAGTGAACATATGACATTGCATTTCGTATAGCTCCCCTTATTATTCAAATATATCTCTTTATTTGTTTGGATGAAGACAAGATGGGTGAACCTTCTTCTCAAAATACACAGTGTCACTCTCTCCGGACTGAATGTGCTCCAAAATATACTTAACGGGATCAAAATCCTGCAACCAAAATCTACAAACTTAGATTGAGAAATATTAACATATTTAATTTACATTTAGTCATGCATGTTCAAAGATATAGTAAATTATTTCATTTGATTTAGTATAAAATTAGTAAATCCCGAGTAAAGAGTCCATAACTTTCCAAAAACAAAGAGAAAGCATGCAATAATAACTGTGAATTATGTATCAATTAAAAACATAAGCCATTCTTATTTGGACACAAAAGATGTGCAAGCCTAATAAGTTGATAAAAAGGATAAATTAAGTGAATCCTAAATATTAAATACCTAGAATACAATAAACAATTTGCCAAAAGAACAGGTTAAACAACAAGCATGCAATAACAACTAAGAGTCAGCAAACCTAACAAGAGAACTAACGGTCGATAGTGGTCGAATAATAACAGCTTAATAATTATCAGGGTGCCTTTCGATTAGTGAAACCCTTGTAAGAACAAGTTGACGAGACACAGAATCCCCTTGCTGACCAAGGCCTCCCTTGGGTCCAATAGCAATACTTAAGCCCATGACATTATGAAGTTGCATCTGCAAATAGACCCTTCCACAAGGAGGATCTATGCGGTGACCAGGCATGGTCAACCTCGGCAACAAGGGAACGGGGTATTGTCCCTCAGCCTGAATTACATCTCGTATAGCTGCAAGTAAGCTATCTCGTGATGTGCTTGCATAAACATGAATAGGGCAACCATCACTAAATTCCATGGAAAATAACAACTAAGAGTAATGCATAGAAAACAAAGCTAAATTTTCTCTAACATATAAACATGCATTAGAAGCCATCAAAGTGAGCAAGCATGGTTCCAAGGAAGGACCCAATAATATGCTAACAGAAATAAGGATAGTTCAAGCAAAGTTTCTGAGACTAGCAAAACCTCCTCATAGAACTCCTCTTCAAGCACCTCAAGGGTTTGACCCTTCCTGCCATATAGGAAAGTAATATCCTCAGAATTTGATGTGAGGGCAATCCTTTCATGTGGGGGAAGCCCTACATGCTAGCTACCCTTTCAGGAACCTACATCAATAGAAACAATAATTAAGTTGAGAATTGATCTTTCTCTGAACTGTGCACAACAGGCCAAGCTAACCCACTAATAAATATAAGTAATAAAAAGAACAAACATAAAAAAAAAGAATATGATAATTTAAATTTAAGTAAGGCCAAGAACAATTCAACATCAGTTAGGAGTACAGGAGAAGAGAAAGAAAAACAATAATTTACAGATGAAATGCTAAATAAGATTGATGGAAAAATATCCTTATCCAGCCAACAACATTTGAGTGAAATTGAGAATGGAAAGGAGTTAAAATCTATGCAAACTACATGAGAATTAAAGCAAAAGGATATTATAGTCAATTACAATATTATTCACAGTAACCAGAGGGATAGTAAAATTATTTCCAAAAATTACACTCCCTGAGCCACAACGAAATAAGCATGCATAAAATTGTGGCGATGAGAAGAAAATTTTCTTGGCATTTGAATTAGATACTGCATATTTTTTTATGAGAACTGAAGTGCCATTTGGAGGAATGTTTACTTGAAAACACTCCATATTAGTCAGTAACACAAACATGAAGCTCATTATTTAAGTAGGCTACACTATCCAAGATCAATGTACTGCAGATCTGTTCAAGTACATTAGAAGCAAAGTAGGAAGCTAAGAGCCTCAACCAGGAAGAATGTTAAAATGCAACATTGGAATAACCGAGTTCAGTCACCCACATTTTGATATCTCTAGCAACACAGCCGTGACACTACCATCTGTCAACAATATAGGTGTGCAACCGGAATCAGAAATTCTTTGTGCATTTTTCATTTACGAAAACAAAAAATAAATGATCTTTCTCCTTCCTTCGGTCACTAACTCTTTGCAAAAGCACTAAAAGAATACACACTCAACCCCGAGCTCGTTATGCATTAAATTCAACATAGAACTGAGAGCCGAGATTATGATCCTACTCGCCCCATAAACCCAATTTCCAACAAATATCATCGACTTAAAAAAATTAGAAAACATAGACACACAGAAGAAAAGCATTGAAGATGAACCTGAGGGCAATCGGACGTAGATGGGAGGAAGCCAAGTGAGCGAGCAGAACATGTGGAAATACAAGATTCAAGTTTCTTGAATCTTTGATGAAGAACCAAATTCACAGACGAAAAGAGCAGAGAAAGGAGAAAGGCTTAAAGGAAATGAAATATTATTTCTTAATCTTATTACAAGTCTACAGTCCTATTTATAACAATTACATTCATACAACCGTACAGTTGGCAACATGAAAATACAAATTAATTATTTTGTTCTTGTTGCTCTAATACGCCCCCGCAAACTGATGACCTGTCGACGACCGTCAGTTTGTTTCGGAGTTTGTGGAATCGAGGAGTAGAAAGAGATTTAGTCAGAATATCTGCCGGTTGATCTATGGTGCTAATTGGCATGATACGGATCGTATGTCGATGAATATGATCTCTGATGAATCTATGGTCAATTTCAATGTGTTTTGTGCGAGCATAAAAAACTGGATTATTAGCTATGCCTATAGCCGATGTATTATCGCAATATATATCTGCATAAGTCATTTGAGGAACTCCAAAATCACTAAGAAGTCGACGAAGCCAAATGATGTCAGCCGTGAGCGCGGCTAGCACCCTATATTCGGACTCTGTGGATGATCGAGCCATTGTGGTTTGCTTCTTGACTGTCCAGGAGATGATGGTATTCCCAAGAAATGAGCAGTAACCGAAGGTAGACTTCCTAGAAACTGGATCACCCGCCCAATCGACATCTGAAAATGAAGTGAGGCGCAGATTAGACTTCGTAATAGGAATACCAAAAGTGATCATACCTTGAAGATAACGAAGCAGTCGTTTGAGCAAGTAGATATGTTGAGGCTGAGGTTCATGCATATGTTGCGAAAGAAGATTCACGCTGTACGCGATGTCCAGGCGAGTTAGGATTAAGTACTGCAAGGACCCAATAATTCTTCTGTAAGTCGATGGGTCGGACAACACAGTGTCCGGAGAGAAATCCTGCGGCAACTTTGTGCACGTCGGGTTAGCCAGCGGTTTGCAATCACTTAGGTTTGCCATTTGTAGAATTGATTTCGTATAGCTGGACTACGACAGAAAATAAGCATTATTAGTGTGTGTAATTTGAATACCAAGGAACGAATGTACCTCGCCAAGATGCTTCATTGTGAACTTGGTGTGTAGCATTTGCATGACATGTTGAAGAGCTTGAGGATCATTTCCCGTTAGAAGTATGTCGTCAACATAGATTAACAGGAATAATTGAATGTGATTCTTGCGGAAGATGTAAAGAGAAGGATCAGATGAGCTTTGGAGAAAGCCAATTGATTCCAGATGCGAGGTGAAGGTGTTGTACCATTGGCGTGGTGCTTGTTTGAGGCCATAAATGGCTTTGTGGAGAAGGCAGACATGGTCCGAATAGGTGGTGTCTTAAAATCCAATTGGTTGACGCATGTAGACAGTTTCGGTGAGTCTACCATGAAGAAAAGCGTTTGCCACATCGAGTTGATGAACATTCCAATTGTTGTGAAGAGCGATCATTAAAAGAATCCGGATTGTTGGTAGTTTAGCAACTGGACTAAACGTCTCCTTGTAATCAATCCCGAATTCCTGATTATTACCTTGAGCGACCAGCCGGGCTTTGTGACGGGCAATGGAACCGTTCGCATGAAGCTTAGTACGATATGTCCATTTACATCCTAGTATTGTTTTGTCCTTCAAGCATGGAACGAGACTCCAAGTGCCTTGAGTTTGCAGTGCAAAAAATTCTGATGACATGGCCTCACGCCATTCTTTCTGTTTGTTTGCTTCATGAAAGGATGAGGGAGTTTGATGCGGAGATGGAGCAGAGGTTTGGTGCATTAGATTGAGTCTGATCCGTGGTTTTAGTGATCCGATTTTCTGCCTTGTTTGCATATGATGTCCCACGTTCGGTAGTTCAGGAATGTTGTGCTCAACAGTGGTATTCTGAGTAGTTACAGCCGATGGTGGCTCTAGTGGAACGTCAGAACGAGTTTGCTGAGGCAGCGGCGTGGAAGTAGATGACTTTTTTGTCTTATTTGTTGTGTTTATTTGTAATGTAGCTAAGGGAGTTAAGAACAGAGGTGATGGATCCTGCTTGGAGTGGGTAGAAAGCGGTCCAGCATCTGCAAAGGGAAAAGAGTTTTCATCAAATTTGACATTTCTTGATATATGATTTTATTAGTGCTTCTGTCTAAGCACTTGTAACCCTTGGATTTGTGTGAATAAACCAAAAAAATGCATAATTTTGCTTTGGGTTGCAGTTTGTGCCGAAATTGAGATGGGTGTAGGGAAAACATGCGCATCCGAAAACTCTGAGCTCGATATAGTTGGGTTTCCTGTGATAAAACAGTTCCATGAGAGAAATGTTATTAGTATTAGCCGAAGGTAAACAGTTTATAAGATAGGTGGCAGTAATCATCGTATCCGGCCAATATGTGTAAGGAACATGAGCCGTGGTCATCATCGCGCGGGTTGTTTCAACAATGTGCCTGTGTTTTCGTTCGGTGATGCCATTTTGTTAAGGCGTATAAGGACAAGATGATTGATGAGATATTCCATGTTGTTTAAGAAATTGCGCAAAAACCGTGCTCGAATATTCACCGCCCCCGTCTGTGCGAATGCATTTGATTCATTGGGAGGTAAAGGTCTCAACGTTCGTTTTAAAATAAGTAAATATACTAAAGACCTCTGATTTACGTCGCATAGGGTAAAGCCACATAAATCGAGAGTAGTCGTCCACAAAGATAATGTAATATAGGTATCCAGTATTAGGTTCAACCGGAGCCGGACCCCATACGTCCGTATGAATTAACGCAAGAATAGTAGATTGTCTATTAGAAGAGTGTTCAAATCTAAGTTTGTGAGACTTGGATGTGTTACAGGAGTGACAAGAATCACTGATATTATGTATGAGCAAGTGTTTATTACACGAAGCAATAGAAGCAATGGTGCGGTGATTGGGGTGACCCAATCGTTGATGCCATGGTGGAACTTTCTGGATAGATGTTCGAAGAGCCTTCATTTGGGCGAGAGCAACCGGAGCTCGTATCGGATAAAGTCCATTACGGCAAGGTCCCCGAAGTAGTTCTTGATGCGTCTGCATATCCTGAAACACAAAACCGCTTGGATCAAATGTAATGGATACATTGTTATCTTTAGTTAATTGCGAAATTGACAATAAGTTGTATTGAATTGCAGGTGTATGAAATATTTGAGATAGAGTGAACTTACGAGAGGGAGTCGGTAGCAAACCGTGACAGGAATTTTCAATGCTAACCGAACTCCCGTCGCCGACGATAATTTCGTCCGGACCGTGATAAGGTGTTGAAATGGATAGATTGTCAAGTGATCGAGTCATATGCGATGATGCACTAGAGTCAAGATACATATCGGTATGAGATTGGTTGTTGTCCGCAAGCAGTGCTCGGGGCTGAGTTTTTGCCTCTCTTGGTACATATTGAAGGTTTGATCGATACCAACAGTCCGTCGCCATATGCCCTTTCTTGAGGCAGATCTGGAAAGATTGCGTGACTGTAGAAGTGTTATCATTTGTTGGATACGAGTTAGAAGATGGACGTGTTCCTGATCGACGTCCGCGCCCCCTGTTTGCATACAGGGCATGAGAGGGTTCAGTTGATGACGTGAGCCTTGCACTGTCAGCGGCTATATGAATTTCCTCACTAATTAAGAGTGAGTAAATTTGATTGAGACTGAGCGAAGTAACCATTGTTCTTATGGATGTTTTGAATGACTGGTAGACCGGCGGTAGCCCATTAAGAATGTGAAGAATAATTTCTTCGGGATCAATCTGAGAGCCGGCTGCCGCAATATTGTCTACAAGAATTTTTACCTCATTTAACTATTGCACCATGGTGGAGTTCTTGAGAGAAATATGATATAGCTCATTCTTGAGCTGGATCACTTTGGACCGGTTGGTGGATTGAAACTGGGTTTCTAGTGTTTGCCATATTTCGGACGTGGATTCAATATGCAGTACGTAAGGAAGTATAGATGCCGAGATCGTGGAGCATATGGCCACCGCCAGATTCTGGTCGGTAAGAAGCCATTGGGCGTGCTCTGTGTTCGGGGTGGAAGATCCATCTGGTTGATTAATGGTCTCCGGTGGGATTGAAGTTGAACGATCAAGAAATGTTGCGAACCCGTTGGCTCTGCAGATTTTGAGAATATGAGAACGCCATAGATAATAGTTGTCCGGTGAGAGCGGGCTTTGAACGAAGCTTTTAAGGTTCGAGAGAACGAACTTTAGCGATGATGAGATCGCCGGAGTTGAAGAAGAGGAAGATGCCATGTGAGCCTCCGTCTGGGAGGAAGAAGAAGAAGCAGCCATTGTTGCCCTGGATCAGTTAGCCGTGTCTGATACCATGTGGAAATACAAGATTCAAGTTTCTTGAATCTTTGATGAAGAACCGAATTCACAGACGGAAAGAGCAGAGAAAGGAGAAAGGCTTAAAGGAAATGAAATATTATTTCTTAATCTTATTACAGGTCTACAGTCCTATTTATAACAATTACATTCATACAACCGTACAGTTGGCAACATGAAAATACAAATTAATTATTTTGTACCTGTTGCTCTAATAGAACAGACGGAGCTGAAGATTTTCTCACCAACCCTAGAAAGATCCATACGCCGCCTTGAAGTAAAAGCAATGGAAGGAATAACAACGATCCTGGGGGCTCTAGCTCATGAACAGATTGGCCACCATCCCACGACGATTCCCGCTGCATCGCTTAGCTACCGAGCACGGTAATTCGGCCATCTGACGGGATCTTCAGAGCTCTGGCGCGTAGCGAACGCGGCCCTAGACCAGGACCGAATCTGAATCAAAACTCCAGTGAGAAAGCGTTCGTAGATGATGAGCGTTGCAGAAATCCAAGTCTGGTAGGAAGTGGCCGAAAAATAAGTTTGGAGCTTAAGCCTGATCCAAGATCACTGGTTCCACTGTAATGATTTTTTTTTTCCCACTATAATGATTTAGATTTTATTTGGGACCGTTTTTTACTGTTTAAAAAAATTAATAAAAAAATTTAATTTTTATATTAAAAAGTTATTTCAAGAAGCAGTAAGAAACCCGTGTCAAATGAAGCCTTAGTTTCTATTTAGGATGAATTTCTTATTGTTTCTTAATAATTTTTTAGTTATTTATTTATTAAAAAAATTATTAATAAGCAGTAAGAAAGTCGTCCCAAATAAAATTTTAGTTTACATATATGATGTTATGGTTATTTTTTATTTCTCTCTCATATTTTAAATTCTCTTATTTTGTGTTTAATAATAATAAAATCATTTAATAGTTCCATCAATTTGATAAAAAAGAAGCTTAGGAATAAAATTTTCTCATCTATTACATGCTAAAATATTCAAGATAGTAGAGAAAAAGAATTGAATATGCTATTAGCAAACCTCATTTAGTAGGATAAAAGGTTATTGTTAATGTTGATATTGTTATTATATCATGTGAAGATTCACACATGATAAAATAGAGTTGCAATAGGTGTTAAAGTTTCTATGTTTAAAACTAGAAAAGTGAAAAAATCACAAAGTTAAGACCTAGTTAAATTATCACATCAATGTTATCGTCGATTTTAAATCATTGTCTTTCGTGTAATTGTAAAAAGGTCGGGGCAGAATCAGCCTTTCATTTCAGGGTAAGCAAATTTTGCATATGGATAGACTAATATTTATATAAATAAAATATGAACATAATTCAAAGCAAAATCATTATGATTAATAAATTAAACATTATTACAAGCTTAATAATCTATTTTGTATTTTCTGATAATGTTGCATTATAACTTCATTGGAAATCAAATTAAATACATCATTTTCAATATAAGGCACCAGATAGGCGTTGAGCCAATCATCACTCATCCTCTATATAGTCGATGTTTGACAATCCTCATTGTAGAAAATGCTTTCTTCATTGTAATAGTAGCAACTGGTAATATAAATGCTAAAATAATGAGCTGTAAACTAGAGGATGCACATCATCCTTCTTGAACTTAACAACTTGCTTTGAAAGATTAGCAATACTATTTAGAGATGGGAACTCAGCGCTGGTATGTATATCAATAATATAAGTTGATAATTGACTTTTAAGAGTCATAAGATCAATTATAGAAAAAAAAAATTGGATATAACTCTGCTAGACGTATCATTTTCTCTCATCATAAGCTTGGAAGGTATCACTTAGGTTTAGGCATGTCATGCAAAGAAGTAATTTAGTTCTATATTTAGAAAAGTGATTATTTATCTCTTGAAGTTGCATGTCAACTTCATTATAGAATAGCTCAACACGATAATGTTGTTATTTCTTCACCTCTTTGTACTGTTCGATAATGAGTTTTGTATGTTTCATTTATCTTTGGAGCATTAACTTCAAAAATATTACAAAAATGTAAAACTTCATCTAGTATAACAGTTCATCAACTCTTCCTTTGTACATGTAGCCAATGTTTAGATATTTATACCAATTTTATTACATTTTCAATATTCTAGTCTTTTCTGTGTAGCGATTATAATAATTCATTCGTAATCCCCAAGATATCAATTATCAAATACATTTTGAAAATGAGATCAAAAGATTCCATCACATCAATCAAAGTGCATGCTTCAATTGATTGTTGATCATTTATCCCTTCTTCTTTAATGATCTCTAACACCTTGATTACTAAAGCATACATTCTCATAAGACTAATTAAAGTATGAAATTGTGAACTCCATCACATATCAATAGACTTTTATAAATTAGTCTCTTGATTTAAACCTCTATCGCTTATTAGATTGTCATCTTTAAGATGTGAAAGAATTTTTTTTATGTTGAATTGCTTTCATAGCATCTGATCTTTTACAAGAAGCTCCAACAATATTTATAATTTTTGAAGTAAACTCTAAAAGATGTTTCACTTACCAATGATTATTCACAACAACTAATAAGCATAATTGTAGTTGATGGGCGAAGCAGTGAATATAAAAAGGTTGAGGATTATCATTAAGAATGAGTTCTTTTAAACCATTAAATTACCCATGCATATTATATACCCCATCATAACCTTGACAATGTATCTTATGTAAGCTCAATGAATACTTTGCAAGCATTTATTCTACTATAGCTTTAAGTGTTACTATATTTTTGAAGCAACATGTTTAATACCAATAAATCTTTCAATAACCTGCTCTTTTCTATCAACATATCACAATACCAATGCCAACTGCTCCTTTATTGATACATCAAGAGTCTCATCAACCAAAATAATAAAATAATAATTGTCAAATTCATTTATGATAGAACTAACATTTTAGACAACACTACATAGCAAATTTCCTTCTACACTTTGGGTGAAATTAATTTCAATTTTGTACTTGCATTTTCAAAACTAACCTTCTTGATTTCTTCATTGTGGTCAGCAATAAAGTGAAATAATTTGAAATAGTTATCTTTTTTATCTAAATCAGATGCATCATCATGACGACGGAATGACAAACCTTGCTTTTGAAGAAATCTAATACAATTAATAGCAATAGACAATATACTTGATAGTCTTTTTTATTCTTATCATTTTTACTGGGCCACAAAGTAGGAACACTCGATAATTTAAGATTTATTAAATCTTCACTTTTTTATCTTGCTTTGTTGTGAGCATTAATGTATTCCCTTATATGAGCTAATAACTTTTCTTTCTCTTCCAATTCTTAAATCATTCACCAACAAAAGAATCACCACCACCCTGATTACACTTGTATGCTCTTGAGGTTTGAATAGATAATAATATAAACAAAACGCTACATCTTTAAGTACATTATACTCCAACCTGCTTGGATATTCAACCATTTAGAATTAAAACTTTGAGCTACATTTCTTATTTGTTTGGGGGAAGTTATGATTTTAAGGCTGATAAGGTCTCTTCATCAAATATGCTCATCGAACTCTATCCCTATCGTTCACATCATTACTCCATATAGAAGGTTAAAGCTCAGGATTGATATGAAGATTATCAATGTCAACCTCAACACGTTCCTTCCTTTTCAAATATCAATTCATGTATAATTAACTAAGTATAATAAAAAATAAATTAATCTACAGAAATTTAAATACAAAAATATTAAGCAGGTTAAGCAAAAAGATTTAACTATATTTTATGATGCAATACAAAATGACATAAATGCTGAAAATATAATTAAAAAACAATACACATAAACAAAAAAACATAACTAGAATAATGTTGGACATACCTCTTGGATTACAAGTCGGCACTCGACAAAATAGGCATGAACTTTCAATGTAAGGAAATCGTTGTTGCATCCGTCAAACAGTGAAACCCAATAAAACTTTCAATGCAATTGCAAGCAAGTCTGCTTAATAGGATTTAATTATTTAAAGTTCTCAAAATCTGTTTAATAAAAATAATAATAATAAAGAACAAATGTCAAGGGCAAAAATGAATGAATGGCATTCATACTTAACAAAATAATGAAATAATACAAGGAAAAAATAAATGAATGATGTTAAGATTTTTTTCTCGGTTTTCTCAATTTCATTTATGATGAAATAACAAAATAATGAAATAATAGATTAAACAAATGTTTTAGGCATCATATTCAACATTAACGTAAGCCAAAGGCCCAAGGGGGAAAAACAAATAAGCTTAAAACAGCACCCCACGTGGCCATGCATGTCCTGCCTTAGTGCCTCTTACTTGCGATCACACCAAGCCTCTTCCATCACAAGAAAATATGATTTAAGTTGAAAGCAGTTATGTAAAAGTATGAGATTACCTCATGCGATCATGTCTTCTAGCTTATGGCTTCCTCATCCACGATCGCCAAAAGCCGAAGAACAATGCTACTTAAAATAGGGTAGCTGGGGGTAAAATGTCTAAACTACCCTTAGTTTAAAAACAATTTTGAGGGTGGCTCACGACAGCGTAGGTCTGCCCCTAGAAAAAGGATTGATACAATTTAATAGACATAAACAATAGATGATAAATTCCATAGTAAAAGTTACAAGATCATTGAGGAATTGGAGTTTTCTTCACAAAATCATTTGTGATATATCTGATCATTCTCCTTTAGATATAGACGACCATAAACTAATAATTTAGATATAAAAATTAGTATTGAAGTTAGAGAATGGAGTTAGTGTTGATAAAATATATCAATTTGGAGTTAGTGTTGATAAAATATATCAGTCATAGTCGCAATGGTGTGCATCGACAATGATGACAATCCTAATAGGTAGTGGCAGAGCCAGCATTTTTTTTTTTGTGGTGGAACAAATTATACATCTTTCAAATACCCTCAATTTTTTTGTCCAGGCTTGAGGTCAACATTAACAATTAAAAAAATTACGAGATTTGTAGTTAATAAAAATTTATAAATTACATAAAGATATTTATCTCATCGGTTAAAAATTAATAGAGTTTTTAATGGAAGATTTAGTATGTTGTGGAAAAAAATACTTCTAAAAATTCCTAAGAAATAATAAGTAGACAAATTATTATTTTTTATTTTAAAATGAAAACAATTGAAATTTGATCAATTGAACTCAAATTGCATGGAAAAAATTTCATTGAAAATATTAGAATTATTTATACTCATATAACTTTGATCTTCTGAACTTTTATCCATTTTTTCTATGGTCCGATCAAGAATATATAAAATCATTAAACAAAGAAATAAAAAAACATATAAAACAAAGTTTTATACCATGGTTTTTATTCTCCAAAAAAAAA
Organism: Dendrobium nobile; assembly: GCA_022539455.1. Classification (NCBI taxonomy): domain Eukaryota; kingdom Viridiplantae; phylum Streptophyta; class Magnoliopsida; order Asparagales; family Orchidaceae; genus Dendrobium; species Dendrobium nobile. Next base: position 39,697,843 of record CM039726.1, read on the forward strand.
AGTTTATTTTTAAAAGATTGTTGGCTTGTAGCCACTAAATTTTTTTTTTTTGTTTTGTGTGTGTGTGTGTGTAGAAATTGCAGCCTCTCAAGTAAATATATGGGCCTACAAAGTAAGTTAGTGAGTGAGTGAGTGAGAGAGAGAGAGAGAGAGAGAGAGAGAGAGAGAGAGAGAGAGAGAGAGAGAGAGAGAGAGAGAGAGAGAGAGAGAGAGAGAGAGAGAGACTCCCACAAATAAAGAGGATAGAAAAGTGGTGTGAGGCGGATTTAAGAGTGAAATAGTGGGTCATGTTTTTAAAATATATAGAAAAAATTAGTAAAAAAATATTTTTTGAACAGGCCAGTGGGGGCACTTGCCCCCACCGTAGCTCCATCATGGCTAACACATTTCGATAATAGTATCAATGATGTGCATTTGCTATATAAGTAATGGCATGCCTCAATGTTGTTGTCAAAAAATTCAATGAGCATCCACATTTTTGTCAACGACACATACCCATATTATTGGTGATGACATGCATAAACACTATCGGTAATAGCAAAGGGACCATCAGAGTTGCTATTAGTGGCTTATATTGGTCTTATATGCAATGACACACATTAATGTTGTTGGTGATAAGAAGCAACAAAATTGGCATCTATGTTAACAACATGCATCTGTCTTATGTTAAGATAGTTGCTATTTGCATGCTTTACATTTTTGCAACTTATGAAGTTTTGATGATTCCAAACATTATTGTTCAAATGTGTAGTTATCTCCTAACAATTTTGGAAGAATTGTATTTGCTCTTGTGTGTACTAACATTTCAGGGAAAACGAACTCCAGATTACAATGACTTCAAATTGAATTCAGCATTTGAAGCTTGCACTTTTCTTTGAAATAAAAATTGAAAGGGAGTGATTGTAACTTGTGTGAATAAAAACATACACACACACATGAGGAGATCATATAAAATTTATATTGATCGTACAGGATGATATACGTTCGTACTGGACGATCAGACAGTTATCTCCTATAGAGCATATGAAACGAATAGGAACTTGCTCGAAAAATTTTTCTAAGTCCTATTCGTCCAGGACGAAATTAAATTATCGTCCGTGGCGACTGGTTCTCTGGAAAGATTTCGTCCAGACGAAATTAAAAATCGTCTAGGACGATCGGGTCTCTGGAAAATTTTCGTCCAGACGAAATTAAATTATCGTCCGTGGCGATTGGTCCTCTGGAAAATTTTCGTCCAGACAAAGTCAAGAATCGTCCAGGACGATCGGTCCTCTGTAAAAATTTCGTCCTGACGAATAAATTTTCGTCCAAACGATTAACCGACTTAGGACAGTTTTCAGCAGTTTCTAGAACCGACCTTGTAATAACCATTCGTACTGGACGAACCTAGTTCGTTCAGGACGATCAGCTGTACGAAGTCATTATCGTACACATATACAAATGGGGTTGTTTCAAATCGTTTAAGTAAAATCGTTCAGGACGATCCACTGCGTACAGAATTGAATACTTGCAGTTTTTGGGCGGTTTTTTTGTCTTTTGTATAAATAGTCCAAATTAGACTGCCACCCTATCTTTTTGTCATTTGATCTTCATGCCTCTTGAGAGAATAGCCAAGGAGAGAGTGGAAGAGAGCATTCAAGGGAGGATTACTACCACTAGAGCGAGAAGGCTTCACTTGGAGTTCAAAGGTAAGAGTCTCTACTTGTGAATTGGGATTACTTCACTCTTTTCCTTCTTCCTTCTAGATTCTTATGAGAAGATTTGTCAAGGAGATCCGGTTCTCTGCCGACACTTGGAGAGTGTGAACAGCCGAAGGGTTCTCTGCCTACACTTGGAGAGTGTGAACAGCCGAAGGGTTCTCTGCCCACACTTGGAAAGTGTAAACAGCTGAAGGGTTCTCTGCCTACACTTGGAGAGTGTGAACAGCCGAAGGGTTCTCTGCCCACACTTGGAAAGTGTAAACAGCTGAAGGGTTCTCTGCCCACACTAGGAGAGTGTGAAAGGACGACGGTTCTCTGCCAACACTGGGGATAGTGTGAAAGGATGGACGGTTCTCTGCCAACACTGGGGATTGTGTAAAAGGACGGACGGTTCTCTGCCAACACTGGGGATAGTGTGAAAGGACGAACGGTTCTCTGCCAACACTGGGGATTGTGTAAAAGGACGGACGGTTCTCTGCCGCACCGGGGAGTGGTGAAAAGAGTGTGTTGTAAAGGCTTCTCTGCCTTGCTGTGGGTGCAAAAGGAGAGTCACTATTGGTATTAGTGCAATACTCAGAGGGTGCCTTTGGGGAGTGGATGTAGGTATGGTTATAGATCGAACCACTATAAATCTGGTGTCATTTACTTTACTATTTTTACGTTTTCGCACTTTATATTTCAATTTTAAAAACTCTGTGGTTGAAAAACATTTTTCTACAAAATTTAAAAGAAATTTTATTTCGGTTCAATAATTTTTTTTAAAGGGGACTTAAAATATTTTGAACTACCAATTCACCCCCCTCTTGGTAGCCTTAGGACATTCACTTAGGCTTAACAACCTAATTACTAGACTCAACAAGTGGTATCAGAGCTTCGTTTCAAAATCATAAGTTTGAACTGCTTTTTGATTAACGTAGATGGCTACTTTCGGAAATCGAAACACACCTGAGGGTTACTCTATCACTAGACCTCCACTGTTTGACAATATTCCTTTTGATTTTTGGAAAACACGCATGTCTACTTTCTTACAGTCTCTTGATTATCGCATGTGGATGCTAGTCCAGGATGGCTACACAAAACCAACTAGATTAGTTGATGGAGTTATGGTAGAAATACCTTTAACAGATTGGACTGTAGAAGAACGTGACTTAGCACAATTAAATGCTAAATGTTTAAATAGCTTCTTTTGTGCTTTAAAATCTGAAGACTACATGCGAGTTTCCACTTGCAAAAGCGAAAAGGACATATTGGATAGACTTTGTATAACTTATGAAAGGACAAATGAGGTTAAACAATCAAGGCTCAATATCTTGTTACATGACTATGAATTGTTTCGCATGAAACCTAATGAATCTATTTCCGACATGTACACAAGATTTACACAAATTGTCACTTCTTTGCATGCACTTGGTAGGGAATTAACTAATGCTGAAATGGTTAATAAGATTCTTCGTTGTTTACCTACTGCTTATGATGCAAAAATTACTATAATTACAGAGTATAAAGATTTAAACATTTATTCTATTGACAATCTTCTTAGTTCACTCATTGCTTATGAGCAAGGAGTAAGTCAAAGGAAGATTGATGTAGGTGAATCACGAAAGGAGAAGAATATAGCACTAAAAGTGGAAGAGTCAGAGAGTGAACACTCACAATCTGAGGATGAAGATGATATTACACTGATGACTAGACAATTCAGAAGCTTTTTAAAGAGGAAGCAGAAGAGACGTCAGCAATAGAATAGAGGTAAGTTTAACAGAAATGGCAAGGTTTCTAATGAAGTGATTTATTATGAATGCAGAAAACCAGGTCATATCAAGACTGATTGCCCAAAACTCAAAGCCACTCCTGGTAAGGAGAAGGTGGAGGAGAAACCTATGGTGAAGAAGGGCAAGAAGAAGTTTCAAAGAGCTTTCTGGGCGGACTCAGCTTCAGACTCATCTGAGACGGAAAAAGAAGAAGAAGTCACTAATCTTTGCTTGATGGCAGACAATGTGGATCACTCAGATCAAGAAGAGGTATATGACTTAACCTATGATGAATTATTTGAAGTTTCTGAACACATGTATGATGCATATAGGAAAATAAAAAGGATGCATGCTAGTTTAAGTTTAGAATTTGAAGAGCTCAAGAAGGAACATGAAATCTTTAAGAAAGATCATGCATTAATAGATGACAACCACATGAAACTACTTGATGAATATGATGACTTGAATAAGAATTTTAAAAATCTAAAATCATCCTATGCTGATCTTGAAAAAGATTTTAAAAATTTTAAGGATGAATCTGAGAGGAAAACATATCGAATCAATTATACAAATAGACTCTTGGAAGAAATGTATTCATTTTATAAATTGATAATAAGAGCTCTTGAGGATAATAGGATACCCCCCAAAATTGAAGATTTTATAAATCCTAAATATTATCCTAAATATATGGAATTCCTTAGAAGACAATCAAATGGAAGAAAACTTAGGAATATTTTTCCTAATGTTAAATGTAATAATTATAGATTTTTTGGACATATAGCTCACACCTGTACTTTGAAGATGAAATCTAATATGGTGTGGAGACTTAAGATGCATAAACCTAGACATATCATACATGCATCTGATTATAAATTGCTAAAAGGTGAACCCAAACTTATTTGGGTTCCCAGGTCTAACATTTGATATTTTTGCAGAATTGCTCTCACACAAGACCTCGTGGGAGCATATGGTACCTGGATAGCGGATGTTCAAAGCATATGATTGGAGACACTACACAATTCATATCGCTAGAAGCCAGGAATGGAGGCAAGGTTACACTCGGAGATAATACCACAAAGAAAATGGTTGGATCTGGTATGATTGGTAATTTCAAAAACTTTTTTATAGACAATGTGTTATTGGTTTAAGGCTTAAAGCATAATTTGTTAAGTATAAGTCAGCTATGTGACAAGGGATATAATGTGAAATTTTTACCTACTAGCTGCATATTAAGCCTAAATGAGAAAGAAGTTTTAAATGGAAAAAGGGTAAACAATGTTTACATGCTAGATTTGAATTCATTTAATACTCCTATTGCTTTCTGTTTGAAAACTATTTCTGATGAATCTTGGCTTTGGCATAGGAGACTTTGCCATTCTAGTATGAAAAATCTTAGGAGAATTACCCAAAAGAATTTAGTAAGAGGTATACCAAAACTAGACTTTACTAAGGACCACCTTTGTGATGCATGTCAATTAGGAAAACAAGTGAAGTCCTCTTTTAAGTCCAATAATGATCTTAGAACTAGTAAACTATTGGAAATTCTTCACATGGATCTTTTTAGACCAGTAGGAACTGTAAGTCTAGGAGGGAAGGTATACGGATTTGTTATTGTGGATGATTTCTCAAGATTTACTTGAGTTAGATTTCTCTTTCATAAAAGTGAATCATTTGAGGAATTCAGAAATTTTTCAACTTGGATACAGAGAAAACTAGGATGTGAAATAATATCTTTACAAATGGACGCATCGTAAGTTGTGTTGATTACGAAAAGCCGTTACATTTTGGACAAAAATGGATCGTCTGTACAAAATATTTTCGTCCAGACGAACGATGATTTTCGTCCAGGACGAACTATCTTTGTCCAGGACGAACGTATCATTTTTCTTTAAATATGAAGGCTTTCTAACTCAACAATCACACTTCCAAACTTCTCTTTCAATCCCTTTCTACTTCAAATCATCAATGGCCTCCTCAAGCAAGAGACAAAAGGTGTTAGTGAAGAAGCCCAATAGGAATGCCTCAGAAAACTTCCTGTCTAAGGTGAATGAGGAATCCTTTACTCGTTTTGCATCCGCCAAAATAACTCCCTCTCGCATTTTAATCCAAAGCGAGATAAATTTTAAGGTAATGCACCTTTTTGCCTCAACCCAATTTCATTTCATACTTTCTCTCGTCCACTTTTACAACAAGCAAACCTTCCACTATTTCCTAGCAAACATGAGTTTTAACTCCGACCACTCTTGCATAAGTTCCTTTGTCTTCAAACAAAAAGTGAAAATCACTAAGCATGACATTGGAGCTTTTTTTAACTTAAGAATTGAAGGATATAGAGCCCACACCCTAATGAGTGAAAACACCTTCAAATGGTATGATGTCAATAGGGTAATTAGAAAAAGTGGCCTAATCTATCATGTTGCTAGAGTATCCGGTATAACCAAGAATGCCCGTATCATCCAGCATATCCTTCGTTCTTCAATCATTCCTAAAGCTGGTGATAGGATCAATATTACCCCTCTCCTTTCTGTTCTAACCTTTTTAATTATGAAATGTCACCCAATCGACGAAGCCCAACTTATCATAGATCACATCTATGGGCTTTCAGAAATAGGACATGCAGATCAGAAAAGAAAAAGGAACATCTCTTTAGGACACTTAGTTACCTACATCTTGGAAAAGAAGTATAACTTAGTGCATCCTAATGATGAGTATGAAGAGCCAGTTTATTATAATGATGCTTCCTTCAGATTGCTTTTCAAGGAGGAAAAGGAAAAAGAAAAAGCACATGGCAGTGCCTCAGAAGAAGAAGAAGAAGGAGTGAAAACCTCTGCACCTCAGTCAGATTATCAGAATATGATTGAGAGATTTGATAGATTAGAGACTCATGTTGATCAAAGGTTTGATCAATTTGATGCTCAACTTATGCAGTAACAACAAGACATTGGTATCATTAGAAATGAAGTACATGAAATCAATACCAATATAATGTTGATGGCCTCCTACTTCAACCTTTTCGGTGGCATTCCTCCTCCTCCTCCTCCACCAGAACAGTAGAGATGATTTTCTTTATGTTTGCTGTACTCGTGTTTGTTTCATGTTTTGTTGTGTCAGTGTTTATGTTAAATGTTTGTTTTTATGTTTGTCTTTTCTTTTAAGTTAAGTGTATGTTCTTAAATGTTTTTAGATATTATGAAATGTGTAATCCTTTCATTAATATCAATGCATGTAGTTCTTGTTTCAAATTTGATTTGTTTTTGAAATGTGGTTAATTTTTATGAATTTCATTAGTATTATTTAATCTTCATAGTGCTTAAATTTGATTGTAATTTGAGATTATCTACATTAGAAAATCTAGTCTTTTTAAATTTAAAAGTTGTTTATAACTTGTTGTAATTAGAACTTTTAAATTCATGTTTATTCATTTAGACTACATAAAAGTTAATATTATTATTGCAATTTAGATGTTTTCTTATTTTATATTTCCTTGCTCAAATAATATTTATGCACTTAGAAATATTTGAAATTTTAGATTATTGATTTTGGAAAGAATTGGTCTCAATTACTTTTGAAAATTGTACAAAAAGTACAAAAAAATTAAAAGGAATGTGCAAAAGTTCGCAAATATAAAAAAGAGGCACAAAATCAGCCCAATATCAAAAGATGCACAAAAATGTGCCCAAAAATTTTGAAAAAGATGCGCAAAGCGCCACATGTGGTAATTCTCTTCTTTCCAAATTCTTTCAATCTCTTAATTCAAATTGATCTTCTGTTCATTTATATTCTATTGAACTTTGAAATATCAAATTTTTCTTCATCTCTCTTGTAATGATTTTCTATATTGGAATGTCTAAATTGAATCATGTCTTTGCTAAATTCTTCTTACTTATAATGTTATATCACTTTTTAAATTTCATGAATTTCTATGATTGACCTAATGTTTTAAGTTTAAAATTACATACCTTGTGTCAATCACCATTTAGATTAAATTTTCAAATGAATTTCATATAATTACTTATATTTCTCGTCTTTTTCTTCTTCACTTTTTGTTGTTGTCAAAAAGGGGGAGAAATCATTGTGTTTGTATGTTTTGTTTGTGTCTCTAGTTTATTTTTTTTGAAAAACAAAAATTTTTGTGTTTTATGGTTCAAATTGCCTCCTTATTTTCATGTATTCATCAATTCAGGGGGAGTTTAGGAGATAGGAGATTTGTTTAAATTGAAACCATACAAACAATAATTATTTTGCCATCATCAAAAAGGGGGAGATTGTTAAGATAGTTGCTATTTGCATGCTTTATATTTTTGCAACTTATGAAGTTTTGATGATTCCAAACATTATTGTTCAAATATGTAGTTATCTCCTAACAATTTTGGAAGAATTGTATTTGCTCTTGTGTGTACTAACATTTCAGGGAAAACGAACTCCAGATTACGATGACTTCAAATTGAATTCAGCATTTGAAGCTTGCACTTTTCTTTGAAATAAAAATTGAAAGGGAGTGATTGTAACTTGAGTGAATAAAAACATACACACACACATGAGGAGATCATATAAAATTTATATTGATCGTACAGGATGATATACATTCGTACTGGACGATCAGACAATTATCTCCTATAGAGCATATGGAACGAATAGGAACTTGCTCGAAAAATTTTTCTAAGTCCTATTCATCCAGGACGAAATTAAATTATCGTCCGTGGAGACTGGTTCTCTTGAAAGATTTCGTCCAAACGAAATTAAAAATCGTCCAGGACGATCGGGTCTCTGGAAAATTTTCGTCCAGACAAAATTAAATTATCGTCCGTGGCGATTGGTCCTCTGGAAAATTTTCGTCCAGACAAAGTCAAGAATCGTCCAGGATGATCGGTCCTCTGTAAAAATTTCGTCCTGACGAAACAATTTTCGTCCAAACGATTAACCGACTTAGGAAAGTTTTCAGCAGTTTCTAGAACCGACCTTATAATAACCGTTCGTACCGGACGAACCTAGTTCGTACAGAACGATCAGCTGTACGAAGTCATTTTCGTACACATATACAAATGGGGTCATTTCAAATCGTTTAAGTAAAATCGTCCAGGACGATCCACGATCGTACAGGACGATCCACTGCGTACAGAATTGAATACTTGCAGTTTTTGGGCGGTTTTTCTTGTCTTTTGTATAAATAGTCCAAATTAGACGGCCACCCTATCTTTTTGTCATTTGATCTTCGTGCCTCTTGAGAGAATAGCCAAAGAGAGAGTGGAAGAGAGCATTCAAGGGAGGATTCCTACCACTGGAGCGAGAAGGATTCACTTGGAGTTCAAAGGTAAGAGTCTCTACTTGTGAATTGAGATTACTTCACTCTTTTCCTTCTTCCTTCTAGATTCTTGTGAGAAGATCTTTCAAGGAGATCCGGTTCTCTGCCGACACTTGGAGAGTGTGAACAGCCGAAGGGTTCTCTACCTACACTTGGAGAGTGTGAACAGCCGAAGGGTTCTCTGCCCACACTTGGAAAGTGTAAACAGCTGAAGGGTTCTCTGCCTACACTTGGAGAGTGTGAACAGCCGAAGGGTTCTCTGCCCACACTTGGAAAGTGTAAACAGCTGAAGGGTTCTCTGCCCACACTAGGAGAGTGTGAAAGGACAACGGTTCTCTGCCAACACTGGGGATAGTGTGAAAGGACGGACAGTTCTCTGCCAACACTGGGGATTGTGTAAAAGGACGGACGGTTCTCTGCCAACACTGGGGATAGTGTGAAAGGACGGACGGTTCTCTGCCAACACTGGGGATTGTGTAAAAGGACGGACGGTTCTCTGCCGCACCGGGGAGTGGTGAAAAGAGTGTGTTGTAAAGGCTTCTCTGCCTTGCTGTGGGTGCAAAAGGAGAGTCACTATTGGTATTAGTGCAATACTCAGAGGGTGCCTCTGGGGAGTTGATGTAGGTCTGGTTATAGACCGAACCACTATAAATTTGGTGTCATTTACTTTACTGTTTTTATGTTTTCGCATTTTATATTTCAGTTTTAAAAACTCTGTGGTTGAAAAACATTTTTCAACAAAATTTAAAAGAAATTTTATTTCGGTTCAATAATTTTTTTTAAAGGGGACTTAAATCTTTTGAACTACCAATTCACCCCCCTCTTGGTAGCCTTGGGACATTCACTTAGGCTTAACAACCTAATTACTAGACTCAACATCTTATAATTAATAAAGTGCATTGATGTTGTTATCAGCAAAGTTAACACAAGATGGTAGTATGATGATAGTGATGGAGAAATTATAATTAGGGGAACCTAGCCAAGAGATCATAATTATAGTAAGTGATAGTAATTGGGCAACAATGATATAGTAATAGTAGTTGGATGATATAGTTAGATGATGGTTGTTAGTTGTAGTCATAATTGTAGATCATATGATTAAAATCTCTCTAATGTTGATGGGGGTGGTGGAATAACCTAAAGAATTATGATATGATTTATATCTTTATCAATCCAAAAAAAATGCTTATAATTTCTTTGATATAAAAAATTATAAATATCTCACTTAATATATGCAAGTATACATGTTGAATTAAGTAAATAGTGATGAAGTAGAGTATTGATCCCATTAGGAAGAATGTTTATTTTCAAATACTAGTTGTCTACTTTAACTACAATAATTATATTACTCATTAAAAATAAGATTTGGTAGAGATACAATCACTTTAGTAAAATAATTAACAAAGTAATTGATACATTTATATGAATAAAATATTTTGGATTGATGAAATATACAATTAATATGTTTCCTACTAATTCTCTTAATAATGTGATATTATTCAGAGCATAAGAATCATCGACCGCTAAGTTAAGTGCAAAGAGAAAAAAGACAAGTTTAACGCATTCCACTCTCAATACTACTCTAAACTCCCATAATCTGTCAACCTATAAAAATCATAGAAGAATAAGTAAAGCATGTATTTTTAATCACCCCCTCATGACAATCCATCTCTATAAATTTGATAGATGACAAGCACCATCTCTGCTGGCTTCCCATGCTGTATGGATGGTGGTGGCTGGGCCCTTCAGCATTAATTGCTACTGTGAGCATGGGTGTTTACGCTAATTCCAGCTTTCTCCTTGTGTCTTGTGGTATATGGAGCTTTTTTATGTTTGGTTGGTTGGCTATTCATTGGGTGGACTATTGTGTCCCGCCTGTCTCTCGGATTGCTATTATTTCTACTCATTTTTTTTTCTAGCTGGGCTGCAGTAGGGGTGCGGGTTAGAGTTGCCCCTTCTTGGGATGTTGCCCTTTTCTTGGGCTGATTATTTATATTATGTTGGGGGCAGCAGTGGTACCTTCTTTTGGTTGTAGTTGATTATGGAGATGTGATTTGGTAGTTTGATACTCCTGGACATTGGTGGTTGTTTACTATTCTATCAGTTGGTTTTTGTGCACCTGCTATTTCTTACTGAGGTTATTATAGAGAGGTATCATGTGGTTAGTTTGGTTCCAAATGTTTTAATTCTCTATTATACTAATGTTTATGTAATTAACTTGTTGAACTATTCTTACATATTTCCTAGACTATATTACTGCTATGACTATTTTTCCTTTCAGCCTTTTTTGCAGGATCTATTTTGTGTAGATGATCGTAAGGATGCCACTGGGAATGGTTGCCTGGAGCCTTTTATTATTTCTTGTTTTTCTCCTTCTTTTTGGGTTCTTTCCCTTAAGCACCGTAGAATATACTTAGGTGATTTTGTATTGCTTTATAGTGGGGAACTCGAGCTCTTAGGTTTTCTTTTTATTTATTTTTATAGCTCTTTGAGTAGTAGAGAGCTTGAGGTCCCCTTAAGGACTGTGTACATTTTTTCTTAATTAATGTGTCAGCCCCTTTATGGGTTTCCCCTAAAAAAAAAAGATGACAAGCACCATGCCTAACTTGCATCAAACCTAATTGTGCCTGCTTTTCTATTACTAGATTTCACATTACACCTGATATTAACTACACATATAGCCACTATGTATATTAAATAAAGACCTAGAATATTGAAAACATAATATCATTAGTTTAAAAATTAAGAGAAATGATTAGTATTACATGTTTAATGTACACCATCAATCCAAAACTTTGGGAATTAGCCAGCCAAGAAGAATAATTGGAGCAAACTCATTTTCATTAAAAGCATATAAAAAAGAAAGTAAAGAAGTAAAGATATCACTAGATGGTTCAACGTTCTTCTCTATACTCCTTCATGAACTTACACAATTACTTCGACAAATACTGACCAAATACTCTAAAGAAGTGGATCTACTCTCCTTGAATTTCCTTACTTGTCACTCCTAAGGAAATTTCATATAGACACTCTGAAATTTGAATTTTACTAAGTGACTGAACTCCCCAACAAACATAACAAATAGACTACTTGTAAAAAAAATATTGAAAATAGATTTCTTGCACCACAGAGCTCGATATAATTACATTGTGGTTCCTATAAAATTAACTAATGCCTTAGTGCTGAAGGGTTTTCTCTACTGCAGTGCTTGTTGACATTGACCCACTATTTAATGAATCGACAAGTCACATTGCTGCTAGATTGTGGATTAAATAGTTATAATTGTAGGGCCGCAACGCTGCTGACGTTTAAGCACAGTAAAGTCCATGTGGCACTCCTCTGACTTAGCGGCACTTGCATTAGATATTACAACACTGTACAAACAGAGATTGGCCATTACAACACTGACTCCTCTAGCGCTGTGGCGCTGGGATAGTTGACTTGGCTTTGCGGTGCTGACTCATTCAATGTTGTGGCACTGTCAAACAAAGATTGGTCGCTATTATGTCCATATTCGGGTGCTCCAATGGTGTCAATGATGGTGCCACGGTAGTATTATGTCGGCCTTGGCACTGTGTCATGCTTAAAAAATTTTACACATTTTCTTTATTTTTCTGAACAAACGTAACTATTCTCTGAAAAATTAACATCTAAAACATAATATTACTTACACTTATCAAACACCAAGTCCAAATTTATAATATCTTTGTTATATGATAAAAGGGGGGTCTATATTTATATATTTATTGAGTGGTCTTTGGCTATTGTTAGACAAAATCCCAAAAATACTCTATCAGATGACTCATGATGATTCCCTTATTAATAAATAGTTCTTTCAAAATTTAAATCCTTTAATCACCTCAAAAGTGAGTGACTTTTAGCTCATTGGATTTCTCTAATCAAGATGATCATTTTGATTGAAAACATAAGAGATTTAGAGAATATTTCGTTCTTTTAATTATTGTCATGAAGTTTCCAACTATGATTCAAGTATTTGATTTAGGCTCATTGTGGCTCATCTAAATAATTTTGGTGTCATTAGATTATCTTATCAATACATTCACTTCAAATATAAATTTATTAGAATGGAAGTTTGAATGATATTAAATTTAATCTAAAATTTTCACATTTAACTAATACATCGAAATTTGAACTTGATCAATTAAATTTTTAATGGCATATCATTTGAGTCCGTATTTTAGACATCATAGTTTGTGTCATCTAAAATGAATTAAATTTTGAAAAACTTTTAGGTGTTAAATTATGGTTTTTCAGAAAACATTATAAGGCTTACCACTTCTATGATCTTAACATGGACCACCCTTTGTGGTTTTAAATTAAATAGATTCTTCTAAATTATAACTTCACCCTTCTCTTAAATTAGCTCATCAATTAGAATAAAAATTTTTAAAACATTTTTCTCTGAACTCCTTAAATTTTTTGAAATAATATTTTAGGGGTTATATTGGGATTTAAAAGTACTAAAATTGAGTTCATAATGTCACAAAAAATAGTCTACGGGACCATCAAAATGTCGAAAAGGCTTGTTTAGGCCAAAAATTCACTCGTGACTGTCGATCCGACTGGCCAACTGGCCCTACTTCTAGCAATCGGCAGTGTTCTATGAAGGGTTTGTATAGAGCATCATCCTGAATACATGAGATAATAAATCCACTTTTTAATATAAATGTAAAAAAATATTTTTAACCTTAAATAAATACATTTAATATCCAAAAAACTATAAAAATTTTTTAAAATAACTTCTAAATAAAAAAAAATTTAACAAAAAAAATTTTAACTCTACTCTCCTTCACGAATAGAAGAAAATAAATGTAGAAAGATAATTGTTTTCACTGTGATTTTCTAATAACTACCTAAATATAGAATGATAATTTCTCAATAAATACATTAAAAAAGAATTATCAAAACTAAGTGCTATGAAAATGTTCACATTTACATTGACCAAATGTAAAGATGAAGAAATGAGTACCAAAGCAATATTGGCAGTAGAAGATTAGGTAGAGTTAGCAAACATTCTATATGAAAACTATTAAAGAAAAATAATATTAAAATGCTACTAATTTCTTATCGAGATCAATGTCTTCAATGTAGATGTTAGAGTACAGTGGAATTGGTCAATTTTTTCTTTCATTAGTATGAAAAATCAAAGTATTGTCTAAATCAAAGTGTCGATAGTGCTCTGAACGAGGTGTAGACCATTTTCTTAAGCAATTGATAGGGATTCAAAGTTTTAAGGTAATAAAGTAGCTACATAGATATGAAATCAATTTAACTTGTATAAATATAACTCCTAAGAGCATACTAGACTATAAAGACAAAGATATACAAAAATGAAAACCCATAGAATGAAGTGAATGATATGCAACTTTTTTTTTTTCATTTGAATAATATATTTTTATGCCCAACCTCATTGTCAAATCCTTAATCTTTAGTCAAAAGACTCAAATCATTAGTCCCCTTTGTAATCATATCCTATAAAAAAATGTAATAACAATAATTTGGGAACAAGTTGTGATTCTTTTTTTAACTTAAATATACACATAAGTGAACTTCATTATTTTGTTTTGTTTTGGTTTTTTTGGTATTTTCAAGAACTTTAATGAAGGTAAAAATATTTAGTATACTGACAAATGTAAATAATTAAAAAAATAGAACCATTGAACAAAAACCTAATAATAATATTGACAAATAGCATGCCATTTTTAAGCTTTCTTTCTATTACATTTACAAATAAAAAACAAAGTATGCTTAAAAGGTGATGGAAATATTAACAAGTAAAAAGGAATTTTAAAGGTTAACATATCATATAAAGGCAGAAGATTTGATTACCATTTTTCTCAAAACTACTTCTAGAGACTATTTCTTGAGTATTGCTAATCAGTTGGTAAAAGAGTGGGAATAATAAGTAAAAAATGAACAAAAATTTAACTAGTTCAATGAATAACTAAATAATTAATCAAGAAGTACCATGTTAAAAATAACTAGTAGTTTGTAAGAATAATAATTCTATTAGAAAAAGTCTTGTAAAAAAGGAAAAGAATTCATTTAAAACACAACATTAACAAATAATTCATGCTACACTAACGAGCTTTAATACACTTGTACCTCACCTATAACATGGACTTTCAATTATTGGGGGAATTCTTTGTAGAGTAGTATAATATTTAAACAAATTACCTTTGGTTTAATGAGCTAGATACTTATGTCACACGAGTCTTCATTGTTAATTCAAAAAGCCATTCTAATTTTTTTTTTAAACTTTCAAGCAGGTGGGTGGTTAGTAAGATTTTTTTGAATTTTTAGCAACTCTCTTTGATAGTTTTTTGGAGATTTGCATGCAAAGACATGGGGATTCATAAATGGATTATAATTTATAGCTTTTGTGATATGATAATTGATAGATTAGCAAATTTTAAGGAAATTTTTTATTATAAATAAGGCTCTTAGGTTTGAATAAAACAAGCAAGTGTTTTTAAATAGATTTATGCGTGGATGTATATTCCATATTATATTTTGCTAATGATTGAAGATTTTGTTGAGAGGTTATCTCCTTGCTAAAGCTTGAGGCTTGATTCTCTTTGATTAGTAATTTCTTTTTCTTCTTTTTTTTTGTTCTATAAAATCCTAATTTAGTTAGTACATTTTATTAATTTTTTTTTCAAGTTTGATAGAGTCTAGATTTTCTCGGTGCCTTGAATTTCAAGTAACTATATACTTTTTATATTTTTAATTTTCTAGTAATATTTTTAGGACCATATATTAAATTAACACATGTGTATATTTCTTTCTATTTTTATCTTCAACTATAGTAACAAAAATCTAACAAAATTAAAAGTTTATAATATCCAAATCCACATATGTTGAACTATTTTGTACATCTCACTGAAGATCTATATTAGTGTTACGTTCAAATTTTATAGAATTTTACTATCTTAAATATCAATAAAAGTATTACTTGTATTTATTATTATGTAAGAATATATCAATGAAAAAACAAAAAATCACAAGTGTTGAACCAACGTCGCAACACTTCAACTACTAGCATTGCAGCATCCACAACACCTCGGTGATAAATTAGGACATCGTAGTGCCAGTTTCTTAGGAAAATTCTCAATTAATTTAGTTCCCCGATGAAGCTAAGGTCAGCAACCCAGGGCTTCACAACACCGTAGTGCTAGAAATCAGCATTGTAGCATCAAAGTCTTGAGAATTTAAGTGTTAAAGCATTAAACTGCATAATTTCAAAGTGTCGTATTACACATTCAAGTGTTACAATGCTCAACTTTTGAAGCAACATGATAGAGCAGTTGGTGATAGATGGAGCCACACTGAACCATCTAAATGATGCACTGATTCAACTTATAGCCATGTTGGGTTTGTCCAGTGCTACAGTAGGCCCAACAATGCCAAGGTGCTATTTCATTCTATAATGTTGTGATGCCACCATTTCATGAATAGTGGTGCCTAAGTCTATGTATATACTTAATATAAATAGTTTTTCAATCTTTTTATTAGGGGGTTCTATCATTTTAAAGGGTTTCAACCATTTCAATAATTCATGAGTACTTAAGTGTTGTGTCACCTTAGAGTAAAGTAAGAGAGGATAAGGGAGAGAAAGATAAATTAATTAGAGATCATTAGCCTATCTTATTATGAGCAAGCAAACATTTGGAGTAAGGAATTAGTGTGGAGAGTGAACTTGTACTATCCATGTGATATTTATTTTCACTTTTACTCTTGTACTTTTTCTTTTATGTAATCAATGAATTATGTGGTGTTCTATTTTATTTCCATGGTTGGTTAATTCTCTAGTTTTGGGATAATGGTGTGAAGACTTTGTTTTTACTAATGTATACTCTTGTGCTTTAATGAATTAATGGATGTTTAATCTAAATAGTGGTCATGTGTAAGTTAAAACTTAGTCTGATATAGTGCCTTGATGGAGGAATATTAGAATATTTAGGAGTATTAAAATAGAACTATTTCATAGCTAGATATAAGATGTTTAGTATTCTAAAGTCTGTGGAGGACTATAGGAGGGTCATAAATCTTCTTTACTTCCTTACAAGCTTGATGGAGATCCAAAAATATTTATACTCTGATTCATAACCAACATTGAATTGTCTACTTAGGAAAGCTTTATAACTTCATGATCATTAGTCCAAAATATTTTATCAACTGATAACTTATATTTTCTTTTACAATTTTCAGTAGAGAAAGAATCCAAAATTGAATTTTGGCTGGTATGATAAACATTATAGCTAGAGTAGATAATACTATAATATTTGAATTATAACAAAACACTTCTCCATGGGATCAACACTCTTTCATATCACTTTTATTGCTTGATCAATATGTTCACTTGCATTACGTAGTTCGATTGTATATTAAATAAAACCTAAGTATATTTCATGCATATTTGTCTATCACACACACGTGTGCAACCCAATCCTACACACATTATGTTTTTGGCGTTGTTGCTAGAAAAGTAACATGGTTTCATACAAAATTATTCTATATTGTTAAAATAGATGCATATTTAATCCTACTTGTATCCTATATCTTATATATTGTTATTTGTTTCTTTTTTTTTTGTTAAAATTTGAAAAATAAAAGAAAATTTTTAATTTCTTGTACCGTACACGTATCGTCCAGGCCGATATGTTAATGTCGGTTGCCTTAATTAAGAATCCTTATTTAGACTTTCTGTTTTAAGCTGATCGTCCAGGACGATATGAATATCGGCCTGGCCGATGTGGGCAAAAATAGAAATTCTAAGTCTCTCAAGTGTATGTGTGTGTAGGGTTACTTAGCATCAGTCTCTTTAACCATTACAATTAGACTCAAAAGGTAAAAAACAAAAATACAGATTGACTCAACCCTAAACCTACGCAATCTTGAACTGGCTTCTTCTTAATCGTCCGATCTTTGATTCCTGAAAAGTTAGAAGTAACAAGTAGTCCAAGAGAAACAGTGTTTGTCAATCATCAAAACATAAGCCATGAAAAATAGATTTGTAACAATTTCCCCCTTTTTGATGTTGACAAACACAAGTAGAAAAATTTAAACAAAAACGGGTTCATTAGAAAATCAAAGTTACAAACCCAAACCCAACAGCTTTTTCCTACCACACCCTACTCCCCCTTTTGTCATCACAAAAAGAGGGTCCAGATACAAAAGGAAGAAGAGTGGAGAGTGAGAAATCATGGCTGGAACGGCCAGAATTTAAAGAAACGGCCATATCATCCTGGCCGATCGCATAATCGTCCAGGCTGATATGGCTCAATAATTGCGTATAGGCCGATTGGTCAAAAAGACGGTCCAATCGTCTGGGCCGATCAGATATCGGCCAGACCGATTAGACACAGGCGATCGTTCCGAGGAGCCAATCCGGACGACCGTTGAAAAAGCAGATCGTCCGAGCCGATTAGGTGTATCGTCCAGGACGATGCATAATAATTGATCGTACCGGCCGAAGTTAAAACGTTTTAAATTATTGCCACGTGTATCGTCCAGGACGAACAGTGGATCGCCCAGGACGATTGTCCAATAATGGATCGTCCGGGGCCGAATTTAAAGATTCAAACGTGTTGACACGTGGATCGTCCAGGACGATCCAGTGTATCGGCCAGGACGATGCACATAAATTGCATCGGCCAGATGAAATATTCTATCGGCCAAGACTATCATCATGATTGCAACAGGGTTCGATCATATCGTCTAGGACGATATAGGATCGTCCAGGACGATGAGTTACAGCAAGCACAGAGAAAGATCAGTAGATGGATTTTTGAAGAGAATATCATATCGTCCAGGAAGATAAAAGTATCGGCCAGGATGATGTGACTAGAAATTGAAATTAAGGGAAGAATGGTGATGATCAAGACCCTCAGAAATAAAACAAACAAAAATCAGTCAAAACACGGTAAAAGAAAAACAAAAAACACAAGGAAAATAAAAAAAATGAATATTTTTTTATTTTAATTTTTCCCTTTTTTTGTTATTTTATGGTGGCATCATATGAGAATTTCAAAAAAGTTAAACTTTTAAAGTTCCAAGAGATCAAGGAGTTTAACAAATCCCAATCAGAAGAAGGTAGAACATCTGATTCTGTTAACCCTAGATCAGACATCCTTCAGTGTACAAAATTCTTTTGAAAAATAGAAATCTAACTCAGAATAACTAACTATGGTACAAAGATCCATTCAAAACTTGTTTACAAAGAAAATATCTCATAATTAATAAACCAAAGTAATTTTTCTCAATCATGAAAATTGAAATCAAGTTTTTGAAAGTATCACATAATCAATACGTTCTCTAAGTTTTAAGAGTTTTAGCAAAGAGAGGATAGCTTGCATCTAGTGGGCTCATTTTTTGCCTCTTGTTACTTTGATTGGCTCTTTTGAGCATCTTTTGAAATTTTTTGATACACTTTTGTGTATATAGCTTTCTTTTCAATTTGGCTTCATTGGCCTCTTTTCTTTTTAACTCTTGCAAGCTAAAAACCCTTTATTATACCCTTAAAAAAAACTTAGTTGTGAGTATATCCTCCAAATATTAGAGAATAGGAGCTCTCTCTCTAACATAGGGAAGAACAATCCACAACACAAAATCAAAATCATGTGATAAATGATATGGCAAGATTTCAAAAAAAACTTGAAAGATATATAAGAACTTTGGCTATTATGTATAAGATAAATTAATGTAGCAAGATAAGAAAAAGATCTTAAATAAAAAGTCATTGGTTAAACTGAGTTTAGACTTTTGTTTAGAGAAGAAAATCATACCACTAAACAAAGTCAGAAGTAGGGAAAACATCAACAATATTACTCCCTTTAACCAATTTAGAAAAGCTAAACACTATCTCCAAAAACTCCAAAATCTAAAAGGTTGAAAAGATTCATCATATGGAAGGCCAAAATTAAATAGCACCGTGAAAACAAACCACATAAAAATAAAACAAAAAAAATGAAAACAAAGCAAACTAAAACAACACAAAGCAAGCACAAAAAATAACACAAACACAAAATAAAAGATAACACAAAACCAAAAAATTTCAAGCAAGTGATAAAGCAGCGAGTTTAAGCAATTTTGAGCTGCAAGCCTCCTTATGTCCAGTTATCCTATGCTCCCATGAGGTCTTTGGTGAGAGCACTCCTGCAAAACTCAACAACAGTCAGATTTAGCAACCCAAATAGGTTTGGGATCCTTCTTTAGAAAAGTATAGTGCAATGCAGATATGGTATGCTGTGAATCATGCATCTTAGGTCTCCACACCCAATGTGTACTACGGTGAACGGTGCAAGTGTGTGAGATGTGTCTTAGCATGCCACAAGAAAAACATCTAACTCTAGGAAAAGGGTTTCTTAAATGATTATAATGCCTCTTCCTAGGTTCTGGCTTAAGATCAAAAGTGGAAGTCATCCGATTTTTCTTACATGTATCAAAATCATTTTGAATCCTCAAATTTGTTCTTTTTAATGTGTCAATCTTAATCCTCAAATTTTTCTCAATCTCCTTAGACTTCTTAAAATCAGATTCAAGTGATGTGTGTAATAGTTTTAATGTATCAAGTTTTTCAACTAACTCACCATGATTTTTATTCAACTCATCAAATTCATCAAGTAAAGTCATGTGATTTGAATCAATTATTTGATGATCTTTAATCAAAATTTCATGCTCTTTTTGTAGATTTAAGAATTCTAATTTCAAGGTAGCATGAGTTTTCTTTAATTTTCTATATGATGCATGAATTTTTTCGGAAACTTCAAGAAGTTGATCGTAGGAAAATTCACATACCTCTTCTTGATCACTTTGATCTTTTCCCATGAAATACAAGTTTGTAGTCTCTTCCTCTGGTTTAGTCTCGAGGAATCAGTACCAGATTCTGCCCAGAAACCTCTTTGGATTTTCTTCTTGTCCTTCCTAGACTTAGCTTTCTCCTCACCTTTTTCCTTTTCTTTGCTCGAGTGATCTTGAAGTGTAGGACAATCGGCTCTCACATGTTCAGGCTTCCTGCATTCAAAACAAACAACATCAGAAGATCCTTTAACATGTTTATGATCCTTACCTTTCCTCCAACTTTGATGATGCTTTTGTTTCTTCCTTAGAAAGCTTTTGAATTGCCTTGTGATGAAGGCAACTTCATCGCTTTCAGACCCGGAAGATTCAGAATCCGATTTGTGCGCCTTCAGTGCAATTATTTTCTCCTTTTTCTTTTCACCTGCATCAATATTTCTTTGATTCACCCCTTGCTCGTAAGCAATGAGTGAGCCAAGTAAGTTATCAATGGAATAGGTGTTCAAATCTTTAGATTCAGTGATTGCAGTGATTTTAGCATCATAAGACGAAGGCAAGCATCTCAAAATCTTGTTAACTTTTTCATAGTTTGAAAGTTCTTTTCCTAGTGCATGCAATGAAGTAACTATCTGAGTAAACCTAGTGTACAAGTCAGAAATCGATTCATGAGGTTTCATACGAAAAAGTTCATAGTCATGCAAGAGAATGTTTAAACGGGATTGTTTAACTTCATTAGTACCTTCATAGGTGATGCACAATTTATCCCAAATCTCTTTACCAGTTTTGCAAGTTGAGACACGCATGTAATCCTCAGATTTTAAAGCACAGAAAAAGCAGTTCAAACATTTTGCATTTAATTGAGCTAAATCTCGTTCATCAAAAGTCCATTCAGTAAAAGCAACTTCAGTTTTAACACCATTAATTTCACGAGAAGGTGGAGAATAACCTTCTTGAATAAGCATCCACATGCGATAATCAGTAGATTGTAAAAACATTGACATGCGGGTTTTCCAAAAATCGAAAGGTAGGTTATCGAACAGGGGAGGTCGGGTAATAGAATACCCTTCCATAGTGTTGCGATTCCCAAGGTTATCCATGGATCTAATTCAAAAAGTTTTCAAACTTAAATTTTCGAATCCCGCTCTGATATCACTTGAAAGTTTGTTAGGGATGTTAAGCCCTATAGAACTGGCCCAAGCTAACCAAGAGGGGGGGAGAATTGGTATCTTAAAAACTTTTTTCACAAAGAATAAAAATTGCATAAACCAAATCACACCACAAAAAATAAAATGCGGAATTTAAATCTGCGAAAGCAAGAAAAAAAACACAGAAATTTATAGTGGTTCGGTCGACTCGACCTACGTCCACCCCTTGGAGGCACCCTCCAAGTATTGCACTACAAAACGTGACTCTCCTTTAGCCCCCACGGTTAGGCGGAGAAGCCCTTACAAGAACCTCCTTTTTGCCACCCCGGCAAGGCAGAGAACCTACCTCCTTTTGCTTCCTCCTGAAGCTGGCAGAGAACCAAAACCAAAAGCAAACTCCTTACCTCAACCGACCCTTCCACGGACGAGAAACTCTAGACGAAGACGAAGCAGAGCGATCCTTGAAGCAACCCTTGTGAATCCCCTCACAAGCTCCCCCTCACAAGATCCTCTCTCTCCCCTCTCTCTCTTTCTCTCCTCAAGGTCTTCGCAGGTCAAGGCAGCAGCCAAAGGTCTTGAAAAATGTTGAACAAGAGCTCTTAAGTAGAAGAGCTTCAAAGGAGCTCATTAATTGCAAGTAGCCGACTTTATCGTCCAGGCCGATATGGACATCGGCCTGGCCGATCAGTACAAATTTAGAAGATCGTCCAGAGCTTCGCCCTGGATACACTTCTGGACGATTGAATTTTGGCTTGATCGTCCCAGACGATATCACTATCGTCCTGGACGATCAGTTCAAATCAGCGCCAATCGTCCTGAGCATCGCCTTATTTTTAAGCTGGCCGATATTTATCGTCCTGAAGTAACTTAAGGTTTTTGACTAGATCGTCCTGGCCAATCCTGAGATCGTCCAGGATGATATGATCGTATCAATCATCCTTAATTACTCCCTTGATTTCCTGATTAATTAAGGCATAATTTGGTAATTTCGTCCAGGTCGATACTTGGATCGTCCTGGCCAATAATTTAAAAATACCGTATACCTTAATTGTCTATGGCAGCTACTTCTTTCTATTTTGAGCTTATCGTCCTGGCCGATACACGTATCATCCAGGCCGATAAGTTAATGTCGGCTGCCTTAATTAAGAATCCTTATTTAGACTTTCTGTTTTAAGCTGATCGTCCAGGACGATATGAATATCGGCCTGGCCGATGTGGGCAAAAACAGAAATTCTAAGTCTCTCAAGTGTGTGTGTGTAGGGTTACTTAGCATCAGTCTCTTTGACCATTACAATTAGACTCAAAAGGTAAAAAACAAAAGTACAGACTGACTCAACCCTAAACCTATGCGATCTTGAACTGGTTTCTTCTTGATCGTCCGATCTTTGATTCCTGAAAAGTTAGAAGCAACAAGTAGTCCAAGAGAAACAGTGTTTGTCAATCATCAAAACATAAGCCATGAAAAATAGATTTGCAACAAATCTGACACTTCTAACCCCATAAACTAAATTGAAATCTAAAGGCTACAAAACCTTCAAATATTTATGGCTTATGCCACTGAACCTATCACCTAGTGGAATTTGACATTGGATCCACCTCCAAACCCTTTGATCACTTCAAGACCTTTGATATTAACATGTCAAACATTAATCTACATTTTTTTCTAGACTCCTTTGACCTAGAATTGATTAGAGGTGAAAATGAATAGAACGCCCTTTAAAAGGATTTTTGGGCTTTTAACAAAAATTCAATATGGTTGAACCTCATCAACATTTGAAACCATTTTCAATTGATTTTAAACATCACTTGGGACCTATTAGAACCAATCCCAGACCCTATGTTAACTTGGTTATCCAGGTCAGCCTAGGTTGACCTAAAAGTCCCTTAAGGGGCAAAATAATCATTTTGACTAAAATGACCTCCCCATGCCATGGGACCACTCCCAACACATTTAAAATATCATTTTAGATTTTTTGATCCTAGACATAGCCCCTGGGTCAACCTGATTGACCAAGTCAACTTAGGTTGACCAAATGACCAATTAATGGCTCAAACATATCATTTGACCCAAATGACCTTTCCATTGCTTGAGACCACAACCATTAAACTCCAAATATTCAAACAAATCCATTAGACCCAAAATAAGGTCTTAGGTAAACCTGGTTGACCAAGTCAACCTAAGTTGACCCATTAACCTTTAAAGGGTTTAAATAGGTTAATCCAACCTATTTGACCTATTTTACCCATATCACTCCTTCAAACTAACTCTTAATTATAACCTAAGCATGACTTAGTCTTTTGCCAACCAAACCCCAGTTGAGTTGACCAAGTCAACTCTCAATCCTAGGTCAAACCTTTATGTCATGCGCTCTCACTTACCATTACTTTGACCTTGACCCCTTTGACCCTTTCTTAGGCTTTCCCAAATAGCTCCCTATCCCCTCTAAGTTCCACATCATTAGTTTTAACCTTGATGACTGGTCAAACCAAATCAATAAGGTACTTAAACCTCCCTTGAATGGTCAAACTCTCCTTCCAACTACAACTCCATACTC
Source organism: Dendrobium nobile (assembly GCA_022539455.1). Taxonomy (NCBI): domain Eukaryota; kingdom Viridiplantae; phylum Streptophyta; class Magnoliopsida; order Asparagales; family Orchidaceae; genus Dendrobium; species Dendrobium nobile. The sequence goes on from CM039726.1 coordinate 39,722,113, forward strand.
CTAACCCTTTGGGATGCATCAATAAGGTAATTAAATTATTAAGTTTTTACTTTGGTTATTTAAGTAATCAAAAGTACATATTCTGTTATTTGCTTCAGGACAAGAAAGAGTTTAAGTTTGAAAGAATTTGATAAGTGTAAATTATGTATTGTTTAATATCATTTATTTTTAGTGAAAATGCATTATTTTAGTTCATATTGTACAAAAAAAAAACTCAAAAATACCAAAAAATACTAAGGATCCCATAGCGCCGTGGCATAGAAAGAAACACCGTCATAACACCACCTTCAACACCATAAAGGAGCCAAATTTTTGACATAGTAGGGCCATTCTCTATTTTCAACCACAATGGTGGTGACACATCCAGCACCATCGCATTGTTAATGTTGTTATGTAAGAAATCTAACTTAGTAGACCCAATTTCCTAAGAATTTAAATGTTGTGGTGCCATAATTTTTTATGCCTTGGCATTAATTTTTCTAATCAGGCTCCACACCACTTGAATGTCAATAGTGTTGCAGCGTTGTAGTTATAACATCCAAGAATTATGTTGTTCTAGTAAAAGGTCATGAATGTTCACTAAATAAATATTCCACATCATCAAGCAGTATAGCAAATCAAAAAATTGATCACTGGGGTGCTAGTTCATTTTAAGGGTACCACAGTGCCAATATTTTTAGTGCTACATCACTAGTTTCTTTTTTGTGTATTCCTATAAATAAATGTTATGTTTTATTTATAGAGGAGATATGCACTTGTTAAAATTCAGTACTTTTTCATTATACTTGTGTAGTTTCCTCTTAGAGTAAAGTCTAAGAGAGGCTAGGGAAGTGCAAGATACAATCCATCAGATTGTTTAGTTTATGTTTATTGCAGCAACTCTATAAGTAAAGGAAGAAGAAGTGTAGAGAAGATTCCTTGATCCTTCCCGATAATATCACTTTATTTTATTTTTATTATTTTATGAATTTAATGAAAATGAGTTTATTTGTCATTTATTATATGTCTAGCTAAATCTCTTATTTCAGATTGATGATATAAAGAGCATGTTAAGTATTAATGAAGACTCTTATTCTTTAAATGTTTAATGATGTTTTCATTATTATCCCTTTCTTTATTTAATACATATAGTGTTTATATATATATAGCTAAAATATAGTATGATGTATAGCCTTGATTGATGAATATAAGAATAACCATAAATATTAAAATAGAATGTTGGCATGCCTATAAATAGGATGTTAAATATTCTAGGTTCTTAAGGGCATATTATAATTATAGGAGGTTAGTATATATCCTTTTCACCCCCAAAAGCTCGAAAAAGATCTTAAGATGCATATGCTCTAAATCACATTACCATAAAGAGTCTAATTAGGGAAAATAGGAAATTTGCATTCATCAATACAAAATATTTTTATTAAATATTATATCCACTATTCTACTTATTTATTTAGTGGTGAAAACTCTATAAATATCATTTTTAATTTAGCAGGATAATTCATGCAATTATAGAAATGGTAGTATTTTATTGTAAGTAAGCATAACACTTCCTCATGGGGTTTTTTTTTTTTTTTTTGAAAAAAGAGCCGAAGCTAGCAATTATTCTTAATGCAAAATCTAAACAAACAACTAAATAGTAGATTCCTCCTTCAAAATATTAAAGAATGAAGAAGGAACCTTATTCAAAGAGAAGTCATCCCAACTAAAGCTACTAACAAGAGCATAGTTAGCACACAAGTTTGCTAACTTATTACAATCTTTACTAATGCAATTGAAAATAGTAAAATTAAACTCTTTATGAATGTCAAGGTCTTCATCTTTGTATATACCTTTTTTCCATATCAGTTGCATAAAAGAAATGATGTTGGCGTTGTCACCTTCAATTATGATGCCTTTGTATTTGAACATCCAATCCTTGATGACTTCCTTCAATGAATGGATTGTAAGAAGCTCCAATTGTGCAATATCCAATGAATACAAGTTCTACCAAAAGCAAATAGACTCTAAAAACTCCAGCAATGCATGCTTTATAAGAAGGTAGAAGAGATGCATCTACATTAACCTTTAGCTATTCGGGTGGATGAGGTTGCCAAGAATTAAACAGTCTGATCGACTGATTGACATCCCAGTTGCCCGCAAAGAAATGGCTAAAATTATGCTGAACAGATGTATAACATATTTCATTAGATGCAATAAAAGATGGACTTTCTTCCACACCTTCGTGGATGGTCTTATTCCTAGCTTTCCTTGACAAAAATACTGCATTACAGTATAAGTTTGCTAACATACCTCTCTTCAATGCTATCATTTCCAGCCATGAGATACTTTCTTCTAGACTTTGAAATACAGGAACACCGAATCCCCAATGATTAAGAAGCTTAATTACCTCTTTCAACTTAAGCAGCTACATATAACATGCTCTGTATCTTCAGCTACAGTGCATCCTCTTGGACAATTATCATTATCCATTAACCTTCTATGCTTTAGGAATTTGAAAGTTGGGATAGCATTTTTAAACACCCTCCACCAGAACATTTCCACCTAAACATTCAGTTTCATTTTCTTCAGCCAAATCCAATTCTGAGAATCATTGTTCTGCTGTGCCATAGCGTTAAATGCCATTCCAGCAATTGATAGACCAGACTTTTGCTGAACAAACTCCATTCTGTCTCCCTCCCGGTCTTGATCTATCTTCACCTGCATTATAAGATTCACCAATTTTGTACCAAACATACTCAACAATTTCGGTACATTCCAGCATCCATCTTGTATCAATTCTTTAACAGCCATATCTTCATCTTCTTGTGCAATAACAAACATGGGCCAAAGATTAATGCACTTATCCAAGATCCATATGTCTTTAAAAACATCTACATATTCACCATCTACCAATGTCCATCTAATTAACGGCTTAAGCATTTTACTGCCTTGTTTCAATAATTTCAAGGATGAGGAGCCGTTCCTTCTAGTGTTGCCCAATTCCAATTTTTCTCCATATTTAGCAGCCATTACTAAATGTAGAAGAGAATCCCTATTTTGAAAGAACCTCTAAGAAAGCCTCGCTCTTAAAGCATATGTTTTTGAAGCACTTTAGTATAAACCTCTTCCACCTTTGTTCACAGGTTTACACATCTCTTCCCAACTAACAAAATGTAAGCCCATAGAACCATCCGACTTGCTCCAGATAAAGCTCTTGCAAATTTTATCTAATTCATCCAATATCCTTTTTGGAACCAGGGAATGTGTAGCATAGAAAGCCGGTAAAGATAACAACACTAATTTTACCAGTGTTAGTTTTCCTGCTATGGAAAGAATTTTACTCCCCCATACATTAAGCCTTTTCATTGCTCTGTCAATGATGAATTGAAAATCATCAGCATAAAGTCTTCTTAAAGCCACCTTCAACCCCAAGTAGTTGAATTCTTTTACAATTTTGAAGCCCATTATCTTTGCAATATTTTTCTTCTTTCTTCTATACATGATTCCCAAACAACATGGCTGATTTATTCAAATGTATACTTTATCCCGTCCAATCGCAAAAATCATAAATAATTTCCTTAACCTTCTTAACAGCATTTTTATTGGCTTCAGAAAACATAATCACATCATCAACATATAATAGATGTGAAATTCTTGGTCCCCTAGAATTGATTTTAATACCACAAGAGCTTTGAGCAAAGGCATTGGAGAGAAGTTGTGAACAAAGAATAAAGAGAATTGGAGACAAAGGACAACCTTACCTAAAACCACTCTTTGCATGAATCCAACTAGAGCAGCTACTATTGATAATCAAAGCAAATTTCGGATCTTCCACACATTCCATGACTAATTTAAAAATTTTAGTAGGAAAGTTAAAATATTTCAACACATTTTTGAGAGAATTCCATAACAGAGAATCATAAGCTTGTTCCATGTCCACTTTGAAAGAAACCATACCTTTAGCAGCTTTAGAGAACCTGAGCTTGTGGAAGACTTCCTGAGCAACCAATACATGATCTGACAATGATCTCCCTTGTATGAAAGTTGCTTTCTCTTTTGAAATAAGCTTTGGAATAACCTCAATTAACCTATTTAATAACACCCTTGCTGCCACTTTGTAAATTGAATTACAAAGACTAATAGGACTATAGTTAGAAGGTTTAAGAGGGTTGGATACCTTTGGAATAAGGACAATTAGAGTTTCCTTCCACTCTTCATTTAAATATCCATTACAAAAGAAATGCTTTAAAGCCTTCCAGAAATCCTCTTTTATGATATTCCAATACACCTTGATGAAAGAATAAGTGATACCATCTTTGCCCGGTGAAATATTACTGCCCAATTGCTTCAGCACTCTCTATACTTCTTCTATTGAAAATTCTGCATCCAGAAATTCCCTTTCTGTGTTTTCCAAAGTTGCTGCCGGCCATCCATGTAATTTATAGCTTCTAGCATCCCATTTCCTTTCAAAGAACTTGAAAATTGCTTCTTCAATCAGTAATTGCTCTTCCACCAATTCTCCAAATTCATTTTGGACTTTTATAATTCTATTTGAATTCCACCTTGCACTTGCATAAGAATGGAAAATTTGTGAGTTTCCATCACCATCTACTAGCCACTTCACTTTAGCTCTTTGCTTCCACCAAGCATTTAATCTAGCCATAATAGAATTTACTTCATTAACCTTTGCTTTAAGGCTACAACAGTCGAAATCTAACAGACCTCCTTCTGATGCTTCTTTTTTTTGCAGCTTCAAGATTTATTCCATAAGTTCAACCTTTAGCTTATTAAGATCCTTAAATTTGGCCTTGCTCCAATAGAATAATGACTTCAATGATTTTTGAAATTTCTTGTTGAGAACTTGAGAGCTATCACCCTGATAATTTTTACTCCATTCTTTCTTTACCACCGCAAAGGATGCTTGATAGGAAACCCAATAATCTTCAAATTTGATATTTTTTTACTTGAGGAAAAGAGTCAAGAATATTTAAAATGATTGGACAATGATCCGAGGCTATTCTAGCCAAATGCCTAATAATCAACCTTTGAGAAGAGCATAAAGCATTGGAATTAATGAAGCACCTATCCAGTCTTTCAAGAATTCTAGCTCCCCCACATTTGTTATTAATCCGAGGCTATTCTGGCTCCCCCACTTCCTCATGGGTTTGACACTCTTCACTATTACATTATTACTTGATTCAATACATATAATTATGTATATTAAGTGGGGTCTTGTTATTTATGTATTAAAAAAACCTAAGCTTTATTTAGTGTTGATAGAACACACAATTCTTACATCATTCAAAAGTTAAATTGATAGTCCTCATCAAAGTGACATAATCCAAACCCTTAATTTTTGTTGAGTACGATAAACCTTGCTTCTATACTAAACAATATTAGTTTTATTGAAATATAGTAGAAAAATTTCTTGTGCGATTGACTCTCTCTCAATTATTTTATTACTTGATCAACACATATACATGAATATCTAGTGGCCAATCTATATCAAAGAAAACCTTAGCATTAATGGACCCAAATTATATTATATTTCATACATGCATTTAGCTAGCCACACTTGTGCAACAAAATGGTTATACTAAGTATTACAATTAATACTGATGCACTCACTAAAATGATGAAAGCAATAACTCAATTGATTCTGGATCTTAGCCATCATGAAATGATTAATGAAAAATGAAAAAATGAAATAAAAAAAAGTTATTTAAAAGGGATATAAAATATGTATCTACATTATATGAAATGTTATGTATATGTTAAATGTACAAGATAGGCATTGAATATGAGTGCTTTTATATATGTTTAACTATTATACTACAAATTGTGATTGTCTTAGGTAAACTCAAATTATTAAACTAAAATTTCAAGTAAATCTTTTAAGAAATAAATAGCTAAAAGAGAAGAATTTGTCTACAGAAGTAGAAGATCAAATGAAAATATATATGAACTAATTATGTATATATTCAAATAAAAACTTTATTTTAGTGACTTTTTTGTTATATATTTGATGTTAGTTTATTTAGTGTTGTATATCATTAAAAGAAATACATTAACTGACAGACCATTTTTTCCTGCCTCTCTAATTTGAGACTTCAGGCTGGGTTGTAAAAAAAGTGGTAACATAGCCAAAAATAGAATATGAATCATAATAAAAGACCCATTAGGTTGCTTAATAAGTTTAAGAAAGGTGATCTGATATAAAAATATGAATTTTTATAAGATAGTTTACTTTATAACATGGCTCACAATGATCCTAAAGAAGATGTGAAAATGGTTGTACCAAGGATTATTGTTAATATTAGTGTAATGATCTAAATAATGACAATAATGATTTGATTGATTCAGGATTTAAGATCTCAACCATAAAAAATTGGTAGCAGCAGCAGCATGTCAATGGATAAACATTCAAAGTTATTTTAGGATATAAGACCATCATTTTTTAATGGAATAGAGGGACCAATTGAGGCAAAAAATTACTATTATGAGTTGAAAAGATATTAGAGGGGATATTCTACTTAGAAGAGAGAAAGGCATAATTAGCAACATTTCCACTTGATGGCAAGGCTAAAAGGTGGTGGTGGTTTCAATATCAAGATAAGTTTAGGGGGATACCTAGTATCCAGATCAAATGTGATGAGTTTACTGGAATGTTTAGAGATTGGTTTATTCCTCTTTTTTCAAGGAGAAAAATGCAAGATAAATTTTTGAGGATGGTGCAAGGGGGTAGATAAATAATGCAATATGAAGTCGAATTCACTAACTTATCCAGATAGGTTATTAAATTAGTTCATACTATAGAAAAAAATATCATCAATTTTTATCTAGATTAAAAGATGTAGTTAGATAGCCTCTTGTTCATCTAGGGATTGAGGATTATTCTTGTTGCAGACCTATTTTCTTGACTTAAGTTTTGATGATTGACAAACACTATTTCTCTTGGACTACTTGTTGCTTCTAACTTTTTCAGGAATCGAAGATCGGACGATCAAGAAGAAGCCAGTTCAGGATTGCGTAGGTTTAGGGTTGAGTCAGTCTGTACTTTTGTTTTTCTCTTTTTGAGTCTACTTGTAATGGTCAAAGAGACTGATGCTAAGTAACCCTACACACACACACTTGAGAGATTTAGAATTTCTGTTTTTGCTCATATCGGCCAGGATGATATTTACATCGTCCTGGACGATCAGGCTTAAAACAGAAAGTCTAATTAAGGATTCTTAATTAAGGCAGCCGACATTAACATATCGACCTGGACGATACGTGTATCGGCCAGGACAATAAGCTCAAAACAGAAAGAAATTGCCGACATAGACAATTAAGGTATATTGTATTTTTTAATTATCGGCCAGGACGATCATTGATCTGCCTGGACGATATTCACAATTATGCCTTAATTGATCAGGAAATCAAGGGAGTAATTAAGGATGATTGATACGATCATATCGTCCTGGACGATCTCAGGATCGGCCAGGACGATCTAGTCAAAAACCTTAAGTTACTTCGGGACGATAAATATCGGCTAGCTCAAAATCAAGGCGATGCTCAAGACGATTTTCCTCTGATTTGAACTGATCGTCCAGGACGATCGTGAGATCGGCCGGGACGATCAAGCCAAAGTTCAATCGTTCAGGACTGTTCCCAGGGCGATGCTCTGGCCGATCTTCTGAGTTTTGTACTGATCGGCCAGGCTGATGTCCATATCGGCCTGGACGATAAAGTCGGCTACTTGCAATTAATGAGCTCCTTTTGAGCTCTTCTATTTAAGAGCTCTTGTTCAACATTTTTCAAGACCTTTGGCTGCTGCCTTGACCTGAGAAGACCTTGAGGAGAGAAAGAGAGAGAGGAGAGAGAGAGGATCTTGTGAGGGGATTCACAAAGGTTGCTTCAAGGATCGCTCTGCTTCATCTTCGTCTAGAGTTTCTCGTCCGTGGAAGGGTCGGTAGAGGTAAGGAGTTTGCTTTTGATTTTGGTTCTCTGCCAGCTTTAGGAGGAAGCAAAATGAGGTAGGTTCTCTGCCTTACCGGGGTGGCAAAAAGGAGGTTCTTGTAAGGGCTTCTCCGCCTAACCGTGGGGGCTAAAGGAGAGTCACGTTTTTGTAGTGCAATACTTGGAGGGTGCCTCCAAGGAGTGGACGTAGGTCGAGTCGACCGAACCACTATAAATTTCTGTGTTATTTTTCTTGCTTCCGCATTTTTAAATTCCGCATTTTATTTTTTGTGGTGTGATTTGGTTTATGCAATTTTATTCTTTGTGAAAAGAGTTTTTAAAAATACCAATTCACCTCCCCCCTCTTGGTTAGCTTGGGCCAGTTCTATAGGGCTTAACATCCCTAACGAACTTTCAAGTGGTATCAGAGCGGGATTCGAAAATTTAAGTTTGAAAACTTTTTGAATTAGATCTATGGCTAACCTTGGGAATCGCAACACTACGGAAGGGTATTCTATTACCCGACCTCCCCTGTTCGATAACCTACCTTTTGATTTTTGGAAAACCCGCATGTCAACCTTTTTACAATCTACTGATTATCGCATGTGGATGCTTATTCAAGAAGGTTATTCTCCACCTTCTCATGAAATTAATGGTGTTAAAACTGAAGTTGCTTTTACTGAATGGACTTTTGATGAACGAGATTTAGCTCAATTAAATGCAAAAGGTTTGAACTGCTTTTTCTGTACTTTAAAATCTGAGGATTACATGCGTGTCTTAACTTGCAAAACTGGTAAAGAGATTTGGGTTAAATTGTGCATCACCTATGAAGGTACTAATGAAGTTAAACAATTTCGTTTAAACATTCTCTTGCATGACAACGAACTTTTTTGTATGAAACCTCATGAATCGATTTCTGACATGTACACTAGGTTTACTCAGATAGTTACTTCATTGCATGCACTAGGAAAAGAACTTTCAAACTATGAAAAAGTTAACAAGATTTTGAGATGCTTGCCTTCGTCTTATGATGCTAAAATCACTGCAATCACTGAATCTAAAGATTTGAACACCTATTCCATTGATAACTTACTTGGCTCACTCATTACTTACGAGCAAGGGGTGAATCAAAGAAATCTTGATGCAGGTGAGAAGAAAAAGGAGAAAGCAATTGCACTGAAGGCGCACAAATCGGATTCTGAATCTTCCGGGTCTGAAAGCGATGAAGTTGCCTTCATCACAAGGCAATTCAAAAGCTTTCTAAGGAAGAAACAAAAGCATCTTCAAAGTTGGAGGAAAGGTGGGGATCATAAACATGTTAAAGGATCTTCTGATGTTGTTTGTTTTGAATGCAGGAAGCCTGGACATGTGAGAACTGATTGCCCTACGCTTAGAGATCAATCAAGCAAAGGAAAAGGAGAGGAGAAAGCAAAGTCTAGGAAGAACAAGAAGAAAAACCAAAGGAGCTTTTGGGCAGAATCTGGTACTGACTCCTCTGAGACTGAACCAGAGGAAGAAACTACAAACTTGTGTTTCATGGGAAAAGATCAAAGTGATCAAGAAGAGGTATGTGAACTTTCCTACGATCAACTTCTTGAAGTTTCAGAAAAAATTCATGCATCATATAGGAAATTAAAGAAAACTCATGCTAGCTTGAAATTAGAATTCTTAAATCTACAAAAAGAGCATGAAATTTTGATTAAAGACTATCAAACAATTGATTCAAATCATATGACTTTACTTGATGAATATGATGAGTTAAATAAAAATCATGGTGAGTTAGTTGAAAAACTTGATACATTAAAATTATCACACACATCACTTGAATCTGATTTTAAGAAGTCTAAGGAGATAGAAAAAAATTTGAGGATTGAAAATGAAGTTTTAAAAAGCACTAATTTGAAGATTCAAAATGATTTAGAAGCATGTAAGAAAACTAGGATGACATCTACTTTTGATCAATTGCCAAAACCTAGGAAGAGGTATTATAACTCAAATCACTTAAAAAATCCCTTTCCTGGAGTTAGATGTTTTTCATGTGGCATGCTAGGACACATCTCACACACTTTCAGGATTCACCATAGTATACATTGGGTGTGGAGACCTAAGGTGCATGATCCACAACATACCACATATGCATTGCATTCTTCTCTTCATAAGAAGGAACCCAAACCTGCTTGGGTTCCTAAATCTAACATTTGATAATTTTGCAGGAGGGCTCTCACAAAAGACCTCGTGAGAGTATGCGGTACCTGAACAGTGGATGCTCTTGATATATGACTGGTGATGCTAGCCAGTTTGTTGTACTAGAGTCCAGAACTGGAGGCAAGGTTACTCTTGGAGAACACACCACCAGGAAGGTGGTAGGAGCAGGTATAATTGGTAATTCTAAGAACCTTATGATTGAAAATGTTTTGCTTGTAGATGGATTGAATTACAACTTGCTCAGCATCAGTCAGTTCTGTGACAAAGGCTTCATCGTGCAATTCTTTGCGGATTCATGCATTGTAAGTTTAAGTAACAACACTATTTTGCAGGGAAAGAGGATCAACAACGTCTACATGCTTGATTTAAATAACATTGAATGTGCTGCTTCTTTTTGCTTAAAAACTATGATTGATGATTCTTGGTTGTGGCACAGGAGGCTTTGTCATGCAAGTATGAAAACTCTTAGTAAAGTGACCCAAAAGGACCTAGTTAGAGGTGTCCCCAAACTTAAGCTTACAAAAGACCACCTTTGTGATGCCTGTCAACTAGGAAAGCAAGTCCACTCCTCTTTTCACCCCATTAAGGACATTAGCACCTCTAGACCTTTAGAAGTCCTTCACATGGATTTGTTTGGACCCATTAGCACGGCTAGTTTGGGAGGGAAAGTCTATGGTTTTGTGATTATTGATGACTACTCGAGGTTCACTTGGACTAGATTTCTTTCACATAAAAATGAGTCTTTTGAGGAGTTTAAAATTTTTTCTACTTGGATTCAGAAGAAGCTAGGTTGTGAGATTTTGACCATCCATAGTGATCATGGGGGAGAGTTTGAAAATGAAAGATTTGGAGATTTTTGTGAGGATAAGGGGATTAGCCATAATTTTTCAGCCCCTAGGACCCCTCAGCAGAATGAGGTAACTGAAAGGAAGAACCGGACCTTGGTGGAAGCCGCTAGAGCCATGCTTGCTGAGTATTCACTTCCAAAATACTTTTGGGCTGAAGCGGTTAACACAGCTTGTTATGTGTTGAATAGGGTGAATGTTAGAGCCAAATTAGAGAAGACACCCTATGAGATCCTTAAGGATAGGACACCCAATCTTTCCCACCTTCATGTCTTTGGTTGTAAGGTTTTCATTCACAATAATGGAAAGTCTCACTTGGGAAAATTTGATCCTAAATCTGATGAAGGAGTATTCTTGGGATATTCTAGTGTTGGGAAGTCTTTTAGGGTGTTTAACAAGAGAATTTTGATGGTGGAAGAGACAACCCATGTAGTTTTTGATGAGTCTGATCCTAAGAAACATGGAGTAGAAGATGATGATGTTGGAGAGATTACAAGTGGAATAGAAAATTTGGGGAAGGGGAGTGAGCACCTAAGTAATAGAGGAGTAGAAGGAGTCACCCAAGGAGTAGAGAACTTTGTTGAAAGGGGAGAAACTTCACACACTTTGCCTAGAGATTGGAGATACTCTACAAGTCACCCCAAGAATTTGATCTTAGGAGACCCTTCTAGTGGAGTTAAGACTAGACATGGACTTAGGAAGGAGGTGAACCACTCTGCCTTCATTTCTATGACTGAACCCACCACCATTAACCAAGCCCTTTCTGATGAGTTTTGGATTTTAGTAATGCAAGAAGAATTGAATCAATTTGTTAGGAATGATGTTTGGGAACTTGTAAAAAGACCTAAGGAACAAAGTGTAGTTGGGACAAAGTGGGTCTTTAAGAACAAAGTGAATGATTCAGGAGTGGTGGTGAGGAATAAAGCAAGATTGGTGGCTAAGGGGTACAATCAAATAGAAGGAATAGACTTTGAGGAGACTTTTGCCCCTGTAGCAAGATTGGAAGCCATTAGAGTGCTATTAGCCTTTGCCTGTTATAAAGGATTTAAGCTTTTTTAAATGGATGTCAAGAGTGCCTTTTTAAATGGGGAGATAAAAGAAGATGTGTTTGTAGAACAACCTCTAGGTTTTGAGAGCTCCCAATTTCCAAATCATGTGTTTAAATTGAAAAAGGCATTGTTTGGTTTAAAGCAAGCACCAAGAGCTTGGTATGAGAGGCTTAGTACATTCTTACTAGAGAGGGAGTTTGTCAAGGGAAGCGTAGACACCACCCTTTTTCTTAGAAGAGTTGGAGATGATTTACTCATTGTTCAGATTTATGTGGATGATATACTTTTTGGATCTTCTAATAAAAATTTGTGTGATGATTTTTCTAAAACAATGAGTAGAGAGTTTGAGATGAGTTTGATGGGAGAATTGACTTACTTTTTGGGGTTTAGCATAAAACAATTGGAGGATGGAACTTTTCTAAATCAAATAAAATACATAAAGGACATTTTGAAGAAATATGAGATGGACAAAGCCAAGCCAATTAACACTCCCATGACTTCTAGTGCTCCATTGGATAAGGACCCAAGTGGTAAGTCTGTTGATCAGAAGAAGTATAGAGGCATGATTGGATCTTAACTTTACTTGACTGCGAGCCGACCTGATATCATGTTTAGTGTTTGCCTTTGTGCTAGGTTTCAAGCTGACCCTAAAGAATCCCACATGATTGCTGTTAAGAGGATTTTTAGATACCTTTTGGGGACACAAGGATTAGGAATTTGGTACCCTAGACATAGCACTTCTTTTGAGATTATTGGTTTTTCTGACTCTGATTTTGCAGGATGCAAGGTGGATAGAAAGAGCACTTCTAGAACTTGTCAATTCATTGGACAATCTTTGGTCTCTTGGTCTAGTAGGAAGCAAAACTCTGTTGCACTTTCCACTGCTGAAGCTGAATACATTGCTCTTGGAAGTTGTGTGGCCCAAGTCCTTTGGTTGAAATAACAGGTATTGTATTTAGGATTACATGTAAGCACCATATCAATCTTTTGTGACAACACTAGTACCATATGCATCTCTAAGAATCCTATCCAACATTCAAGGACTAAACACATTGACATTAGGCATCACTTCATTAGAGATCATGTGACTAAGGGAGACATTGAGTTGCACCATGTGACAACTGAAAACCAACTGGCATACATCTTTACTAAACCACTGGCCTTCGACAATTTCAGTTCTTTAAGGACCAGATTGGGTGTGATTGACATAAATGCATGAAACCTTTTTTATTTTCTTTTGCTTTTCTTTTGCTTTTTATTTTCTTTTGCTTTTGTTTCCTTTTTGTTGTTTTAACTTTTTTTGTGTGTTTTATTTTTTCCTTTTGTCTCTCTTTACTTAGTTTTCAAAATCATCGCTAATATTGTATTATATTCCTTGTCCTTGCTTTTGGAAATTTGTAGTCAATATATTTTTATCTACTCAATCTCTTAGATAGGTAGGAATATTTTGTGATTGTGTCTTTTTCTCTAACCTATTTTAGTGGCATAGTTTTCTTTTCTAATCAAAAGTCTATCTCAAGTTAAAGATTGTTTATGGAATTGAGATCTTTTCTTAAGCTTGCTTAAGCAAATCTATCTTATACTTATAATGTTTAAAGTCTTTTTGTCACATCAAGATTTCTCGTTACTCTTGTCTTTGATTATTAATTCTGCTTGTGGTAACTCTTCCTTATGTTAGAGAGAGTGCTCCTATTCTCTAATATCTGAGAAGATATATTCACAACTTTGTTTTTTAAAAGATTATAAAAGAGAATATAGCTTGCAAAAAGAACAAAATTTGGCCAATGATGCCAACAAAAGATGCGCAAAGACGCCAAAAATTGAAAAATCTATAAAAAGATGCACAAAACGCCATGAAATTGACAAGAGGCATAAAATGAGCCCACTCAAAAGCAAGCTATTCTCCCTTTTTAAATCTTTTAGAACTTAGAAGTGTTGGTTATCAAAGGTTTGATTTCGATTATTTTGCGATTGTGATAAATTTACTTTACTTCATTATTTTATAAAGATGTTTTTTTTCTTAAGCCAAGTGATGGGTGGATTCCTTTTCTCATATCCAATTAATTCCTTGAGTTAGGTCATTGATTTCAAAAGACGATTCTACCCTAAGAAAATTTCTATTTTTGCTCATATCGGCTAGGACGATATTTATATCATCCTGGACAATCAGGCTTAAAACAGAAAGTCTAATTAAGGATTCTTAATTAAGGCAGCCAACATTAACATATCGGCCTGGACGATACGTGTATCGGTTAGGACGATAAGCTCAAAATAGAAAGAAATTTTCGCCATAGACAATTAAGGTATATTGTATTTTTTAATTATCGGTCAGGATGATCATTGATTGGCCTGGACGATATTCACAATTATGCCTTAATTGATCAGGAAATCAAGGGAGTAATTAAGGATGATTGATACGATCATATCGTCTTGGACGATCTCAGGATCGGCTAGGATGATCTAGTCAAAAACCTTAAGTTACTTCAGGATGATAAATATCGGCCAGCTCAAAAACAGGGCGATGCTCAGGACGATTTGCCTCTGATTTGAACTGATCGTCCAGGACGATCGTGAGATCGGCCGAGATGATCAAGAAAAAGTTCAATCATCCAGGACTGTTCCCAGGGCGATGCTCTGGCCGATCTTCTGAGTTTTGTACTGATCGGCCAGGCCGATGTCCATATCGGCCTGGACGATAAAGTCGGCTACTTGCAATTAATGAGCTCCTTTTGAGCTCTTCTATTTAAGAGCTCTTGTTCAATGTTTTTCAAGACCTTTGGCTGCTGTCTTGACCTGAGAAGACCTCGAGGAGAGAAAGAGAGAGAGGAGAGAGAGAGGATCTTATGAGGGGGAGCTTGTGAGGGAATTCACAAGGGTTGCTTCAAGGATCGCTCTGCTTCATCTTCGTCTAGAGTTTCTCGTCCGTGGAAGGGTCAGTAGAGGTAAGGAGTTTGCTTTTGGTTTTGGTTCTCTGCCAGCTTCAGGAGGAAGCAAAAGGAGGTAGGTTCTCTGCCTTGCCGGGGTGGCAAAAAGGAGGTTGTTGTAAGGGCTTCTCCGCCTAGCTGTGGGGGCTAAAGGAGAGTCACGTTTTTGTTGTGCAATACTTGGAGGGTGCCTCCAAGGAGTGGACGTAGGTCGAGTCGACTGAACCACTATAAATTTCTATGTTCTTTTTCTTGTTTCCGCACTTTTAAATTCCGCATTTTATTTTTTGTGGTGTGATTTGGTTTATGCAATTTTATTCTTTGTGAAAAGAGTTTTTAAAAATACCAATTCACCTCCCCCCTCTTGGTTAGCTTGGGTCAGTTCTATAGGGC
This sequence comes from Dendrobium nobile, assembly GCA_022539455.1. Lineage (NCBI taxonomy): Eukaryota > Viridiplantae > Streptophyta > Magnoliopsida > Asparagales > Orchidaceae > Dendrobium > Dendrobium nobile. The sequence continues at coordinate 39,737,449 of CM039726.1, forward strand.
TTAATATTCCTAACGAACTTTCACTTCTATTTTGGTAGAGAGAGATTGAAAAATCAAGATGAATATTCAAAATACCCAAATGAGGCATTGATTTTAGAAAAGGGAAAATGTAGATGCTTGGGAGCTTGTCAAGATTCTCTAGTTAGATCTTTTTCACAATATGAAAAGTCTAATTAGAAGAAGGTAAAATTGCGTAGTAGATGTAGTCATATGACGTTGAATAACTACAGTATGTGTCCCCAAATAAACACTATGAATCCTCCACCTCCATTCATTTTGTTGAGTTTTATATGTGTTAATTTAATTTTGCATGTCCCTTTACTTGACTTCCACTTGAATTACTTTTGTTGACCCCTTTCTTATATAATATTTTCGTATAAATAACATATACCCTCCAACTGGTGCATCTTCTCCCCTCAACTATACTTCTCAAACAGTTGTATACTTTTTATTCTCTTAACATTAATAAATACTAAAATTATGTCTGTCTAATATAATCAATTCTCTTAACATCCTTCCCAGTTCTATCACTCTTCATATTATTATCATTTCTAACATGCTTAGCTTAGAAATTAATTATTTTTTCAAGATCTTTTTTATCGAATACTCATATTTATATAAATGGATAGTCATAACTTTCTAAAATCCAATGTTCAAGTGCTAGCATTATTCTATTATCATACATTTTTTTGACACTTAACTATTTTTTATTCCTTTTTTTGCTAAAAAAAATATGAATGACTTCATTTATTATCAAAATTTTTTTGAGACTTCTATATTTTTTTGTCTATTTTTTTGCTATAGAAACTATAAATGACTTCATTTATATCCTAAATCTTATGTATGAGCCTAAAGAATTTTACCATATCAAATAAATGAACCATTTAATCTTCTATTGACATTACATATGATGATCAATTTCACCTTCATTGTGCATATAAAAAACTTATTTCAAATAATATTATATATAATGACTAATGTAAATATCCATCTTCCAATGGCTTATGTGTTTCTATTTTCTACATTCTTTTTATTGAAAAAAATCATGAAATAAAGTGGGGTTATATGATCAATGGCATGAGTTTAGGATCCATGTGTAAGGGAAATTATTCAAAATATTCAAAATACATGAGGTAAATGTTATATCATATTGATATAGAGGGTATGATCCTAATGATTTTTCTATATGTAGAGAAAGTTTTTCAGTTTGACAATTTATTTTGGATTATGCCCTTCTGATTCCACATAGGTGGCATTTCTATTTTGGTGTACCTTTATTTCCAAAGTAGTGTATGGGATTTTTTTTGTAATCTCTATCTCTTTTTGGGTTATTTCTTCTTATAGTAGTTGCACTATAGATTATCTTTGGAAGAAAGCTTTTGCCCTTCTTTAAGAAAATAGTGTAGCAATAAGTCCCTTATATTGGGTTTTTTTTTTTTTTTTGACATGACGGACATTTTAGAGATTGGAGCATCTAGCATTACTATAATTCTTCAATTTTTTTTAGTCATATGAGAGAAAAAATTCATTTAGCGGTGGTAGATTTTCCCTACTTGAGATATCTAATGTGCAACAATTAGAGCACAATTTATTTTGACTATTAATGGTCTAGCTTGTAAAATAAAAATTAGCAAAATATTAATCAAGATAAGTTATATGGTACACAAGTGCATGTGTCGATCAAGTAATATAGTTTAGAGAAGACTGTTGATATAACAAGGAGATTTATATCTTACTAATGCTCCTAATACTATCAACTCAATTAGAAAAATGTATCCTTCCAAATCTTAAATGAAAGGGTTTTATAATAAACTACTCTAATTGCTAAAATAGAAGTTTAACAATCAAGGATAGATATTCTAAACTTATAATGGTGAATGATGTTGTGTTTACCTATATTGACTCTCTTAAAAAATATTTTGAATCAGAATATATGAAGCCCTAGATCTTCATTGAGCTTGTAGGAGTTGCAGTAAATTTCTCACTCTACTACAATTATTATATTTCCTTAGGCCCCAAAATCATGTCCTTATTATGTCCAGGCTTGGAAATTTTCTATTTCATTCCTCCTAATTATTATATTATTCCTCCATCAAGGAAATGAATCACACTAAATTTAAAGTTCAATCATGGCCATTTCATAAACTAAATTAAGATCGAGAGAAAATTGAAAGCAACATGTAAATAATGCAAGTGCTAGAATTTACAAAGGGAAAACATATATCATTCTCATCATAAGTCCAAAACTCATAAATTAACAAGTCATAGAATATATTTCACATAAAACATAACTCATTTTATAACTAGAATCAAGATACAAGAGTTTTAGTGGAAAAGATTGCACCCACATTAGCTTTTACAATCAATTACAAATGTTAAACATCTTCTAGATTGATCTCCCTTAAAAATAGTCTCTCCTTCCACTTAACTCACGTTCTCCCATTATTTTATTTTCAAAATAAATGACCAACCCCTCCCAATTTGAAATAAAAATAATTTATACTTAATACACTAAACTGACACTAATGTCGTGATTGTACTAATTAAATTGACATAGATGCCACGACTCTACTATTTAAACTAGCAAGCAGGAAACTTTCCACACGTGTCATTGGCTAGTGATAGCCATTGCAGAGCTGGACTAAATTGATGTGATACTTTAGAAGTAAACCAACTCCTATTTTTTCGCCATGACATTATTGGAAATTTGGTGCCACGATGCCACCATGGCGTATAGGCCTTTCAAAAGACAGCTTTGTGATGTTGAGTTAATTATATATTTTCTCAAAATGAGTGGCACTATGACACTCCAAACGATGCTTTTTAGATGCTGCAAACACAATGACGCTTAAAGGTTTGGCACCAAGGCGCTGAAATAATGTACAAAATTCTCAAGCATAGTTGAGCCTCGATGCTCTAGTGTAGTTTAGAGGCATTAATAGCGTCGTGCTGGTGTATTGTAGACGTCATGATGCTTTGACCAAATTCCTATTTTAACACCTTTTTACTGATATTACTTGCATAAAATTAACAAGAATAAACATTTTCACAAGAATACATGCATGAAAATATTCACACAATTTTCACTTAACAATATCAAAACAAAGTTGGTTAAAATTGTTATTGAGCCATACAAGGAACCCAAACACCTTTTCTCTTTTTATAAATTGCTTTTAAACTATTGTATCATGACAATATATCATATTAAGATCTTTATAATAATCAACTACGAAATAAAATGAACATAATACTTTAATTTCATATATTATGGGCGGATATAAATTCAAATTTACCAACTATATCTTTTACCCTTTGTTTTCAGCCTTTGCACTTAAAGCTGCAAATGAACAGAGCATTCGACCACGCGCTCATGGCTCGGTTAGATAAGAGCCTGTTCATGTTCATTTGAAAATGTAAATGAATAAGTTTGAACACTTTTGATAAATACTCGATAGCTAAATAAACGAGCTTAAACAACTTGGCATTCAGTTCATTTATGATCATGAACAATATCATTTAACGCTCGTGAATAAGCTTGTTAAGAAGCTCGATTAGAAATATATTAGAGCTTTAAAAATATTTATTATTAAATTTAATAATTTATTTTTACTAATCCCATTTAAAAGTGTTTAATAATTTATTTTTACTTCCTGCATTCAACTAAAATCTTGAACAACTCGTTCTCTAAACAAATATAAGATGAATAATAGACATTTTTTTTTTTTTTTTTTGAACGAGCTCATTTGGTTGCTCAAAAACACTAATTAGATATGTTCATGTGCGGGCTCATTTTATAAATCAAGAATACTCATTAGATATGTTTGTGAACAAACTTATTTGATAACAGTTGCAGTTTTTATCTTTGATTGAACTTCTTCAAGCATTCATATATAAAATTTCTCTTCTCAGAACTCAGACTCGGAATATCTTTATAATTTACTATTTCATTTATATAATCAGGAATTATTTGAATTTCATCGACTAGTAGTGGTTCATTTGGATTTGGGTATGGAATTAGTTGTATTTTGGTTGGGATTGGCTCATTTTAGTGGATTAGCTCATTTCTAGATGGGATTAGCTCATTTTGGGGGATTGGTTTATTGGGGGGAGGGATATCTAATTTATGTTTCTTATTGGAAGATGAAGAGTAGTTAATATATCATTTTTGAGAAAATAATTTACTCTGATTAATGTATTTATTGAGCTTGACCTCAATAACTTCTACTCTTTCAACTATATCTTCGAACTTTTTGCTGTGCCTATCTTCAAATTCAAGAAAGAGTTTTGTGCAGGTTTCTTGGTTGGATTTAATTATTCTTTATTAAAGAGAATCTAGTGCTTCAGCAGAAAAACTAAAGTGTGGTTGCTTAGATTGGTGGGGGCCTTATTGAGGAGATTGGTTGGGGTCATGCTGAGGAGGTGGGGTATGATGGGGAGATTGAGGGGGTTTAATGGGTGGATACTTCATGAGGAGAATCAGGGGATGGAGGGCTGTCTGATGGATATTTTTTTATATTAACCAGATCAATTTCATCCTTGGAAACTCTTTGGAGGACATTAAAAATTTGACTTTTCCTTATATCAACAAATAAATTAGTGACCACCACTGTAGTATATATAATATTATCGACCCTTAGTAGAAAATGGGGCCTTTTATTAGCATACATAGGAGCATGAATAGAAGTATGCTCCAGGAATCAAATATGCATAAGATGAAAGAAAATTTTAGCAAATGAATTATAAAAATTAAATAAATTTTTGAATGAATTTAGTAGTTAGCACTTAGCACTCATAATTAGTAAGGTACAAAACCGTTGATGTAACATGTTGGCTTCTTATTTGGAATCTTGGAGGAGGTCTTATTAAACTCTCCAACTAAAAATTTCTTAATCGACCCTACCCAATTTATTGACAAAAAAATTAACTTCATTATTTATTATTCTTTGAAGTAACCAAGCAATTTTAAAGTTGTTAAATTGAAAAAATAAATTTGAACATAAATACATAATAAATGTTCTTAACATAGTCTCATGGGGGGGGTTTGCTTGTTCAACTCCAACATGTCTTCCTTAATTTCCAATGATTTAACTGATGTATGTGCTAAGGAAAGCCAAGATATTTCATATCCTTTATTTGGCAGACTGGTAAGAAGAGTCACTTCATCAGGAATAGGCTGACCTTTTAGAATAAAGCATTGTTTTGAAATATTCCATCTTGAGATCAGCTCATAAATAAGTGGGACATTTGACTCAACCCCAAGAAATTGTAAAAATTGTATGATCTTTAAAAGGTTCAATGTGTCCACGACTTTAGGAGAAATTTACTGAGTAAAATTATCACAAATTGTTTGAATAGTTTAAACATAGCATCGATAGGTAATAGAACGAACATATATCTGAACATACATAGTCAATCTTATTTTCTCAATCTTCATTAAAAAGTTTAGCAAAATATCTCATCCACCTTTGTTGATTATCATCTTCTAAGAAAAGTATTTTTTGATCTTCATCCTTAATACACTTCACTTGAAGTAAATCTTTATTAATCATATCTCTTTGTTTGGCTAACTTATACATATATTTTTCTCCCTCCTTAGTATCTAATCTATTATATAAATCACTAAAAGCTAATGTCTTTGCATCGCATATTGCTTTCTTAGAATCCTTAAGAGCCACTTTATATATTTCCCAATTATCAGAATTTTTAAAATTAAACCAATTTTTATAACAAATCTTCTTATTTTTAATCTTTTCTAGCACATTTGGATTCCACCACGAACTATTTTTACTATTAAAAGCTTTTTCCTTTGATACTCCAAGCACATCTTTTGTAATATTCTTAATATCACTAGTTACTTTTTCCAACATAACATTATCATCCTCATGCACAGACAAAATCTTAAGATCTAAAATCTTACTCTCAAAAATATTTTTGTTAATATTCTTTAAATTTCCCATATAATCCTAAAAAATTGTTTTACTGTTGACCTCATTTTTGTATGAGGTCACTAAGGCCCTTCCAAACTCCAGATCAATTCTAGATCCTAGGATCCACTCTAGACTTTAAGATACTCTCCTAGAGCCAGACCTTAGGGCCTACTCTAGAGCTTAGGATTCTTTTCTAGATCCAAGACCTTAGGGCCTACTCTAGAGCTTAAGATTCTTTTCTAGATCCAAGACCTTAGGGCCTACTCTAGAGCTTAGGATTCTCTTATATCCCAAATTCTAGAGCCCCTCTAGATCCTAGATCTTCGAACCCCTCTAGATCTTAGGACCAATCTAGATTCAAATCAATCCCTACCTTTGATCAATTCCAACCTCAAATCAATCCCTATCTTTGATCAACTCCAACTTCAAGTTAATCCCTACCCTTGATTAATTCAAATCTCAAACTTCATTCAATTCAAATCCAAATTAATTCAAATTTCAAACATATTTAAACTTTGATCCAATCCATTTGAGAATCCAAATTTCAATCTAGACGTTGATCCTACCTTTGATCTAGCTTTGACCCTATCCATTCATTAACAATCACCACATGATTGTAAATGATTTGGATACTCCAATATTAATCATTCAAACTTAAAATCCATTTCAAATCCAGAAATCCAGACTTAAATCCAAAGTCTTAAGGCCCTGTCCCAAAGACCCTTTTTAAAGACTTTTCAAACATTTCAAAACCCAGTCAAATGGCCTCTGATTGACCTAATGTTTTTAGTTTAAAATTGCATACCTTGTGTCAATCACCATATAGATTAAATGTTCAAATGAATTTCATACAATTACTTACATTTCTCATCCATTTCTTCTTCACTTTTTGATGTTGTCAAAAAGGGGGAGAAATCATTGTGTTTGTATGTTTTGTTTGTGTGTTTCTAGTTTATTTTTTTTGAAAAATAAAAATTTTTTTTGTGGTTTATGGTTCAAATTGCCTCCTTATTTTCATGTATTCATCAAGTCAGGGGGAGTTTAGGAAATAGGAGATTTGTTTAAATTGAAATCATACAAACAATAATTATTTTGCCATCATCAAAAAGGGGGAGATTATTAAGATAGTTGCTATTTACATGCTTTACATTTTTGTAACTTATGAAGTTTTGATGATTCCAAACATTATTGTTCAAATGTGTAGTTATCTCCTGAAAATTTTGGAAGAATTGTATTTGCTCTTGTGTGTACTAACATTTTAGGGAAAACGAACTCCAGATTACGATGACTTCAAATTGAATTCAGTATGAGATACTCTGTAATATTTGAAGCTTGCACTTTTCTTTGAAATAAAAAATTGAAAGGGAGTGATTGTAACTTGAGTGAATAAAAACATACACACACACATGAGGAGATCATATAAAATTTATATTGATCGTACAGGACGATATACGTTCGTACTGGACGATCAGACAGTTATCTCCTATAGAGCATATGGAACGAATAGGAACTTGCTCGGAAAATTTTTTCTAAGTCCTATTCGTCCAAGACGAAATAAATTATCGTCCAGGACGATTGGCTCTCTGTAAAATTTTTGTCCAGACGAAAATAAATTATCGTCCATGGCGACTGGTTCTCTGGAAAATTTTTGTCCAGACGAAATTAAAAATCGTCCAGGACGATCTAGTCTCTGGAAAATTTTCAACCAGATGAAATTAAATTATCGTCCGTGGCGATTGGTCCTCTGGAAAATTTTCGTCCAGACGAAGTAAATAATCGTCCAGGACGATCGGTCCTCTGTAAAAATTTCGTCCAGACGAATAAATTTTCATCCAAATGATTAACTGACTTAGGACAGTTTTCAGCAGTTTCTAGAACCAACCTTGTAATAACCGTTCGTACTGGACGAACCCAGTTCGTACCGGACGATCAGCTGTACGAAGTCATTTTCGTTCACATATACAAATGGGGTCGTTTCAAATCGTTTAAGTAAAATCGTCCAGGACGATCCACGATCGTACGGGACGATCCACTACGTACAGAATTGAATACTTGTAGTTTTTGGGCGGTTTTTCTTGTCTTTTGTATAAATAGTCCAAATTAGACTGCCACCCAATCTTTTTGTCATTTGATCTTCGTGCCTCTTGAGAGAATAGCCAAGGAGAGAGTGGAAGAGAGCATTCAAGTGAGGATTCCTACCACTGGAGCGAGAAGGCTTCACTTGGAGTTCAAAGGTAAGAGTCTCTACTTGTGAATTGTGATTACTTCACTCTTTTCCTTCTTCCTTCTAGATTCTTGTGAGAAGATCTGTCAAGGAGATCCGGTTCTCTGCCGACACTTGGAGAGTGTGAACAGCCGAAGGGTTCTCTGCCCACACTTGGAGAGTGTAAACAGCGGAAGGGTTCTCTTCCCACACTAGGAGAGTGTGAAAGGACGGACGGTTCTCTGCCAACACTGGGGATAGTGTGAAAGGACGGATGGTTCTCTGCCAACACTGGGAATTGTGTAAAAGGACGAACGGTTCTCTGCCGCACCGGGGAGTGGTGAAAAGAGTGTGTTGTAAAGGCTTCTCCGCCTTGCTATGGGTGCAAAAGGAGAGTCACTATTGGTATTAGTGCAATACTCAGAGGGTGCCTCTAGGGAGTGGATGTAGGTCTGGCTATAGACCGAACCACTATAAATCTGGTGTCATTTACTTTACTATTTTTACGTTTCCGCACTTTATATTTCAGTTTTAAAAACTCTATGGTTGAAAAACATTTTTCTACAAAATTTAAAAGAAATTTTATTTCGGTTCAATAATTTTCAAAATGGGACTTAAATTTTTTAAACTACCAATTCACCCCCCTCTTGGTAGCCTTGGGACATTCACTTAGGCTTAACAACCTAATTACTAGACTCAACAAGTGGTATCAGAGCATCGTTTCAAAATCATAAGTTTGAACTACTTTTTGATTAACGTAGATGGCTACTTTCGGAAACCGAAACACACCTGAGGGTTACTCTATCACTAGACCTCCACTGTTTGACAATATTCCTTTTGATTTTAGGAAAATACGCATGTCTGCTTTCTTACATTCACTTGATTATCGCATGTGGATGCTAGTCCAGGATGGCTACACAAAACCAACTAGATTAGTTGATGGAGTAATGGTAGAAATACCTTTTACAGATTGGACTATAGAAGAACGTGACTTAGCACAATTAAATGCCAAATGTTTAAACAGTTTCTTTTGTGCTTTAAAATCTGAAGACTACATACGGGTTTCCATTTGCAAAAGCGGAAAGGACATATGGGATAGACTTTATATAACTTATGAAGGGACAAATAAGGTTAAACAATCAAGGCTCAATATCTTGTTACATGACTATGAATTGTTTCGCATGAAACCTAATAAATCTATTTCCGACATGTACACAAGATTTACACAAATTGTCACTTCTTTGCATGCACTTGGTAGAGAATTAACTAATGCTGAAATGGTCAATAAGATTCTTCGTTGTTTACCTACTGCTTATGATGCAAAAATTACTGCAATTACAGAGTCTAAAGATTTAAACATTTATTCTATTGACAATCTTCTTGGTTCACTCATTGCTTATGAGCGAGTAAGTCAAAGAAAGATTGATGCAGGTGAATCTCGAAAGGAGAAGAATATAGCACTAAAAGTGGAAGAGTTAGAGAGTGAACACTCACAACCTGAGGCTGAAGATGATATTGCACTGATGACTAGACAATTCAGAAGCTTTTTAAAGAGGAAGCAGAAGAGACGCCAGCAATGGAGTAGAGGTAAGTTTAACAGAAATGGCAAGGTTTCTAATGAAGTGATTTGTTATGAATGCAGAAAACCAGATCATATTAAGACAAATTGCCTAAAACTCAAAGCCACTCCTGGTAAGGAGAAGGTGGAAGAGAAACCTATGGTAAAGAAGGGCAAGAAGAAGTTTCAAAGAGCTTTCTGGGCGGACTCAGCTTCAGACTCATCTGAGACGGAAAAAGAAGAAGAAGTCACTAATCTTTGCTTGATGGCTGACAATGTGGATCACTCAGATCAAGAAGAGGTATGTGACTTAACCTATGATGAATTATTTGAAGTTTTTGAACACATGCATGATGCATATAGAAAAATAAAAAAGATGCATGCTAGTTTAAGTTTAGAATTTGAAGAGCTCAAGAAGGAACATGAAATCCTTAGGAAAAGCATTAATAGATGACAACCACATGAAACTACTTGATGAATATGATGACTTGAATAAGAATTTTGAAAATCTAAAATCATCCTATGCTGATCTTGAAAAAGATTTTAAAAATTTTAAGGATGAATCAGAGAGCAAAGCATATAGAATCAATTATACCAATCGAATTTTGGAAGATATGAATTCATTTTATAAACTAACTATAAGAGCTCTCGAGGATAATAGAAGACCCCCCAGACTAGAAGATTTTACAAATCCTAAATATTATCCTAAATTCATGAAATCCCTTAGAAGACAATCACAAGGAAGAAAACTTAGGAATATTTTTCCTAATGTTAAATATAATAATTGTGGAATTTTGGGACATATAGCTCACACCTGTACCTTGATGATGAAATCTAATTTGGTGTGGAGACCTAAGATGCATAAACCTAGACATATCATACATGCATCTGATTATAAATTGCTAAAAGGTGAACCCAAGGTCTAACATTTGATATTTTTGCAGGATTGCTCTCACACAAGACCTCATGGGAGCATATGGTACCTAGATAGCGGATGTTCAAAGCATATGACTGGAGACACTACACAATTCATATCGCTAGAAGCCAGGAATGGAGGCAAGGTTACACTTGGAGATAATACCACAAAGAAAGTGGTTCGATCTGGTATGATTGCTAATTTCAAAAACTTTTTTATAGACAATGTGTTATTGGTTGAAGGCTTAAAGCATAATTTGTTAAGTATAAGTCAGCTATGTGATAAGGGATATAATGTGAAATTTTTACCTACTAGCTGCATATTAAGCCTAAATGGTAAAGAAGTTTTAAATGGAAAAAGGGTAAACAATGTTTACATGCTAGATTTGAATTCATTTCATACTCCTATTGCTTTCTGTTTGAAAACTATTTCTGATGAATCTTGGCTTTGGCATAGGAGACTTTGTCATTCTAGTATGAAAAATCTTAGGAGAATTACCCAAAAGAATTTAGTAAGAGGTATACCAAAACTAGACTTTACTAAGGACCACCTTTGTGATGCATGTCAATTAGGAAAACAAGTGAAGTCCTCTTTTAAGTCCAATAATGATCTTAGAACTAGTAAACCATTGGAAATTCTTCACATGGATCTTTTTGGACCAGTAGGAACTGTAAGTCTAGGAGGGAAGGTATACGGATTTGTTATTGTGGATGATTTCTCAAGATTCACTTGGGTTAGATTTCTTTTTCATAAAAGTGAATCATTTGAAGAATTCAGAAATTTTTCAACTTGGATATAGAGAAAACTAGGATGTGAAATAATGTCTTTACAAAGTGATCATGGAGGAGAATTTGAAAATGAAAGATTTGAAAATTTTTGTAAAGAAAAAGGGATGTTAAAACAACAGTTGATTGATTTAGGATTATCTGTAGGCACTATTCCAATTTATTGTGACAATACTAGTGCTATTTGCATTTCCAAAAATCCTTTTCAACATTCTAGAACCAAACATATTGATATAAGACATCATTTTATAAGGGATCATGTATCCAATGGAGAAATTAAACTCACACATGTTTCAACTGAAAATCAACTTGCAGACATTTTTACAAAACCTTTAGCCCTTGATACCTTCAGTACTTTAAGAACAAGGCTAGGTGTTATTGATTTAAATGCCTAAACAAAATGTCTTTGCAACATTGATATTTATGTTTTTGTTTTTGTTTTTGATTTTGTGAATTTTTTGTGTGTTTTTGAATGAACTTGTTTTTGAGTGTAAGTTTTTGTTTTATGTTTTCTGTGTTTTTAAATGTTTAGTTTGATTTTCTTAAATTAAAAATTCAAAATTCAAAAATTGGAAGAAATCGTCCGAGACGACTTTTGTTTCGTACTGGACGATGTGAGATAAATTGGTTTGCGTGAATTTTAACCGTTTTGAGAGCAGTTTTTAAATTAGATCGTCTGTACGATCTGACGATCGTCCAGGACGAAATTTTTCTTTTTCTCAAACGTCGAGATGATTGAATGCAGCGGTTGAGTGGATAAGACAGTTTTAAATATGGATTTCGTCTGTACGATTTTTGGTTCGTCCAGACGAACAAATGTCGTTTCATTGTAGGGGACGGTTTTCAAGAGACTGAAAATTAAGTTACTTTTGGATCGTCTGTACGAAATTATTTCGTCTGTACGATCGGACAAGTCAAAAAGCTTGTACGAAGGGACGCATCGTAAGTTGTGTTGATTACGAAAAGCCGTTACATTTTGGACGAAATGGATCGTCTGTACAAAATATTTTCGTTTCGACGAATGATGATTTTCGTCCAGGACGAACTGTTTTCGTCCAGGACGAACGTATCGTTTTTCTTTAAATATGAAGGCTTTCTAACTCAACAATCACACTTCCAAACTTCTCTTTCAATCCCTTTCTACTTCAAATCGTCAATGGCCTCATCAAGCAAGAGACAAAAGGTGTTAGCGAAGAAGCCCAATAGAAATGCCTCATAAAACTTCCTGTCTAAAGCAAATGAAGAATCCTTTCCTCGTTTTGCTTCCGCCAAAATAACTCCATCTCGCATCTTAATCTAAAGCAAGATAAATTATAAGGTAATGCACCTTTTTGCCTCAACCCAATTCAATTTCATACTTTCTCTCGTTCACTTCTACAACAAGCAAACCTTCCACTATTTCCTAGCAAACATGAGTTTTAACTCGGATCACTCTTCCATTAGTTCCTTTATTTTCAAGCAAAAAGTAGAAATCACCAAGCATGACATTGGTGCATTTCTAAACTTAAGAACTGAAGGATATAGAGCTCACACTCTAATGACTGAAACCTCATTCAAATGGGAAGATGTCAATAGGGTAATTAGAAAAAGTGGCCTAACATATCATGTTGCTAGAGTATCCGGTATGATTAAGAATGCCCGTATCATCCAGCATATCCATCGTTCTTCAATTATTCCTAAAGCTGGTGATAGGATCAATATTACCCCTCTCCTTTCTGTTCTAACCTTTTTAATTATGGATCGTCACCCAATCGACGAAGCCCAACTTATCATAGATCACATCTATGGGCTTTCAGAAATAAGACATGCAGATCAGAAAAGAAAAAGGAACATCTCTTTAGGACACTTAGTTACCTACATCTTGGAAAAGAAGTATAACTTAGTGCATCTTGATGAAGAGTATGAAGAGCCAAAGGATGCTTCCTTCAGATTGCTTTTCAAGGAGGAAAAGGAAAAAGAAAAAGCACATAGTAGTGCCTCAGAAGAAGAAGAAGAAGGAGTGCAAACCTCTGCACCTCAGTCAGATTATCAGAATCTGATTGAGAGATTTGATAGATTAGAGACTCATGTTGATCAAAGATTTGATCAATTTGATGCTGAACTTATGCAGCAACAACAAGACATTGGTATTATTAGAAATGAAGTACATGAAATCAATACCAATGTAATGTTGATGGCCTCCTACTTCAACCTTTTCGGTGGCATTCCTCCTCCTCCTCCACCAGAACAGTAGAGATGATTTTCTTTATGTTTGCTGCACTCGTGTTTGTTTCATGTTTTGTTGTGTCAGTGTTTATGTTAACTGTTTTGTTTTTATGTTTGTCTTTTCTTTTAAGTTAAGTGTATGTTCTTAAATATTTTTAGATATTATGAAATGTGTAATCCTTTCATTAATATGAATGCATGTAGTTCTTGTTTCAAATTTGATTTGTTTTTGAAATGTAGTTAATTTTTATGAATTTCATTAGTATTATTTAATCTTCATAGTGCTTAAATTAGATTATAATTTGAGATTATCTACATTAGAAAATCTAGTTTTTCTAAATTTAAAAGTTGTTTATAACTTGTTGTAATTAGAACTTTTAAATTCATGTCTATTCATTTAGACTACATAAAAGTTAATATTATTATTGCAATTTAGATGTTTTCTTATTTTGTATTTCCTTGCTCAAATAATATTTATGCACTTAGAAATATTTGAAATTTTAGATTATTGATTTTGGAAAGAATTGGTCTCAATTACTCTTGAAAAATTGTATAAAAAGTACAAAAATCAAAAGGAATGCGCAAAGGTTCGCAAATATGAAAAAGAGGCACAAAATCAGCCCAATATCAAAAGATGCACAAAAATGTGCCCAAAAATTTTGAAAAAGATGCGCAAAGCGCCACATGTGGTAATTCTCTTCTTTCCAAATTCTTTCATCTCTTAATTCAAATTGATCTTATGTTCATTTATATTCTATTGAACTTTGAAATATCAAATTTGTCTTCATCTCTCTTGTAATGATTTTCTATATTGGAATGTCTAAATTGAATCATGTCTTTGGTAAAGTCTTCTTACTTACAATGTTATATCACTTTTTAATTTTCATGAATTTCTATGATTGACCTAATGTTTTTAGTTTAAAATTGCATACCTTGTGTCAATCACCATATAGATTAAATGTTCAAATGAATTTCATACAATTACTTACATTTCTCGTCCATTTCTTCTTCACTTTTTGTTGTTGTCAAAAAGGGGGAGAAATCATTGTGTTTGTATGTTTTGTTTGTGTGTTTCTATTTTTTTTTTTTTTTTGAAAAATAAAAATTTTTTTTGTGGTTTATGGTTCAAATTGCCGCCTTATTTTCATGTATTCATCAATTCAGGGGGAGTTTAGGAAATAGGAGATTTGTTTAAATTGAAATTATACAAACAATAATTATTTTGCCATCATCAAAAATGGGGAGATTGTTAAGATAGTTGCTATTTGCATGCTTTACATTTTTGCAACTTATGAAGTTTTGATGATTCCAAACATTATTGTTCAAATGTGTAGTTATCTCCTGACAATTTTAGAAGAATTGTATTTGCTCTTGTGTGTACTAACATTTCAGGGAAAACGAACTCCAGATTACGATGACTTCAAATTGAATTCAGCATGAGATACTCTATAATATTTGAAGCTTGCACTTTTCTTTGAAATAAAAAATTGAAAGGGAGTGATTGTAACTTGAGTGAATAAAAACACACACACACACATGAGGAGATCATATAAAATTTATATTGATCGTACAGGACGATATACGTTCGTACTGGACGATCAGACAGTTATCTTCTATAGAGCATATGGAACGAATATGAACTTGTTCGGAAAATTTTTTCTAAGTCCTATTCGTCTAGGACGAAATAAATTATCGTCCAAGACGATTGGCTCTCTGTAAAATTTTCGTCCAGACAAAAATAAATTATCGTCCATGGCGACTGGTTCTCTGGAAAATTTTCGTCCAGACGAAATTAAAAATCATCCAGGACGATCTAGTCTCTGGAAAATTTTCGTCTAGACGAAATTAAATTATCGTCCGTGGCGATTGGTCCTCTGGAAAATTTTCGTCCAGACGAAGTAAATAATCGTCCAGGACGATCGGTCCTCTGTAAAAATTTCGTCCAGACGAATAAATTTTTGTCCAAATGATTAACCGACTTAGGACAGTTTTCAGCAGTTTCTAGAACCGACCTTGTAATAACCGTTCGTACTGGACGAACCCAGTTCGTACAGGATGATCAGCTGTACGAAGTCATTTTCGTACACATATACAAATGGAGTCGTTTCAAATCGTTTAAGTAAAATTGTCCAGGACGATCCACGATCGTACGGGACGATCCACTGCGTACAGAATTGAATACTTGCAGTTTTTGGGCGGTTTTTCTTGTCTTTTGTATAAATAGTCCAAATTAGATTGCCACCCAATCTTTTTGTCATTTGATCTTCGTGCCTCTTGAGAGAATAGCCAAGGAGAGAGTGGAAGAGAGCATTCAAGTGAGGATTCCTACCACTGGAGCGAGAAGGCTTCACTTGGAGTTCAAAGGTAAGAGTCTATACTTGTGAATTGGGATTACTTCACTCTTTTCCTTCTTCCTTCTAGATTCTTGTGAGAAGATCTGTCAAGGAGATCCGGTTCTCTGCCGACACTTGGAGAGTGTGAACAGCCG